>CM065053.1:268469023-269069023 GCA_032883995.1 Coronaproctus castanopsis | reverse complement strand
TTTTATTTTTAGAATATAAAAAATGCACTATTAAAATTATTATATTTAAATAAAACGAAGCATTTTTTAGTTTTTAGACAATTCACAGATATATATATATATATATATATATATATATATTAATCGGAATATTTCAATTAACAAAACATCAGCAAAGTGAAGAACAGTATTAAATAAAACGGTAAATTGTTCTATTTAATACTGTTCTTCATTTTGCTGATTTTATTTTGTGAATTGTAATCTTAAATTAATATTTTTTCATTTTATATTTTGAATTTTTTTTAATATTCACCCGATAATGGCCTAACAGTCGAAAAGCTTTTTATGATTTTTCATTAAAAAAGAAACTTTTACTGATTTTAACTTCCTTTTCGTTGTTTATTATCGATGTTTTATTTACTTCATCGGCTTCCGAAGTTTTTACTTTATATTTCTGTAAAAGTTCGCTTTGTCGTTATCGGCGTTTCATTCGTTTATAATATTCATTTTATATTTATTAACGTTAAGATTTGTTTCTAGTTTCTTGGTCATTTACGTTTGATCTGCCGATGACGTGGCACTTCTTACTTCTGATATAGATTGAAATACAGCGAGTAGTAATCGTCAAACAGCGATCATTAGAGCTCAAAATTAGTTTATCAAATGGAATATAAAAATAAATGAGAAGAAATCTGTAAATATTCAGTTTAATAACAGAAATCTCGCCCAGTAAGAATAAATAACGGAGAAATACCAATCAGAGCAAGCGTGAAATATCTGGGCTTACACTCGGATAGCCGACTAACATATCGAAATCATATCCAAACGAAGAGGAAAGAAAAAACTATTTTGGATAATGCGCAGAAATAGCGCACTGTCTATCGACAACAAACGTCTTATTTATAGTGCGACTTTGAGGCCAGTCTAGACATACGGGGTGCAGCTGTGGGGTTGCGCAAAGCCGACAAACGTAAGAACTATACAGACTGCCTAGAATAAATTCCTTCGGCTGCTAACAAACGCGCCTTGATATGTAGCAAACCAGATCATTCACCATGATTTGAACATTCCTTATGTGTGCTAGATCATAAAGCAATATAGAGCCATACTGTGAGGCTGGAAAATCATCCAAATACTCTTGCATTAGGACCGTTAGATACAGCCGGCGAAATCAGGACGCTTAAGACGTAGAAAATCGTTTGACCTAATCTGAGGCCGTGATTTCCGGGCGTGTACCAGTGGGTACTATACCCTTCCTGTTATGCTCCTATCCGAAATATTGCTAAATAATCTTGTTGGTCAGCTTGCAGTAATAAATAGGAGAGAAAAAAAATTATAATCTCAATAATCGCGCGCTAAACGATCGTGTGCACGTATTTCTAACTTATACTCGCGCATCGATGCCGATAATCGGCGTTTTTCATGTTGTACGATAATTTTTATTAGGTCGCTATATTTATTTATCATCGAATTGAGTACCGACGAAATTTGATATTATTAATATTATTATTATCGGAATTTGTTCTTAAAAATATGATAATAACTTTGACACGTGAATAGATAAGGCCCGTCATTATAATAAGACTAGAATAAGGTTGCAACTAAATACATCCGTTTTATAAACGAAAGAAATATTAAACGGCGACAGTTTAATTAATTCTCGAAAACTTGTAAGAAAAATTAAAACGAAACATTTAACACCTAGCCTATTTTCTAGTAGTGATATGTTCACAATACTGTTCAGTTCTCCGCAGGTGCTATTACGATTAATTGTTCGCCTAGCAGAGGGTCGTGTACAAGTTTGTCTATATAAAGGCGAAAGGATTTCTAATAATTCATTAAGTGTGTGTGTGTGAATATTTGAATTGTGGTTAAATTAAAAGTATAATAACAATAATAAGTAGTAGCTTGTGCACTATTGCGCATAGGCGGTTTTAGTCCTTCTATAATATACGCGTAATTAAAGAAGTAACGTGTTCCAAGTTATTTGACTGTTATATCATTATTATTATTAATATTAATATAAATTAACGTTTAAAGCTAGGGTACAAGGAAAAGGAAAATCAAGGAGTAGAGACGGGACACGCGTAAGAACATGATTAGGTTAGTAAGTCATCTTTTAAGAGAAGAAGAAGTGAGGAGGGAAGGTTGAAAGATAATGCGAGTGTGGACTATAAAGGAAAATCAATGAGGATATGGGAGACGGAAAGCGCGATACTACACACGGAGCACTGAGGAGCCGCAGTTTTGTTGATCAGGTGTGGACGGGTGAGTTTTGTATGACTTGGCCGCAATCTGCTGAGGATAATCTCTGCGGTTTGGAAGCGAAATCTTGCAAGGTAAAACGGAATTCTTGATTCGGCCAAGCTTACTTAATGAAGACGATTGACACTTTTGTCACCACGAAGCAAACAGTCCTGATTTGATATAATTACGTACATCGATAGCCGTTATTGCGACGTTTGTGATCGGCAAACTATGTAGCAGCCTTCTTTGCTGCTACATTCGTTAGTTAATCCCCTGGAATCCTGGCACGAGCTGCAATCCGCAGGAACGAGACTAATTTGCTCGGTTTCACTAATAACAGCCGTGTCGCTTCTTTGGCCGTCGGATGCTGATCGTTGGTAAATATATTGCACAAGGAGTTGAGCGCTGAGAGAGAGTCGGGAACATACAAGTGATGGTTGTTGGATGTTAGAGCTTATTATGAAGTCCACGGCGAGGCAAACCGCATACATTTCGACCGAAATGATGGAAAGTGACTGAGAAAGCGAATGACGATGTCGTTCGTGACGACGGAGCAACCAACAAACCCATGAAATGTGGATGCGTTAATACAACACTGACGAACTAGTGGTCAAAGACAACTGTTTGTCGATATGTTTGGTTAGTAGGCCCTCGATATTATTTCTATGATTATTATTATTGTTATTGTCATTATCGTCATTATTAATAGTAGTTTAACTATGTTATCGATGATTATTTGTTTATACATTTTTTTTTCATTTACTTATTTCTTATTTGTAATAATTTTCATTTTACATTTCTTCTTTCTATCGTCACTTTTTAAGATGAATGTATTGTATACCGCAGTTGAAACGAATTTGATTTAATTTAATTAGATTTGATTATTATTACTATTATTAGCGATATTATTAAATGTAAAATATTCACGTACTAAGGTCGTATAGTCTCGTTAGTGTTTATTTCTTTTCGAGTGATTTTTAATCCTAAATTTTCATTTTTCGACGGTAAGCTACGTTAACTACATTTTGATGAACTTCAACCGGATGCAAATAGCGAAACCGGAAACGCTCCGACGACCGTCATTATTTCTTCATTTTCCACTATTATTTATTATTTTTCGTTACATTTTCTCGTTATTCGAAGATTTTATATAAATGTTTTCGCCGAAAATAATAATTATAACGTCGTTAAGGGGTTTAAAAAAAAAACGAAAACAATAAGCGGAAATTAAAAATCTGTCGTAATTGATAAAATAAAACTTTTAAATTGCCGGAATTAAAATATTAGTCATAGAAATCATTAAACGAAGTCGAGTTTTTCATTCGCTACCTTGCACTATCGACATGTTACTCGACTTACTCGAAAATATCACGTATAAACGCAGGCATTAGTACGAGTATAAGAAATATTTTTATTTAAAAACCGTCTAAATGAATAAACGGAGCGCACTCTACGATAGTATGAAGGGATCAAATGTAACAAATTCTATTGGCGGATTAGTTTCCTTTTAAAGGATAAAGCGAAAACAATAAACAAAAAGAAACATTATGTCACAGTGGCGTATTTGCTAGAGTGCTCGACTACTCGATGGTCGGGGGTTCGAAACCAACACGCAACATTGGAAAGTTTTCACCTCATTATTTAATTCTTAATTATCACGGAGTAGGCAGTGGCACCCTACTTCATATAGCATCATATCTGGCGCATCTGCGTCGCATATAAATAGTGCCTCGAATGCTAGTTCATTTTGTACGTAAAAATAAACGTACAATATCACGACGTTCGGCAACGAACAAATACGACGATGATGATATATTGTACATATGAAATGTTATTCACCCTACTATTTTGCAACTGAACGCCTTCATAATCATGTTACACTTTCGGAGAAATGGTTAAATTTGTACATCTCATGTTCGCTATAAACAGATTTTTTGTTGAAAAAAAAATGTACCGATCGCATTCGATCGACAAATGATTGCTCTAAAGTAAAATACCCGAATACTGTATCCGGATCGGAGATTAACGTGATGAGAGTAAATAACTCGACCTAAAATCTCGAACCACAAACCGGCTAATGAGAAAATATTAGCCGCTTTCGATGGTAAATAAAATCTTATCGTACAAAACTATCCTCAAACCTACGTGAACACAGACTGAATAGCAATTTAGTGAACAGCCGATAAACAAAATTATATAGCGTTTCCAATCGAAGATTCTACACGGAACGTAGTTGGAGCATCTCATACGGTACATCCTCGAAATGATGACCGGTGTAAAGATTTTGATATACCGACTGTAAAAGAAACTGCCAGAATACACAGCGGTAAATACTTCAAACTACTAGAGCGTCCTGTAAATCCGTTAGCTGCCGGTCTTAACGCCGCACGGAATTCGGACAAATTCGGAAGAGGTGCCCAAATTGATTTTAGCTAGCCTAAATTTGTCAATTACTTTGTATAGTTCTAAACCCAATCATTGGGCAGTGTGCGAATAACCGAAGTATCACCGCTATTTGATGTCTTCTCGAGGACAGATCGTACGCAACAAGGAAAAAGTATATACGTAATAAAATATTTTCATTCGAATATTCGGACGAAATTTATTTCTACTTAATTACATTTCATTTCAACTCGCGTTAAATTTAGACGAAATTTTTCGCTTACTCTAATGATTCGAAGACTAAAAATTATAGACTGTAGCACTGTTAGACATTTAGAAGCGACCGAAATAAGAAGGATATATATATATATATTAAGTGTCATGTATGTTCCGATTATACGGAATTTAATGTTTTAAGTCGTCAATAACTGGACTAGATATAAGTGGAGCTCTAAGGACAATGAAGACGTAATACAGCGAGTAATATACTTTCTAAAAATAACCGATTTAAAAAAATTATTATAAACTGAACAAATAGTGTTATAATTAATTTTTCTGTAATTTATTGTGTCCAATTTCCCCGGTCGCAAATGCCGTTTGTTGTCGAGCGTCCTAAAATAAAAATATAATAATATAATAATAATAATAATAATAATAATAATAATAATAATAATAATAATGTTTTATTATTAAAAAGAGTTTCTTAGTACGTTTTATTTACATCGCCCTAATTGTGATTTTGGATATTAGGCTAGCGCTGTCATTTATTTGACATACAAATGTATGTATAAATATATATATATATGAATAATTCAAATTTTCTCAATATATAACTAAACCAACTTAATGGAAATTTTGAACTTTTCGAATGGATAATCGAATTATAGTCGGCAAAGGTAGGGTTATTGAAAAATGTAGTGTGTGTGTGTGTGTGTGTGTTTATTACGAAACCCGGGCTAATAGTGTTTGCAATACATTTAATCGGATTATAGCTGAATTTAAGCCGTTTGATTGGCATATTACAGTTTTCTTCTTGTTCGATGTTTAGAATTTTACAACCCACCCCTTTTGCGAAATTCGATTTTCTACATCAGACTAAATCAATTTTTAACCCTAATCACGATAATCCGTTACTCTAAAAACAAACGCACCAACGATAAAGCCGCTTACCATCGAATCGTACCCTGTTATTAATGTCATTACAAATAACAACCACAAAAATACTCTATACTAAACTGTTATCCTGTCATAGCGTGTTTTGGAAATTGTACACAATATATATATATATATATATATATATATATATATAATATTTACATAGACGTATGTACTCTCATTTGATTATCGTCGATGGAAATCGTATTAAGGACAAAAAATGTGTTCATTTTTTCCATCCTTTATTCCGGCTATTTGCGTTTGTTCTTTTAATTATTATTATTATCGTTACATCGTTCCGGTTGATTAATGGACAGGTTTTTTTTTAAATTTACACTACAACTAGCCAACCTGCAGGCCATCTAAACAGTCAAAAAATCAGTCAGTTTAGCACGGTCTAATCTCCGCAACTCTTCCGAATGATTGAGCAAGTTTATGGCCAAAGTATTTTGATGATTTTCCAACCTTATTAAATAGCGTTGGACACTTTTTTCTCCATCTCCTCGAGAGCAGTACTTGGAAACATTTGAGACATACCAGGGCGCTGATGTTATTCGTCATATTCGATTCTGAAATCTTTGTCTATGTTGTTAGGTTTCGCATACTCCCAGTGTTGAATACCGTACGTCGGCTTTAAAACTATGTTAGAAATTTCCTTCGAAAAAACCAAATTTATAACAAATATTACAGCCGCTCCTGATAAAATAAAAACTAAGTTTGGTCAAGTCGAGTTAATAAATTCAAATATCTGGGAGAATTAATCGAGCAGAATGCATCAGAAAAAGAAGCAATCAAATACAGGATCGATCGAATGAAAGCATCGTTTTATTTAACAAAAGAAATATATAATAAGAAATTTTTATCAAGAAATGCTAAACTGCGACATTACACAATGGTGATCAGACCGGAGGCATTATATGCAGCGGAGAGCCTAAAAATGAACCAAAAAAGATTAAATGAACAGCTTGAAATCGCAGAAAGAAAAATCGTAAGAAGAATAATAGGACCAGCGATGAAAAATATATAAAACGAAGTAATCAAGAAATATATCAACACGCGGAAAAAATTACTACAATACGATTTTATGGACATATGCAACGGATGGAGGACAGTAGGCTCGACGGAAGATTATTTAAGTACATGCGAAAACTAAAAATGAACGATACATGGTATACAGAGACTAAAAATGACACGGCGGAACTGAATATTATGCCTGAAGATGTAGAACAGCGAGTTATATTAAAGAAGAAACTATTTAATTGTAAAGAATTCGCGGAAAAGCAAGGAAGAAGAGAACTGGCACTTTGTGGACTGAAGAACGAAAAAAAAGACACAGTGAAAGGATGAAAGCAGTATGGAAAAAAAGGAAGAAAAATGGCAGGACCAGTTGATAACGTAGTCCATTAGTGGCTCATTCGAAATAATAATAAATATATATAATACTATACCATATTGTAAATCATTTAGGAAAGAAAGTTAAAAAAAAAGGAAAAAAACGTTTAATCGGATAATATTTAGGGTACTCTGTATTTTTATTCAGATACAACATAGCGCAATATACATATTACAATTACCTATCAGAAAAACTGTCTCTACCGTCATAATAGTTTACACGTTAATATCGATAATAATCTTCGGTTTTTTTCTAGCTTGAGCTTTCTTTACGGCAATGTTAAGTTGTTACGTATTTTTTCTAGAAGTAAGATCTGTGTAAAGTTTGACTGTTCTTATCTTTCAGACCGATCGATGCATTTTGTTTAACATGATTTCAGCTTCCGAATGGGGTTAATTGCTGAGTTTTAGTTGCATTTTGATTCTTCATCGTCGTCAATTTCACAACTATTGGACTGCTAAACATTAGATACGACATATTCATCGGGCGAAATTCCAAAACTTTCATCTTGTTTTTCACACTATAACCAATTTGTTACTTCTTCAATTATCAGTGTGCCATTCTTAAGCAGACCGTTATTGCAAAACTTCACGATTTCCGTTAACACTAACCGTTCCCGTTGTTCCACTAGCGGGTATAGTGCAGGTTCAGACCATAGTTTATTCCACCCAGTCTGTAGGTTTAACATTTTCAGTTCGACCCACGCACTGACAACATTAAAAATTGCGTCCTTAATGTTGTAATTTTTCCAAAATCTTTAACTGTTGTTGTACCGTCATATGACAGCAAACATTCGATGAAACTTCTTCTGTACCAACGAACTGCTGCTATTATCGTGACGGATAACAGAGAGTGGTGGATGAAAGAGTGCCGGTTAAAAGAAGTTTTACTGCACTTATACAGGGAATACTTATACAGAAAATTAAAGAAAGGAATTTTTTATTAGTAAATTGATTAACTCGATAAGCAGTTCGGAGTTATCGGAATTTATTTCTTGGTTGGTTTAATAATAGTAATTCCTCTTCGATGGTGAAAAATATTGTAAATAGATTTCAGACGTTTTTAACTAATAAGATTAATCAATGCGAAACAATTAAGCTTACCAAAGTATAACGACTGATAGACTGTTCAATTAGAAAGATTTTAAAATTTCTATTAATAAAATCAGACGCGTAAGTTTGATAAAGTAAAATCGATAACTAAGAAAATCATTTTTAAAATCTCATTAATGTTCGCTTCTCGTAAGATAACTCGTTCCGTACTCGCGGTTGTCGGTTAATTTAAGTTGAGCCATCGATGTTCTTAGTATCACGTTGATATCACAAACAGGAGAGAAATTACAACAATTTAAAGTTTCAAAAAGTAGGAGACAGCGTTCGTTTAAAATTTAACAGCCGCCTAAATTCGGGAAACAGTACATCTACTAGTGACAGCGATATTGTATTAAAATGAAAAAAATTACTCAGGCGAAGCCGTGGGTAACTCTTCTAGTCGTTAAATATACCTGTAAGATCGTTTCAACATTCGGAAAAGATTCTCGTTTTTCTGGAATTAAAGAATACATCACTCGCTGTTTACGTTTCAATAGTTTAATTATTTTTGTACAGGCCCTGGGCTAGTGCCACAAGTGTCCCAAGTAAATCCGGCCCTGAAGTGATATTTCGGCTTGCTCCAAAACCAACCTCCGAATTAAAACGTTATTTGGTTATTATTTGCGATCGCGTTAAAAGCGGCATATTTTAGAGGTTCTCTCAGTCTTTACTCGTTTTAACTTTGAAAAATGTATGTTATGAAAAAAAATTATAAAATTTACGAATAACATTAGCTGGATTTTAGCTAATTAAATGATTAATAAATACAAATTCGAAATATTCTTTTAAATTGTGATTTAAAATAAATTAGTTAAAAAATAAAAAAGAAATTACGAAATATAATTTTTTTCATAACATACATTTTGCATAGTTAAAACGAGTACAGACTGAGGAAACCTCTAAAATATGCCGATTTTATTAACGCGATCGCAAATAATAACCAAATAACGTTTTAATTCGGAGGCTAATTTTAGAGAAAGTCGAAATATCACTTCAGGGCCGGATTTACATGGGGCACTTGTAGCACTAGCCGAGGGACTGTACAAAATATATATATATATATAGTTAAGTGTTACTATACATTACTGACCGTGCTATATTATAAAATTTACGAATAACATTAGCTGGATTTAAGTTAGCTAATTAAATAATTAATAAATACAAATTCGAAATATTCTTTTAAATTGTGATTTAAAATAAATTACTTAAAAAATAAAAAAGAATATATATATATATATATATATATATATATATATATATATATATATATATATAATATAACCTATATTCATATATTTGGCATTAGCATTTCCACCTCCCATATCTTAGTTGACCTTATATCCTTAAATGAGGACGTCACTTGATCTTCCTTCTTAACTTCACTCGGTCGAATTTAATTACTTTCTTCCACCAGTCCAATCACTATTTTTTTTTTATCTAAGTATAATTTTCTACTTTAATAAGTTGCTTCTGACGACACGTCAATTTTATAATTTAATAATTATTATATATGTAAATATCGTACATCATAGGGATACTGCATCTTCCCGGCTAATAGTATTGATAGGGATACTACGTCTCTTATGGGATTTTTACATTAATAGGGATACTACGTCTTCTATGGGCGAATAACATTGAGAGCGACTCTGGGTATCCCGATTGATTTTGTTTATTGTTTACGACGTTTCTTGGACGCAACCTTTGATCTCTCTTCACCTCCCCTCCTTTGAATAATATAATTAGTAATTATTTCCTATTAAGGACGTTTCCCTGAAATTGCTAATCGATCGACTAAGAGGTGGCAATCGATCAGATATTAATACTCGTATAGCTGGAATCGCACGGATATGTGCATTCTATCCTGTGTTCTTAATTCGCGTAATTTATGTTATTCCTAATATTCGATAATAAATCCAGTAATGGTGTTAATATTATTCGCAATATTACTACGGAAAATGAGGAAATGTCGCAAGATGTAAATGATTTATTGTAGTCGTTTGAAGTATTTTCTAAGAAATTACGCAAAAGACAATAATCAAAAATAGTCTTCCGATTGGTCACATTTACCACTATCCTAATCCTAACGAGATATACCGTCGAATTTGGCGATATCGCTAAGTCCGGTATATTTGGTAATAATTTTTTAGTGTACATTTGTTAACGAATAATTAAGTTTAATATTGAAGGGGTTTTAATTAAGTTTAATATTGAAGGTTTTTTTTTTAGACAATCTACTACGACCCGTTCGAAACGAAATTCTAATTTTTCTAAAAATTGTTTCCTATTATTCTACAGGATAGTAGTTTACCGGGAGGTGAAAAATCAGTAGAAGGATTTTCTATAACGCTAGAAAAAGTCGATAGACACCAGGCTGGTGTATATCAGTGTACCGCTTCGAACGGTGTAGGTGATCCAGTTACGGTGGATATGCAACTGGATGTACTTTGTAAGTAGTCGAATCGATTGATCCGTTTTAATACGATCGATAATAAATCAGAAAATTCACTTTAATTCATAACGAAATATTATATTAATAATTACCGTTACGAACATTATTAATAATGTTAATATTATGCGGTATATATTATCGTTTCATATTACTTTGTATCCTTTTTTAATATAGTCTGTTTTTTCAAATAAAAAGTGTTATTTACTATTTCAACTATCATTACCGTAGATATGCAACTGGATGTACTTTTTAAATAGTCGAATCTATTGGTCCGATTTATTTTACGGTCGATATTAAATTGAAAATTTAGTTAATTTCAAATTTGTATAAAAATATTATATATTATCATCTAGACTACGACTGTTACTAATCGTATTTCCCAAGTATTTAAAGTATTTTCCTTTAATTTATTTCCATCGACGTAATAGGATAGCTATTACATTGATGGATATAATGTCGTTAGATTTTTCATAACTTCCATCTTGCTCTAGAGTTTATTGTCAGTCCGAAATCGTTATATGTTGCATGTTGCAGTTCTAGTGCAGAGCTTTTACAATTACGCAATCATCCGTATATTGCAAGTTTTGCAAGGTGAACGTATCTGACCTGATTTTAGTTTCAAATTTCAGTAAGTGGTACAGTCCCCCATCAAAGCGATACTTTATCTTAATTATGAACGTTAGAGTCTTTTGTTTATATACAAAATATACCATACTCATATACGAATTCAATAGTGTAGGTGCAACGCATCCGCGCTTAACGCAACTAGTTATTAAATGAGTAATTCCATTTTCGCATATTACTACGCTTTCCAGATCATCATGCCACTGTTGCAAAAGTGACAGTAATTTTGGTGGATATCCTATAATTTGTAAGAATTTCCAGAGCGTATTTCTGTCTACTGTATCAAATGCCTCTTGCGCATAGCCTTCATTTTGTCATCTATTTTTTTCCCACTAATTAACGTATCGTAAATATAAAATCTACAGCAATTCGTTGTTGCCGAAAACCTCTTCAAGAAGATTCTATTAATATTTGTATTCGCGCCAGAATTTTTTTTTAAGGTCTGCTAAAGTTCGCATTAAACATCGTGTATGGCAGAGTATATATCTATTCATTTAGTAGTAAAGTGTTCTCCAACGACATTCAACCTTAATTGTTACATTCAGTGTAATGGTATTTACCTTTTCAATGTACGTGTCTGTTGACGGTTATTAATTACTCCTGTTGCTAGTGGATTCGGATGCGATCTTAGACGCTGTGTATGTATTTCACTGAATATTCTTATTACATCTTTCACAGTTTCTATTTTTAGGTCTCTCTCTATATATATATATCATTTCTAATATACCAAAGTGCATCGTGATATAGATTTTGTCGGAAACTTTTAATTTTAGAAATACTTGAGTCGAATGTCGTACCCCATAAATGAGTACCACACGACCATACTGGATCAAAGAGAGTTTTGTACAATAGTAATATATTTTGCACGTATAATGGTGATTTTCTCACAATAAGCCAGTGGTATTTACGAAATAGAATGTCCAGTTGCTTTTTGTCTTTGCCAAGTTAGCCCTTTATCTAGGTGCACTCCCAGGTATTGTACACAATCAGTGGCTTGCACTTCTTTATATTTGACAGTAATTGGTTCTGCATTATGTTTGCATTTTGTAAACAGTATATAATGTAAGATTTGGCTTCATTAAGACTTATCTGCCCTTTCTTACTTATTCTGCTCAGAATTTTGCTAACAGTTGATAATAAAGATATACCTCGATAATTAAAGCAATCAGTTACATCTCCTTTAATTTATGAAAACAATGGCTACATATTTTCTATTTTTTCTTTTAATCGATATTTTTTGAAATGCATCGGAGTGATATATTATATTACTGAAATAAATTTGATTTAATGATTATTATTATTAATTTCATTTAATTAATAAATGTAAAACAAAAAAATAAATAAATTTTGATTACAAGTATTAATTTGATTATTATTATTGTTATTCTAGTCCAGTTCGTTAACTAAAAAATTATACTGTTCTCTAGATCCTCCAGAAATACACGTAGAGAAAAATACCGTCTATTTCAGAGAAGGTTACAAAGCTCAGTTAGTTTGTACCGTACACGGAGAACCTCAACCTCAGGTAATTATTAACAAATCTAGAATTTTTTTTTTAGCGTGGCATGTTTGAAAAATTTTCTTATCGATTCGGCTGTTTGTAGACGAACAAATTCTGTATTTTTTTTTTCTAATAGGAACGATTTATAATATTATAGTTTTAGCTGTATTTATGAAAGAACTTAATTTAATTTGTAAATATTAAAAAAAAAAAATTATTAATTCATGGACGTATTAATATTTGCAGCAAGTAAGCTGGTATCAGGATAGTTTTCTTTTAGATCCGACCGATAGAAAAATAATGGAGTCGCGCGGTAACCAACATATTTTGACGATATTAAATATTCAACATTCGGATTTCGGTAATTATAGCTGTCAAGCGGAAAATACTCTCGGAAAATCCAGAAGCTACATCGAATTATCCGGTTAGTTTCAAATTAGCTAATCGAATATCGCCGCATATTCATAAGTACGCGCCTTAGATTGTATTAGTCGTTTACGTTTGGGTTCTACGTGTTTGTATTTTTTTAATCTTTAAATTTTACTTGAGAACAATTTTTTTCACTAGTATTCATCCTTTGTACGGATACTTTGACAGAAGATATACAGATCTTTGTACCATAGACATTACTATATGCAGACGATGTCCTTCTGGCAGATAACAGCGGAACTAATTTAGAAAAGCGAGTGCAGATTTGGAAAAATAGATTACAGGACAACGGATTGAAACTAAATATCAGGAAAACTGAGTACTCGGAACGTAGAATACGGACAGATGAATCTATACAAATAGATAATATACCATTAAGGAAGGCCATTAAATTCAAATTAGGGTCAAGTATTACCTCAGAAGGAGACATACAATGCGACATAGACTCCCGAATCCAAATAGCGTGGATGAAATGGAAGCAATTAACTGGGATACTATGCGATAAAATGATTCCGATACATCTTAAAGGGAAGATTTATAAAACAGTTATTAGACCTGCTATATTATACGGGGGCTGAATGCTGGTCGACGACTGCAAAAATAGAACAAAAGCTCCACGTGGCTGAAATGAAACTGCTACGCTGGTCACTCGGCTACACACGCTTTGACCGTGTCAAAAATGATGACATAATGGAGCGTATAGGCGTTGCACCTATACAGTCGAAATTGCGGGAAGCGCGCCTCCGATAATATGGTCATGACAGAAGCCCAGTAAAGACGTTAATGGAGTACGACCCAAAGCGGCCACGAGGTCGACCAAGAAGACGATGGATAGACTCTGTCAACAACGACATGATGGAAGTTGGTGCCAATATAGAGGACGTCAAGGATCGCAAGAAATGGGGAAGAACGTGTTATCAAGAGGACTCCTTAACGGGAGAGCGCTAGGAAAGAAGAAGATATAATGTAAAATAAATACAGCGCTTTGAAACGTTAAAAATCGCTCGTATTATATCGAATTAATTATTTGTACAAATTTAATTATAAATGGAACTAACATGCTTCACGGGTAACTTTTGACAAGCTGAGGAACGTGTACTAAAGAATATACTCAATTTTAAAAATAGCGTATACGAACAAAGAAACGTTCGCGTATGCGGTGGAAACTTAAAACTTTACAAGGTACGTCGTTAAAGTATTCGCAATGATAGAACAACGTTCAGCGTTGAATCGAAACTTCCAACACTCGGATAAGACGTCATACTAGATGGATGTAGCGAAACGTATAACACAACTGAAATGGAGCTGGCCCGGTGATTTGGTAAGACAAACGGACGATTAGTGGACAATAAATGAATAACGCAATGTGGTCACTGAAAGGAGAACGTGGACAACCGTATATTCGACGACAGGATGATTTTAAAAAGTTTGTAAATGGATAAATGAAACCGGTGATCGATACAAATCTTTTACATTCAGCAGTGAATAGATATTAGCGCTTCGTGATATGCGAGTATACCGAGTTATGATTCGATTTGTAGATTTATATAATACAATTCCAATAATTACAAATAATTAGCTAACGTATTTTTTCAAATAGTAGAAACAGCGACATCTAGCGAAAATTTAAATATTAGTAGTTTCGACTTATATCAGACGAGTGCGCTACTAGTACTAGCGTATGCTGCATGAAATTTTAACGCTAACACAATTTTTTATTCTCGGGTTAATTTTAAACGTATCAATTCCGAAAAACATGTTTTATATAAATGCATCGAAAATTATATATATAGTTCGCGTAAGGAGCAATATTATATAGGGTAACCAACAATGCTACAACGCAAACCGCATGCTCCGTGTTTAATGTAAACACAAAAGGTTCGTTTTTATCCAGTTTCAGTTACCACGAAATCCTATAAAGCGTTTTGCGTGGCGCGTTATTTTCGGCGTGAATCGATGACGACACTGTAAAGAGTGTTTCAAAAAGAATTCAAAGTGATTTTTTTTGTTGGGATACCGTAAAAGCCGCGTTTACTAGACACATCCGCCAGATTTGAAAGACCTGAAAACTCGGATTTGTGAAGAAATTTCAACAATTCAGCAACCTATGCTCTAAAAAGTGTTCGAAAATTTGTAAAAAGACTTAATAAATGTATCGTTGCAAATGGCGGTCATCTGAACTATATTGTGTTCCACAAAATGATTGTAAACTAATCTCTCGTTTTCCTATTTTTAAATAAAATTTCAATCAAAAATTTCGGTAGAGTAGTTCTTGAGTTATTTAAAAAAACAGCGATACCGTCATCTGGCTTCTCTGGGTCAACCTATGTAATAAAAATTTGTATAAAATGTATAATTTTGCGTCAAAATGTTAAATTACTGAAAGGGTTAAAATTGACCTTACTTTATAAAAATATCATTTCGACGGGAAAGGAATGGTTACCAATTTTCCAGAAACGGTTTAAAACAAGGCGAAATAGTAAAAAATTTAATTTTATCATTCCGCGGATTACATTATCGAAGGAACTGTGTTGTAATAATTTGCAAGGACCATCTTTCAATCTGCTAGACTGAAGGCGAGAATTTAGTAATTTGTGGACTTTGTCTTCAACAATTGCTAAAAATAAGTTAAGATTTACGAGTTTGGCTAGGCGATTATAAATACAATATGTGGCGAATCGATTTCTATATCGCCTCTGTAATGTTTCAACCGTAAAGTTTTGATATATTTTATTTGATCTTGATTGTTGACTTTGCACTCTAGAAAATAACATGTAAACAAGCACCTTCACATTAATCTTCTTCAATCGGGAATACCTAGTTAATGATGAATTTACCTTTATATATAAAAAAAATTCATTGCTAATTAATGACGAGAATACGTTCTAAGTTCGTCAATATCGCGTCCGAATCACATTATTAGTACGTTACAATCGCATCAATAATGTATCTATATCCTAAAAATTACGCATTTCACACTTTTTATATTAATTTTTCTATGATTTTTTAAAGAAAATTAAATCAATTTTATATCATCATATGATGTAAAGCTGACAAATTTCTACAATGAAAAGTCTAAAAAATCAAGTTCACTCGAAAACTATATATATATACATTTTCAGACTTAGAGTGATTCGATAACATCGACGTTGATTTCAGGAAATTATTCCTAAATTTCAGCCGACGACTAATTGGAGCAGTGTGTCCAAATAATAGTGGATGCCTGTCGTTTGTCAATTGAGAGGGGCGTTCTGATGACGCTGCTACTTTTTGCCTTCTTCTGGGCGGTGCGATTCCTGCCAAGGGGTAGATTTATTGTACTTTTGTTGATTTTAGGCAACCTGTTATTATCCTCACTGTTTCGTTTAATCCTATATCTACTTGTTTTGTGTAGCATAAGTTTCTCCATACAGGATAATAATATGTACACGTTGTATGTATATATATATATATATATATATTACATCATTATGTATGTGTGTGTATGTTCGTAGTACGTATATATTCAAGTCTCCCTAGTTCTTAATTATTTTAATTTCCGGCCCTTTCGATTTGTTTGTGTATAATTTTTTTTACGTTTATCACGTTCACCATCGGATTATTTTATAAATACTATTTTTTATTTCGTTTAATTTTGATAAATTGTATATCTAAATTAATATTTTGATATTTTATATTTTTTATATTTTTTGGGAAGTTTTGAATTTAGCGATTTGTCAAAAAATAAACAGCAAAAAAGGAGTTATAATTACTAAAATTTTTTCTTTATGAAAAATCACAAAGTTCTGTTAAGCCATCGTCGAGTGAACAAAAAAATATAAATTACAAAAATATACACAAATATATAAAAATATGAAATGTAAAAAATTACTTATAGAATTGACACATAAATGAAAGTGATAAATCATTTAAGTAATCTGATAACGAATGTGGTAAACAAAGCAATCAAAAATCAGCAATATACTATTTATATATTAACAGAATTATCCAGTAAAATAGAAATTAATAAAAACACCCACCAATATAAAATTTATACAAAAACAACAATACAATAAGCAAGATTCTCATGTCTACCGCAGTTCACTACGGATCGGAAGAAGGCAACCTGGTCGGAACATTCCAGTAGAAAATATGAAGTCGCTCTGTTATACGCTGTGGACGCACACTTCCTACACACAAGCATTTCTTTCTAGGCCAGAGTGCACCGTTATGCTCGTCATGTAACATACCCTTACTATTCCTCACATTCTCTTATCATGTCCTTTGTACTCAGCTCACCGTTTTAGTGTTGGACTTGCATCCTATCTAACCGAAATCCAACAGTATTCACAATCTGCTGAATCTAAACTTATAACTTATCTTACTCTAACTATCCTTCCTTGCCCCTGGCCTTAGAAGCAGTATAAGGTCCGTTCAAAAAAGAAAAGAACAAAAAACCAATACAATAGGGAATAAAATTGAAATTAATAAAAACATCCGACAATATAAAATTTTTTACATGAACAAAAACACAATAGCCAGTAAAATAGAAATAATAAAAATAGTTTTAATTTGTAAATACCTAAGCAATTTTTTTTGCATTTTATATTTGTATAAGTTTATGTATATTTTTATAATTTATATTTTTTATATTCGCTTGATATAACAGCTGAAAAGCTTCGTGATTTTTCATAAAGAAAAACTTTTTAGTTTTTTCGTTAATTTCTTATATATTGTATATATTTATATATTTTTATATTTTATTTTTTGCTTGATGATGGCTAAATAGACGAAAAGCTTTGTGATTTTTATAAAAAGTTTATTTTAACTCTTTTTCGGTGTTTTTATTTCTTTTTCTAAATCTATGAATTCAACCAACAAACCCCGTCTTTTTTTTTTATAAATTTTTACGAGTAATATTTAATCAATATAATTTTCAAGGTAAACCGACGCCGGCGAAATTTACAAGTCCTCCAAAGAGTCATTTGAAAGATTCATACAATTTAACTTGGGTAATTGACAGTTTCTCGCCGTTGGAAGAAGTACGACTACTTTATAGAAGACTTATGGTAAGTTTTGTAAAAAGTTTATTCATTTATTTAATTTTATTTGTTCGTTTTGAAATAAAATTTCAAGCCTCGGAAAATTCTATGAGAATTTGTACGTAAAGAAAACAAAAAGGTTGCAAACATCCTCTCGGAAATCGGAAATACTAAATTCGCCAGATTAGAAAAAAAGAAATGAATGAATAGAAAATCGTATCTCGGATAATAATCGGCAATTAAAATTGGTTTAAATAAACTCACAGTGATCATCATTAAATGTTGTCTCCGTATCGGAGATATACGATTATTTACCTATACACGTAATTTGTTGTACAGCTTAAGTAGCGTATAAGGGAGTCGTAATACGACGTTAGACGTCAGCGTAGATAGACACACACTAACACAATGCAGCCTGGCGTGTTTTTGTAGTGCATTATATTAAATTACTAGCGCTCATACGGTGTTACCCGTGGTGGTTTGCCATTGCCTTCCAGGCAATAATGAGATTAGGTTTATTTATAAAATAAACTAACGAAATTCGGACGTTAAAATTTTTTCACCGATGGAGTTTCCGTTTTTAATTCCGAATTATATATATCCCTTGGACACCTCTGTCAGCTCTCGAGATGTCTTGTACCATCGACATATAATAGGCGCGCATTTTTTATATTCCCCGACTTCCGATGTCCGTCGATGACGCGATTTGGAATAAATAATTGCTTTGCGGATGTACAATTATTTTACGCGATAATACAAGTCGCCATGATGTTTACAAAGTTTCGTACACTGGTTTTAGTTATTAGCCGAACAGAAATACAGTTTTGATATTTTATACATTAGAAAATTTCGGCTCAAAATTTTTGATATTTTATACATTAGAAAATTTCGGCTCAAAATTATAATATAGGTGTTTAGTATACAATACCGATTCTTAAACGAACTGTAGATAATTTTCGACGTATTTGTATAAATACGTATTAAATTAAGACATTTCACTTAAACCGAAAAATAATAATTTTTATTAGCGTTAAGATTTCACGTACCATAGAGTAACATCGTGACTGAAAGTGTTAATTATAATAACGGGATTTTAGTAATATTTTCAAACGTTACGTAAATTTTAGAACTCCAAAATAAAAATAATGACAATTTAAAAAGAGACGATTACAGTTAGTACTGAATAATAGCTTTTTTTTTTTTAAAGTGGTGATCTTTTTTTATCGGGCTCTAGTCGAATAATTGTACTTATTACATGTAGTATACCGTCGACAGATTGTAAGAACTCGGTTTTAATAAGGATAATTAATTTAATCGTTGAAAATATGATGCGTGGGGGCAACCTGTTATGGTATTTTACTAGTCGACTATGCAAGCGAGGAAGATTAAAAATGAAATCGATCAATTCCGAAGATTGAATTATATCGACTGAACCCTTTTTAAAAACATGATTTCAAAAAGTTTAAACAAAAAAACAAAAATATTGAAAACTATCACGCTGTAGTTGTATATAATTTTGTTTTGTAAATAATTGATAATATGGGCTGAACGAGTTAATTATTGATAATATGGGCTGAACGAGTTAATTACTTTTCCGTACGTCCTATACTGAACTCATCGAAAACTGAACAGTAGGTTATATTTCATTCGGACATTTTATATATATATATATATATATATAATGTGCATATCAAGAATCTCAAAAAAACATGCATTCATGATCTGAGTGTAATAAAACGGATTAATAATAATATCACAAAATCCGATCTAGATCATAATACGGTTGGAACTTGAACTATGGCGTCTGTGAGAGTCCTCAAATTCTCAGCAGGAAAGACCAAAATGTGCAGACATAATCTATTCTCCAAAGAGCATGCAACTGAATTTCCAACGGGGGTGTCGTTACCTCGGAGTAACAGTCGGCAGCAATATATATATATATATCCGTTAACTCTGCGTTCTACTGCATCTACTAATTTTTGTGTGATCTTGAAGGCAGACGAGATGACAACAGATGGACAAAGAACACATTGCAATGGTGGCCGATTAATTATCGCCGTAGGCAAGGAAGGTCCATGACTAGATGGCGAGACAACATTGTGAAAGTAACCGAAATCAATTGGATTCGCGTCGCACAAGATAGACAACTTTGGAAACTTTTGGGGAGAGCCTACACCCATCACTGGGTTAGATAGGCATAACGTAATATACATACATACATATATATATATATATATATATATATATATATATATATATATATATATATATATATATATATATATATATATATAATATACGGATATAAAAAATTCGTGTATTTTCAGATAAATAATTCACAGCAAGTACCGGCCGGGCAGTGGCATGATGTTCTATTGAGACCTGGTATCGGCGCTGAAGTTGATATGTCGGTAACTCGTTTCATGTCCTATAACATTCGCGGTTTAGAATCCGGTTCTATGTACGAAGCGATCGTTCAGGCTAAAAACGGTTACGGTTGGAACGAAGTATCGGATCTATATCAGTTCTACACAAATAGCATACACGATTACGGTATTTTCGGTTATTTTTCTAATAATTAATTAATTAATTAAATAAATACACATACTTCGACGAATGAATTTTCTAAATGATTACCTTTGAGGCGGAGTGGCCGATTATAATTTATTGAAAGTCTGCGAATGATATTTCTAAAAACGAATAAATATGATTATTAAAAGAAAATTATACTTGAATATTTTTTAAATATCGTATCGTAATTTTTTAGTTATTCTTCTTCATGATTCATCGCTTTTTATCATCTATCCATTTCGTTTTTCTTCTACCGATTCTTCTTTTATCCTTAATATTCTCTCGGAATATAATTTGTAATTCTCTCGGAATATAATTTGTAATAGCCCGCGTTATCTGGAGCCAAGGAAAAACCCACCCTGGCTATTTCAATAGGTTATCGTAATACGGCGGAAAATCTTTTTTTTAGAAAATTAGAAAAAAAAGAAAAACAAACGCGAATCTAAATTATGAACTAGAAAATAATTGTTATTAAAAAAATATTTACAATGTGGGTCGGATTAACACATGTACTCGACTGAGACCTGGTTTAAGGTCCCAACAGGTCATGGGGTCCCCATTTATTAAGTGAAATATATATATATATATATGTATATATAAATAATCGAGTTGCCCCGTGATCATGAGTGTCCTAAACCCCAAGCGAGTCAACTCCACGTAACCTAGAACGTACTAAACCTGCATAACCCAAGGCGTCTACTTTCATCGAAATGTATGGAGGTAGACTTATTTTATATCCAAATAAAAAGAAATAAACAATAATTAGAATATTAAAATAAAACGTAAAATAACACGCAAACTATGCATTTATCTTAATCGAAAGAATTATGTATATAGACGATTCAATTTAAATTAAACAATAACGTAATTCTGATTAAAACAACAAATTAATAAGTATAATATAAATCGCTAAGAGAGGATCTAAACCCATATCATATAATACACGCATTTTTACAGATCATGTAAAAATTCAGCTTAATCCAGTTTTACATGTTTTACGGTTTTTCAGATATTAACGAAGTCGACATGAGAGATTTGGAATTGACAGCCGGTTCGATATCTCGTTCGGAAATATCGAAAATATCGATATTACTTTTACCAGTAGCTTATTTATTAACTCACGCGACAGCTTCAATTGTCTATTAGAACGTGTAGGTTATATGTTTATTTCTAATCTCATTTATTTTATTAATTAGCGTTCGTCGTCGTAGCTAATTTTCATTTCCTATATATAAACTAAAATATTAAAAAATATCGAATGATTTTTTTTACTTCCTATAATTTCTACTAACGTATATCGTTTCAATTTCGATATATGCACCGACAATCAAAAGGAAAACATTCTGCCGACTTTTTCACAAAAGAAATAATGTCAAACATTAAATAATTATCTTTTGAATTGACCGAGCGCTTTAGATACTTATGAATTTTTATTGATAACGAACTCGTGACTCGTATCTTTGAAGGAACTATATTAATCATATATATATTATATATATATACTATGCATCCAAGGGTACATATTAAAATTGATTTTTTAAATTCGTTATGATATATTATTTAGGAACGCATATTTCCGTTTAGTGGGTAGCCTTAAATATATACACACACATATATATATATATATATATATATATAATATGCTGCCGCGGGTACTTATTTAAAAATCACTTTTTAAATTTGTAATGATATAATATATTATGTACGTACGCATATTTCCGTTTAGTAGGTAGCCTTAAATATATTATATATATATATATATATATATATATATATATATAATATGGAGGCGCGGGTACTTATTTAATATTCTTTTTTATAAATGTGGAGTTTTTTCGGGGCGGATGTAAAAGATAGGGGTATAAGGGTTAGAAGGAAAAACCTTCCCCCGAGTGTTGTGTATATGAGGAATTTTAATTTCGATCCATCCGATCATCCCCCGATTTAATAGCGTGGTTTAAGTGAAAAAAGACAGATTTTCGACGGATTTTCAACCCTGAATAATTCGGCGGGGATTGAAAATGAAGAGGAACTTTTTACACGATTCAAATTGCCGACGAAGAACATTTAAAAGCAGCACAAAACCCTTAAACCCTTTAAGCCCAATTTTCTCAATGGGCATCATGTATAAAATACGACAATACCATCATTAGACGCGTCTTTTAATGGCGAGTAACTTTTGTTTAAATAATTTTTCCAAATTTCGAATCATTGGCGATTTATAGCACGCCACCCACTAAACGAAAAGATGCGTACGTACATAATATATATCACAACAAATATAAATAGTGAATATTAAATAAGTACCTGCGGCTGCAAAGTGCACATATATATATATATATATATATATATATATATAATTTTTTAAGGCTACCTACTAAACTGAAATATACGTATGATATATCACAACAAATATAAAAAGTGAATTTTAAATAAGTACCCGTGGCTGCATATTATATATATATATTTAAGCCTACCTGCTAAACGGAAATATATGTACATACATAATATATATCACAAAAAATATAATAAAAGTGAATTTTAAATAAGTACTCGCGGTTGCATATTATATATATATATATATATATTTAAGGCTACCGACTAAACGGAAATATGCGTACGTACATAATATATCATAACGAATTAATAAAAGGAATTATATTCATGATTTACATCAGGGCCAAAATACGTTCATTACGTTAAAAAATCTAAACTATATTTATTGAACACACTATGGAATGGGGGAATATTTCTCACGAGATGGAAAATAGTTTTGAAAAAAGGAAAACCATCCATTGTGTACAGTTTCTTCTGGAATCCAAACTGTTGGTCTGAGAGACTCTTCGTACATGTTAGACGAGGCTCATTCCGATCTACCATCAGTCGCTACAACACTTTCTCTAGTACATTCAGCATGATCAATGAGCGATTTTAGTCTACCTTTCAACACGATGGGAAGGAGGTCTACTGAAAGTACTTCTTGTACAGCCTGCATAGTATGTCTGGGCATGCTGTTAAGGCAGCTTTGATGATGCGACCTGTGATGTTGTCAGGCCCAGGTGCCTTCGTCTCATTTAGTCTGCAGATAACTTTTTCAATCCGGTCATCTTAAGCACTTTAGGTGCCAGTGCAATGTTATAATATTCTCAAGGATGGATGTTCTGGGAAGAATTTATTCATTGTATCTTTTACCATATCTGAAGGAATTGCAGCTTTATACCTCAGCTTATCCATAACTATTTTATGTGATAAGCTCCTGGATTATTATCTGGTGTAAGACAAAGATTCTTCCAGGCCTTTTCTTTTGCCAGTCTTATCACACTTTGTAGCTGTTTCCTCCTTTCACTATAGTTGGATTCGAGTAGGGTGTAGTCACCATGCTGTTGTCCTATCCCTACTCATTGCTTTTGAGATGGGCAGCCTCAAAAAATCGCCAGTACATAGGTTTGTGCCTTGTGCTTGAGCCTTTGCGTAGCAGTGGTGCGTCACAAGCTCTTTTGATGGCAGATGTAATGCTGGATGATGGTTAACATCATCTGTGTCCTCAACATTGCCAAGGCCGATACAAACTGGTGGTTGTAGCCACTTAGCATGTTCATTTTGAAATGCCTGTTTCATGAAACCATCACTAATTAACAATGTTGATACATGCTTCTCTGCTGAATGCTGTGTAAGGAGATCTTGAGCTGCATGACAGTGATTAAGGTTGATCTGCAGGAAATTAGTCATGTTCGAGTTGCTTCATTTCCTCTTCAAGTTAATGACCGTAGGCTAAACAGGTTATATTCCCCACCTGGTATTCTGACGGCTATTCATTATCCATATGTTACATCACAAACAAAGCCTGCTTCGATCTGGGCAAGGATAGGAGGCTGTCATGGAGATGATCTCTGTGACTTTGCGCACACTCCATCCAATTTTTATCTTTTGTTTTTGTGCAGACAACACTGTTTCCTGTTTGTAATTGGGAGTATCATTTTAGCATTTAGTCAACCTTTCCCAGTGTATTCTTCCACCATGATAGCTGTGTCTGAGTTTAATGCTATTGCTTAGATGGTCTGCCTAATATCATCCACAAGTGCAGTAGACTTTTAATTACTTACCTGTGCAGTAGGGTCAACGTCATGAACCACTAGATAGTTAGTTGGCAATGCACATCTGTTCTGTAAACCGGAAGCAGCAATCTTACTGTCTATGTTCTCCAACTGAGTGAATTTAAATCTAGTTCAATAAGGAGATCCCCTCTCCACGTCGATGCGGTGGTCTTTATGTCAGCAACATCAGCATAATTCTTCCCTTCGAAGACTACAAACACTGTTTTTGTTCTACATTATTTTTGCGGTCTAGTTATTTTCTCTGTCAATTGACGTCCATCCTGGTTCCTTGATGATTCTTCCCCATAGTTCCAAGGACCCAAAAGCTTGAGCCTTCTGTCCAGCAAGTTTTATTGTGTCTTGCATGTCTGTCTTTTCTTGTCAGTTATAGTCTATGTGGCCTTTGAATTTCTTGGCTCTGCCTGACCTACTATATGCATGATATGCCGTACTCTATTCTCCCGTCTTCTTCCAGGTGTGGGCTGTAGCTTGACATTACTTACTCCTTGTTTTCCAAGTGCTAACCCAAAGTCCTTTATATATCCAGTCATGTCATATGTAATTACCGCAACTTCGTTTGACAGAATATAAAAAATGTTAATAACAAAAACAAAACAGTAATAAAGGAAAAATTGAACGCAGAAACATAAATCTATTACTACTAACAACCACAGCACCCTATGCTGTTTCAGAAGGTCGATCCTAACGGACAACTCTCTTACTTGCATCTTCTTTAATAAAAATCGTCTAATGCTCCGTTTCGACTACCAGCACCGGATTCAAAATACTCTATATGGATCCAACTTTATAATAAACATGAAAAAAATCAGTTACATATTTTTTTCATCAATCAATCCTCCGCTTTCCTCCTTGTACAATAAACCTCTTCTTGGATTTTTCCAGTCCTACACATTAATCTTACTCCATCTATTCAAATTCACTCATCTATATTATGATACTCATCTGTCAAATATTAAGATTACATACACAATCTAATGACCATGTTGCAGCAGCCTTTTTCGTATCTCCTTCCACCTATCGCTTTCAACTTCTAAAACCCTGTTCCGTATTCTCGGGTGAATTCATCGCTATTTTTAAATGTATCAAAAGTCTATTCTCTGCTAAAATTTTTTCCAAAGGCGTTACCTTTATAGATTCTATCAGTGTTCGATTACGTAAATCATCTGAACGAAACCCGGTGTTAAAAGTATTGTTTCTTATCATTATATATATATATTAGTATTATGAATACTTATATAGTTATGGTAGTAAGCAAAGAGGCAGGAACAAAAAAAGACATCAATTAAAATGAATAACAAAACCATACAACAGGTTAATACATTTAAATACCTAGGATATACTATTAACAACACATGGGACCCTGGTTACGAAATAAAAACGAGAATTTCATATGCAAGAAACGTGTTTCTGAACATGAAAGGTATATTTGTGAATAAAACGATGAAATGGGACACCAGATAGAGGTTTGTGAAATGTTACATATGGGCCATACTACTATATGGAATGGAAGCCTGGATGATTAAAAAATCAATGCTAAATAGATTAAGGTCATTCGAGATGTGGCTATACTGTCGGATGGTAAAGATTCCATGGACGGATAAAGTATCAAATGCGGAAATACTAAAACGACTAAATAAAAAATTAGAGTCAGAAAGAACTATTTAAAAAAGAAAAATAACTTACTTCGGGCACATCTTGAGGAACAACAGATATGAAATGTTACAATTGATAATTGAAGGATCACTGGAAAACGGACAAAAGGAAGGAGAAGAAAAACGTGTTTGGATAATGCAAAAGAATGGACAATACAGAAACCTAACTGCGGAAGTTAGCCAACAGATTGGAAACCATAGAGATAATCGCTAACATACATTGAGGATACGGCACCAGAAGAAAAAGAAGAAAGCATTATTATTATTATTATTATTATTATTATTATTATTATTATTATTATTATTATTATTGGTAGTAGTAGTAGTATTAATTATTCGATCGTATTCAAAACTGCCTATATACAATTTATGTTAAAATATTTTCTTGCTGATTGCCTTTTATATACCTAATTTAATATTAATCCTTTCAATCACGCATGAAATTTTGACAGAAAATTATAAGTTTTATACAAGCTGTTTATTATATAACTTTGCTTTTTAGATAACTCTAGATGATTTTCAATATTATTACATAAGTATAATTAGAAAATTAAAATTGAGACATTTAATGATCAACCAGAAAATAAATAATTTTGTTAGTATTAAAATTTCATGTACCATATAGTGGACACGGTGACTGAAAGGAAGACGCATACACACACGCGCGGACAAATAATCTCATTCTGACGTACACGAATATGTATTTTCACTCGTAATAAATAATTTAATTAAAAAATTAAGTGTTCTTATTCAGTTAAATCTATTCGGTATTAATATTATAAAATTTTAAAAATATTTATTTCATTTACTAAATTCTTAATGTATTTATATATTTCAGATTCGGATAACAGAATGATCATCATCGTTATTGCAGGCGTATGCGTAATATATATATATATAATATATTTTATATATATATATATATGTAATATATTATTTATATATATATATATATATATATATATATATATATATATATATATATATATATATAAATATAATAATAATAATAAACTAACTAGTCAACTTGTATAATAAACATTTTGAACGTATTTTTAATCTCGATTTATATTTCCTGTACGTACGGAAATAATAAGCTATTATATCGCGTAGTTATTTTTTTCATCTTTAATAAATAAGAAATTATTTAGTTTATTCGACAAATTTAATTTATTTAAATAATTAATTTATTCAGATTATATTTTTACCCGTATATCCACGACACGAAAATCTTCTATATTCCATAACTTCGAGAATTTGTAATCGGATTAAAATTCAGTTCCTAGTACATTTATTAGGCAAAAATGCGATTAGACATTAAATTCTATCGAATTTTAACCTCTGTATTCTTAGTTGTATGTTTAGTATATATATAATATAAATATATTGTTTTATTCGGCGAAAATTTGGATAGTAAATGCCCAGACTACTGTACTAACTAGCATAATTGATAGACATAATTATAAACTGCAATAATCGCCACAGATCGTTACGAAAATATCGTTTATAATGTATATGGATATATAAATTTATACACAATTTATAAAGAATATACAGTAAAACTCGCTATTTTATCCGTCACTGTGACAGGCAGCTACGGTAGATGATCTGAACTGTTAGTGTTGACGAAATCACGAAGCTTTGCGATGACGATCTGCTTAACAATGACACATTATGTAGAAGTAACACGAATTTGTTAGAGTGTTATAAACAAGAATGTGGTTTTGAAATTTCAATATTTTATGTAATGTTCAGAGCAGTCCAATAATAGTGAAATTATGTCGACAACGATGAAGAATCAGAATGCAACTGAAACTCTGCAATCAGCCATTCAGAAGCTGAAACAACGTTAACAAAGTGTGCATCGATTGATTTGAAAAATGAACTTTACACAGATCTTAATTCTGAAAGTAAAGAAAGCTCGAGCTATAAAGAAACAGAAAGAAATACAGTTTTCTTTTTTTTTTTTTTTAAACATGTAAACAGTTTGAAGTAGGGAAAAAATTTTAAAATCTTTACACAGATCTTAATTCTGAAAGTAAAGAAAGCTCGAGCTACAAAGAAACAGAAAGAACTACAGGTGTTTCTTTTTTTAAACATGTAAACAGTTTGAAGTAGGGAAAAAATTTGTTGTAGGTAATTGTACTATATTGCACTATATTAAATTTCTCAATAAAAATACAGTACTCTTCTAAATGTTATCCGATTAAACATATTTTCTATTTAAATTTCTTTCCTAAATGATTTATAATCTGGTATAGTACTATATATGAAATTTATTTGTAAATATCCGTTATTCGTCACAGGTCCGGTCCCGAGGATAACGGATAAAAAAGGGAGTTCTATTCTAACGTGGAAAAAAAAAACTAAAATGTAAGAAAATACTTAATTTAGATTTAAGTATTTTTTTAACACTTCATTTTTTTTTTGTTCCTTTTATATTCTTAATAAATCGTATATATTTTCATATTTTCTTTATTTTCTTTTATACCGGCTTGATATCGGCTTAATAGCCGAAAAGCTTTATAGTCTTATATATATATATATATATATATATATATATATATATATATAAAAAAAAAATTTAGCGATGTTAACTCTATTTTTCCGTGTTTATTTCATTTTTTTTTTTAAATCACTAACACTGTTATTTGTATATGACTTATTTTCGGTTAACCGAATTGTGTTATGCAATATTTAACTTTTTCCAATTTTTACTTTAGTTTTGCGGACATCGATTAACCTTTCTACGTATTGACTGGTTTGGCATAACGTAGACAAATTAAACATCATTCTTGTTGTTGCACTATATTCGTTAGTGCAGCTCTATCGTTCTATATATAACGAAAATAATCGACAGAGATCTCCTGCTATTATTTCATATTTAGGTCTAGATAATTTACTAGAAGTAACATTATTATTTTTTAAAAGCACGCCCGATATTACGAGCGAATCCACGTGTGTGTATGTATATCTTTATATACGTAATAATAACAGTTTTTCTTTATGGCATATTAGCGAATACGCATTATATACGTCTGTATATGCGCTAATAAATATGTAATAAAAACGCGTTTAGTTTATTCTTTGAATGTATATTTGTTGAATTTATATATGAACAAATGATTTAAATAAAATTACTATAAATTATAATTTAACGAAATAAAAATATTTTCCTCCGGAATCGTTTGTTTTCAATTATTTATTCGCTGGAAAGAAAAATAATTCGAAGTAAATAATCAAATCGGTACGTCGTTCTCAATCGAAAGTCTCGGTATACGCGTATTTCTGTTCTTTGATCCACGTTCGCCGATCTCTTGCCAAGTAGAAAAGTGTCTGCCAATCCGGGTAACGGAGCTATCCATATTTTTTTTTATTGTTGGAAATGCACGACGTCCTTCCGTGGCCAACATTCGAACACAGACTTGTTCGGTGTATCTGATACTTCGGTCATCAAATAACCCGGATAGTCAATTTCCGCCGATTTTATTAAGCCTTACATCGGTTGTCTTTATTCCGTAACTTCGGAATTATGAGTAATCGTGTCTATACAGCGGCGACTCAAACGGTTCTAACGACTCAAACGGTTCTAACGACTCAAACGGTTCTAACGACTCAAACGGTTCTAACGTTTTTATTTGATCCTGACTTTCGGCCGTGTATAATAGTATAGGAAAATCTAACGTTTAGTAGTTCAAGTTTAACATCGTGACTTCGTTGAAAATTGTTTACATCATGTTAATCGAGCGGCATCTCATTTCTACATTTTATTTCTACTTCCGAGACGTCTATACTTGAAATCCGGCAACCGAGATATTTAAATTAAAGTTAAAGTGTTCGATCTGCCGTGATGAAAGCGGAACCGTCTTCGTAGGTAAAAGATCATGACGCATTAGGAAATCAAATCAACGACCGAACCCAAAAAATTATGACTTTTCATTTTTTCGCATCTCTCAATTCCAATTAGCGAATGGGACAAATGTATTTTATAATAATTTGTTAATAAAGCGGAACGGAGATCGTGCACTATCGTTAAATGCATGCGCATGCGTGAACGCGTAACTGAGAAATTCTAATATCATCTACGTGCGATGGTTTATTGTAAAATTTTCTTGAAATTTAGCATGGACGAATAACGTAGTCCCCCAAATTACATTTGGCTTGTATGGTACACGTACATGCTTACTATATTAGTATATATATATGAAGTTGAGCAAGATCTTCAAGAATAAAAATATACACATCGGACTAATAAAGAAAGTGCATCAACAGTACGTCCTCTCGGTGCTTACACATGGAGCGGGAACATTGACCCAGACAAAATGCATAGTTATGAAACTTGTCGTAACTCAGAAAGACCACGAAAGAGTAATGTTGGGAATTAAGATGTCACAGAGGAAAGCCAATGCATGAGATAAGATAGCAGACCAAACTATCGAATGCAGTAGAATGAGCATAGCTCAAATGGAACTGGGTCATATGGCAAGGAGGAAATGATGAACGGTGGACGAAACGAATAATGAGATGGCCGCCAGTGGAATGATACAGAAGTCGCGGTCGGCCAGGCACAAGATAGCAGAATGATATAAGAAGGTCGGCCGGTGTTCGCCTTAAATAGAAGAAAAGGGAAATGATTACATACAGCAGTAGATCGATATAAGCGTATCTTGATCAATTTATGTATATATAACTTTGCTCTTAAATAACAGCTACTTCCGTCGAATCACTCATAGATACAAAACTGCATTCATATCATGCGTTACGTTTAACTTAAGTAAAGCCGACAATAGTTAACTAGAAACATATTCAGCATGTAACAGATGTATTAAGTAGACGACTTGCATACTTGTAAACATAATACGTAAGTATAGACATTCTAGGGCGCACGTGTGTTCACGCGCATCAGCAGGCAGATAAAGAAAGATACATAATTATAAATGAAACGGATTAACAGATAACGCGATATGTATCTACGCACGGAATTCATAAATGCATGTCACAACCAACGTGTTATATATTTACACGAACTTCGTAATATATATAGTTTACGAGACAGTAGTCGATATTCGAACGGCTAGCATAAGTGGATCACTGGGATGCTTTATGGAAATGAAACGGCGGTATTTCCATCAGTGACGGAAAGGTGTCTAAATTTAAGATATGCGAATTACACTACAATGTCACGATGACGTACTTGCTAGAGCGTTCGACTGTTAACTCGGGCGAACACGAAAATTGGGCCAGGCGCCACCAAGTCCATAATTCCGGCGAATCAGCATTTCAGCACGAACTAGGTCACCTCATTTTTTAGATAATCATAATAAACATCTTGCGATAATAATCATAAACATCTTACAATAATAATAAACATCTATCAGGAATATAATTTAAAAAAATAAAAACCTTGGAGAGAAAAATAATTGTTTTAGTCTAAACAAAAATAATATTTTTCTCAGGTTATGTACATATATATATAAAACAATACGCTCCTTTTAGATTTTATTTTATATTTTTACCTATATATATATATATATATATATATATATATATATATAGTATGTATGGGCATGTTTCCTTCCTATTTTATGCTCTCTCTCGCTCTCTCTCTCTCTCTCTATATATATATATATATATGTGTGTGTGTGTGTGTGTGTGTGTACGTATATACATGGGTCTGTACGTACTCGTCAGATGTGTGGATATACGCATACATGATTTTCATATGTATTAAACATTACGATAGTATACAAATTTCAATTATTCTTTTATTCGAATAGTGTGTGAATGACAATTTATCTTTTTATTTATAATTGATTTCACATAAAAATATTTTTAAGAATCTAATAAAGAAACACATGATCATCCTTCTTTCAGAGACGTATATATATATAAAATGCAAATTTTCCGTAAGTTTTTTTTTGGTTTCTATTTTTACTTACATTTCTATTAGTACAGCATAAAATGTTTAAAATCGTGAATAATTTTTAATTTGCTTGTATCAGATATTTAAATGATTACCTTACTAACCCGGTGATAGATACAAACGTATTAAATAAAGTTGCGTGTTATACATTTATCACATCTTATGCATATAAATGAGGTTTCTTGTACTTACATATTCATATATATATATATATCAAACTTTTTTTTTTTTAATGGGGTTGCCTTTACAGCTTACCCAACGTGATACTGTGGGGACTATCTACATCTTAATCAAGCATGCTGACTTCTCTAAAAACGTCACTATATGGGAAAAAAATATATATATCAGACATCTCAGTAATAATAAATTCGTATAAATTTTTTTACATACACGTAATGTATTGATTAATTTAAAATAACCTATATGGAAATAACGTTTTGCTAATTGGGGCCTGACTCTGAACAGACCGATTGTTATTCGAACGAATATTACAAGCTTACAAATTTGCTCTTTACTGCAAATACGCTGGTAACTGTAATTAAAATATTAAATCTCGAGCACCGTTTCAATTTACGGTATCGGATGTTCCAGAAATATTTTATAATCTATTAAAAAATTATTATCAGGAAAAAATTCAATCAAAAAATTCCCATATTCATTTTTAAGTACATAATTTTTTCTAATAATTACTATTTGTATCCAGCGTACAAAATTAAATGAAAAAATAAATTAAAGTTGACACAATGCATTATTTTGGTAATAACTAATAAACGAATAGTAATATAGGCTATTTTTTTCTATGCGCTGCGTACGTCTTTAAAGAAGTAAACGAAGTTATACTACTATGACTTTAAATTTAATTAAATTGTTAATAAAAGTAATATACTTATTATAATATATATATATATATCGCATTATATATATGTAAAAAATTTCGTCGATATTATAAAGAAAAAAATAACCATTCACACACACACATATATATAGTGATCCATGAAACTGTGAAGAAAATTGACTGTGAAGTATAAACAAAAAAGTAGCCATGGATCTCCGAGGCAACATTCAAACTAATTAATGAGAGGAATCAAATAAAAAACGGGAAAACTAATAACACAACAGAATCAAATGATTATGAGGATCTTAATAAACTAATAAATACAGAAATACAAAGTGATAGAAAAAATTACATAATAGGAATTTGTGAAGAAATAGAACAATACTCCCAAAAAAATGAACCTTATGATCTATATAAGAAAATTAAATGGTTAAGTAATACTTTCAAAACAAGAACATTGACAATAAAAGATCAAAATGGAACGAAATTAACTGTAAAGTCAGAAATAGCAGAAAGATGGGGCCAGTATTGTCAAAACCTTATGTAGAACAATAAAATATCAGTGTTAATGCAGGACTTTGAACTTGAACCGCCAATTATGAATGCTGAAATAGAAGTCGGATTAAAGAAACTAAAAGATCGAAAGGCGGTAGGAGTAGATGGTAGAGCTGAAGAAATGTTGAAAGCAATGGAACAATAAGGAATAAAGGTATTGCATATGATTTGTCAAAAATATGAGAAACTGGCAGCTGCCCAGCAGAGTGGACAAAATTATTATACGTACAACTACACAAAAAAAGGCCCTACAGAAGATTATGGAAACTACCGCACAATATCATTGATTATTCAAGCCAGTAAAATACTACTATATTTAATACAAAACCGGCTTAAATATTATCTCCTCCCACAAATTTCAGAAGAACAAGCTGAGTTTGTACCAGGTAGAGACACACGTGAACAGCTATTAAATATAAGAAAAGTAACAGAAAAATGCAACGAATATAACATTCCGGGACTACTTTGTTTTTTAGATTACCAGAAAGCATTTGACAACATCAAGTGGACGAAAATGTGGAAAATATTACTATAAATGGAACACCGAAGCATCTAGTTTATTTAATTCAATAATTGTACTTAAATAATAAAGGTTTCAGTTAACTGGAGAACGAAAAATCGAAAGAGATTTCAGCAAGAAAGGGAGAGTACAACAAGATTGCTGTATTTCACCGATTCTATTCAATATCTACGGGGAACGGATTGTAAGAAAAACAATGGAAGGAAAGCAAGGAGGGATTATCGGAGAGAAAAAAATTACAAATATTAGATTTACGATGACACAGTATTACTGGCAAGCACAAAGCAAGAAATGTTTGAATTACTATCAGGAACAGATGTGTTCAGTAAACAGGCAGGCTTAATACTGAATAAAGATAAATGTTCAAAGCTTATTTATGACAAAGAAAACAGAATACAACAAACACTGACTCTGCTGCGAGATATTGAAATTAAAGATAAATTAATTTATTTGGGTGCGTGCATATCAGAAAATGGTGGGTGAGAAGAAGAAATAAGGAGACGGTTAGCTCTTGCAAATGTCGGGATTGGTAAACTCAATTGTATATGAAAAAATCATAAGACCTCTAAAACAACAAAACTGTTACTCCTTAAAGTGTTAATTTTCTCCATAGCGACATACAGCTTAGAAATCTGGACGATTAAGAATCAATGAGGAAGAAGCTGGAAGCTTTTGAAATGAAGTGATACAGAAAAATTTTAAGGATCCCATGGATGGCGCACAGGACAAATGATTCTGATTTAAAAGAACTGAAAATCGAACCCACTGAGCAATTAGATCCATTGAAAGATACATGCTAAGCTTCTTTGGTCATGTAATACGAGTAAATGGCTTGGAGAAAACAATTCTGCAAGGAAAGGTTAATGGAGAAAGGAGACAAGATAGACCGATGAGCCTTTACATTGATCAGACCACAAGGTTATGTAGATCAGACATACAGCAAATCATGAATCTAGTGCAGAATAGATATAAATGGTGACATCTTGTAACTTGCATTAAATAAGGTCATGACATCCGGATCGGATAATGAAACTAGAAGATATATATTTTTATATATATATATATATATATATATATATACATACAGTGTTTATGAGTGTGAAATATTATTCTGTATAAAAGAAATCCTACTAAAAGTGACAAGTAATGAACTACTTTTTTTTAACACAAAGGAGTCTAGAAAACTTATTTATATTTTTGAGCTTTACAATTTAAACATTTTCAAAATTAAACTTTTTTAGGAGAATCTGTTCGATTTGGAATACTTCTGAGAATTGAATTCAAAATGTCTCATTTTCAAAAGGACCTCTGCAGGATAAACGTCTCAAAATGATTTATTCACGACGAAATTTTTATAGAAGTGAATAAAATTTAATAGTCTCAATGAGTGATATGTGAATATATATTACAAACATCACACACATATACACATATAATATATATACAGTGTGTACATATTATTCATTTGTAATGCCTTCAAATTTCACATTCCGACACCTGCACGTCACTAGAGTAATCTGAAGTAAGTTTAAAATTTGACGGCTTTTATTTTAACTCATCTCATAACGCCTGCAAATAATCCATTTCGACACTGCACGTCTTCGAAAGTAATATTCAAAAAACGTATATTAATATTATTTAATGTAACGCCTGCAAAACATCAACTTCCGACACCTGCACATCACAAAAATAATCCAAAGTATGTTTATAATTCGCAGGTTTTTATTTTAATACATCTAACACCTGCAAACAACCCCTTCCGACACCTGCATATCTTTCAAAGTAATATTCAGATTGGGAGTACATGTGTAACGCCTGCAAATTATACCTTCCGACACCTGCACATCACTAGAGTAATCCCAAGTATGTTTATAATTTGCGGGCTTTTATTTTAATATTTTAACGCCTGCAACTAATCCTTTCAGACACCCGTATATCTTCCAAAGTAATATTGAGTATTCTCAAAATTTGCAGGCATTCAAAAATGAATATTTTAAATATTTAAAGGTGGTACTAATTTTGTCCATTATAGTATAATACCGAGAAGTGTATGTTACCCGTCAACTTCTTACAGACCTCTGACTATATATAAGCAGCATAATTCTTACTATATGATTACTATTGTGTAATATGAGTAGTCACTTATGATGAAAAGCCACTTTTACTTTGTGCAGCTTCACTTTCAATGTTAAAATATTAAATCGCTCTTAATAGCATGAAGAACGATTAAAGGTTTGTTTCTATATTGTAAAAACAGCATAAAAAAAAGAAAGAATCATCAGAAAACTCAAGTTTAGTCGTTTCGCCTTAAGAAACCGCATCTTCATCTAAGACATTATGAGACAATAAATCGCTAATTAGCATATATACAGGACCATAAAATGCTCGTCGTTTAGACATACGAGATGTTAGAATTGCTCATGGATTTCTATGTACCTTATGAATACAAGATGTTAAAATTGCTCATTGTTTATACAAGGATAAAATCACTGTCATTTCGAATATACCCTATGAATACAGGACCTTAAAATCTCTTGTCATTTATACAAGATGATAAAATCGCTCATCGGTTCGACAAATCGCACCAGATCACCTGACCATCCCTTTAACCTTTGAAGGCTCTATATGTATTGTACTTTAAGGCATATATGTGTATGCATATTAATATACATACTGACTGCCCCACATTTCTATATATTATATATATATATATATATATATGATCAAGTGACTCGCCACTTTTCTTTTTTTTACTATCTCTATTATATTTTTCACGCCCTAATTTAGGAGCGATTTTGTCTATTTAGGATATACAACAGTAAACTACTTTGCCGCCTCAAAATGTTTTCAATGCGGCAATATAGTCGCCATCAAGCTGATTATATATATATATCAGAGGTCTGTAAGAAGTTGACAGGTAACATACACTTCTCAGTATTATACTATAATGGACAAAATTAGTACCACCTTTAAATATTTAAAATATTCATTTTTGAATGCCTGCAAATTTTGAGAATACTCAATATTACTTTGGAAGATATACGGGTGTCTGAAAGGATTAGTTGCAGGCGTTAAAATATTAAAATAAAAGCCCGCAAATTATAAACATACTTGGGATTACTCTAGTGATGTGCAGGTGTCGGAAGGTATAATTTGCAGGCGTTACACATGTACTCCCAATCTGAATATTACTTTGAAAGATATGCAGGTGTCGGAAGGGGTTGTTTGCAGGTGTTAGATGTATTAAAATAAAAACCTGCGAATTATAAACATACTTTGGATTATTTTTGTGATGTGCAGGTGTCGGAAGTTGATGTTTTGCAGGCGTTACATTAAATAATATTAATATACGTTTTTTGAATATTACTTTCGAAGACGTGCAGTGTCGGAATGGATTATTTGCAGGCGTTATGAGATGAGTTAAAATAAAAGCCGTCAAATTTTAAACTTACTTCAGATTACTCTAGTGACGTGCAGGTGTCGGAATGTGAAATTTGAAGGCATTACAAATGAATAATATGTACACACTGTATATATATTATATGTGTATATGTGTGTGATGTTTGTAATATATATTCACATATCACTCATTGAGACTATTAAATTTTATTCACTTCTATAAAAATTTCGTCGTGAATAAATCATTTTGAGACGTTTATCCTGCAGAGGTCCTTTTGAAAATGAGACATTTTGAATTCAATTCTCAGAAGTATTCCAAATCGAACAGATTCTCCTAAAAAAGTTTAATTTTGAAAATGTTTAAATTGTAAAGCTCAAAAATATAAATAAGTTTTCTAGACTCCTTTGTGTTAAAAAAAAGTAGTTCATTACTTGTCACTTTTAGTAGGATTTCTTTTATACAGAATAATATTTCACACTCATAAACACTGTATGTATATATATATATATATATATATATATATATAAAAATATATATCTTCTAGTTTCATTATCCGATCCGGATGTCATGACCTTATTTAATGCAAGTTACAAGATGTCACCATTTATATCTATTCTGCACTAGATTCATGATTTGCTGTATGTCTGATCTACATAACCTTGTGGTCTGATCAATGTAAAGGCTCATCGGTCTATCTTGTCTCCTTTCTCCATTAACCTTTCCTTGCAGAATTGTTTTCTCCAAGCCATTTACTCGTATTACATGACCAAAGAAGCTTAGCATGTATCTTTCAATGGATCTAATTGCTCAGTGGGTTCGATTTTCAGTTCTTTTAAATCAGAATCATTTGTCCTGTGCGCCATCCATGGGATCCTTAAAATTTTTCTGTATCACTTCATTTCAAAAGCTTCCAGCTTCTTCCTCATTGATTCTTAATCGTCCAGATTTCTAAGCTGTATGTCGCTATGGAGAAAATTAACACTTTAAGGAGTAACAGTTTTGTTGTTTTAGAGGTCTTATGATTTTTTCATATACAATTGAGTTTACCAATCCCGACATTTGCAAGAGCTAACCGTCTCCTTATTTCTTCTTCTCACCCACCATTTTCTGATATGCACGCACCCAAATAAATTAATTTATCTTTAATTTCAATATCTCGCAGCAGAGTCAGTGTTTGTTGTATTCTGTTTTCTTTGTCATAAATAAGCTTTGAACATTTATCTTTATTCAGTATTAAGCCTGCCTGTTTACTGAACACATCTGTTCCTGATAGTAATTCAAACATTTCTTGCTTTGTGCTTGCCAGTAATACTGTGTCATCGTAAATCTAATATTTGTAATTTTTTTCTCTCCGATAATCCCTCCTTGCTTTCCTTCCATTGTTTTTCTTACAATCCGTTCCCCGTAGATATTGAATAGAATCGGTGAAATACAGCAATCTTGTTGTACTCTCCCTTTCTTGCTGAAATCTCTTTCGATTTTTCGTTCTCCAGTTAACTGAAACCTTTATTATTTAAGTACAATTATTGAATTAAATAAACTAGATGCTTCGGTGTTCCATTTATAGTAATATTTTCCACATTTTCGTCCACTTGATGTTGTCAAATGCTTTCTGGTAATCTAAAAAACAAAGTAGTCCCGGAATGTTATATTCGTTGCATTTTTCTGTTACTTTTCTTATATTTAATAGCTGTTCACGTGTGTCTCTACCTGGTACAAACTCAGCTTGTTCTTCTGAAATTTGTGGGAGGAGATAATATTTAAGCCGGTTTTGTATTAAATATAGTAGTATTTTACTGGCTTGAATAATCAATGATATTGTGCGGTAGTTTCCATAATCTTCTGTAGGGCCTTTTTTTGTGTAGTTGTACGTATAATAATTTTGTCCACTCTGCTGGGCAGCTGCCAGTTTCTCATATTTTTGACAAATCATATGCAATACCTTTATTCCTTATTGTTCCATTGCTTTCAACATTTCTTCAGCTCTACCATCTACTCCTACCGCCTTTCGATCTTTTAGTTTCTTTAATCCGACTTCTATTTCAGCATTCATAATTGGCGGTTCAAGCTCAAAGTCCTGCATTAACACTGATATTTTATTGTTCTACATAAGGTTTTGACAATACTGGCCCCATCTTTCTGCTATTTCTGACTTTACAGTTAATTTCGTTCCATTTTGATCTTTTATTGTCAATGTTCTTGTTTTGAAAGTATTACTTAACCATTTAATTTTCTTATATAGATCATAAGGTTCATTTTTTTGGGAGTGTTGTTCTATTTCTTCACAAATTCCTATTATGTAATTTTTTCTATCACTTTGTATTTCTGTATTTATTAGTTTATTAAGATCCTCATAATCATTTGATTCTGTTGTGTTATTAGTTTTCCCGTTTTTTATTTGATTCCTCTCATTAATTAGTTTGAATGTTGCCTCGGAGATCCACGGCTTCTTTTTTGTTTGTAATTCACTGTGGATTTTCTTCACAGTTTCATGAATCACTGATATTCTCTCTATAATTCATCGGCCGTCATATTAGTATTTTCGTACATGCGAGGAGTTTCGTTTACTTTAGCCTTTAATTGCCGGCTGGTTTTTATTTTGTTGAAGCCTGAGACATACCTCGATTACTAAAGCCTTGTGGTCACTGCCAAAATCTAATTCTGGGTATATCTTCACATCTTTTATCAAAGATTTTCACCTTTTTGCATAAGTACATATTCTATTTGGTTTCTGGTTTGTCCATTTGATGAAATCCATGTGTAAAGTCGTCGCTTGTGATGGTTGTAATTTGAATTCATTACAAATAGGTTGTTTTTTTGAACAAAAATCGATTAGCATTTCCCCTTTTTGTTCCTATCTCTTAAGCCATATTTTCCATACAGTAGATCTTAGGTGATTATCGTTTTTGGTGGTTCCTATTTTTGCACTAAAGTTACCTATTATTAGTAATATTTCACTGTTAGGAACTTTTTTTACCGCCGTGCGTAGCTCATCATAAAACTCTTCCATTTCTTCATATGACCCTTGGGTTGTTGGTGCGTATATTTGAATAATATTTATATTTACTGGCTTCCCTTTTATTTTCGCTGATATAATACGATCACTTATTGTTTCATATCCTAGTAATCCTGATGATATCGCTGAATTTATTATTATCGCTACTCCGTTTACTGAATTCGTTTTCATTGCTTGAACATACTATCAAGTTACCGCTGGTTAATACACAATGTTCACTCTGTTTCCAGTGCGTCTCGGCTACGCCAACTATCGCTATTTTCTCTACTATACCAAGTTTGCCTTGATGGTTAAGTCCTCTTATATTTTATGTTGCTATTTTTGTTATTATGATTTTACATTTATCCTTCAATTTTCATAGAGACACGCTTCTTAAATTCCATTGGCCGGCCGCCCATTTCATACATATGGTCCCGGTACCGTAGCGCTGATCGACAACCGGTTTGCTATCGCAAAACTTACTACTACAACAAAATCGTATATGATCACTTGTTTTTCTATTAGGAGCCATTTTCTCGATCAATAATCGTTATTTATACCGTAAATAGTCGTTTAAAAACGGAAAAATTGATGGTTATGCAAAAGTAATTACAGTATTATCGATAAAGCGTTTAATTCTTCTATCGCTCGACCTATATATACTATTCCTTATTGTTACTTGTATCGTATAAATATTTTAAACATAGATGACCGCATATAACTTGATCCATATTTTGATTTACTTCGTAATTGTAAAATTCCGCGCAATTAGGGCTCCAATACCTTAGTAATTCGTACGGTGGCATTACCCCGAAAGAATCGTAATAATTTACAACATTTCCTATTTTTCTGTAACATACCCAGTGAGTTCCCGGACCATCGTAGTTATGTAAATTAATTACGGCCGTCTCTACGTCTAACGGGTTTTTCGGTAATTTATCTCTTATAAAAGTACTTCTAAAGTGAGGAATATGTTGGGCGTATTTCGTCAATTCTACATTACTCAACGGTTTAATCGGGATGTTTTTTTTTATATACCCTTAGTAAAGTCCGTTACCTTCTTTAGGTTTTTTATTTACGTGTATTCCTTTACCGTCTTTAGGTTTTTTATTGACATATAGTCTTTCACTTTCCATCGCTTTATTATGACGTATTCGTTCATCTATTAACTTATCGTTTGCTTTCTTATTATTATACGTGTTTATAGCGTTGGTTATTAACGACCCTACAGCAGCTACAGCCGGTTCAGCGGCGAGCAAAGTCGGTAAGAAACCACCTACTTTTATATGTTCAAGTTGTTTAACCGATAATTTTATAATTAAACCTTTTTTAATCCTTTTAATTTGATATTCGGTTAACGGTAAAGAATCTTTATTTCTCGTTTTATTTATTTTTAAAGTCACGGGTTTATAAGTTTTCGCAATAAGTTTCCCGTGTTCCGTGCTTATGTTAACCGGATATTTGATGTAATCAGCACTGACAACTCTTTTACCTTTCATAACGTTTGTTACAAGCCACGCATTAGCTTTTTCGGCTAAACTGGAATCTTTAGCGAGTACACGTTTCCACGTTTCATTTTCCAGTTGTAAATCCGCTTTATGTCTGTCGTTCAAATTTTTAGCCTCGAAATACGCTATATCGTGATACATGACCGCTTCATCTAATTTATTTTTAGGTTTGACTTTTTTTTCTAATTTCAAATCAAGATTAGTACCAGGACCGGCGTATTGATAATCGCCCGGTAAATGAGCCTCGAAAGGTAATTTGTCGATTATATCGTTAATCAGTCCGCTACCTTTTTTTACGGGTAGAATTTGCACGATTTTTTCTAGTATTTTTTTTTTTTGTAATCCATCCTCTTCTTTAAATTCTTGTAAAATGTTTATAATTTCGTTAATTATTAAAGGGTTATTATTACCGGCTTTTACTTCACCATATAATATACACAATCTGTCTAACAATTCGTCGATATTGTTCCAGTATACGTATTCTTTGTAATCCTGCACCAGTTTTTTCGACGTTTTCTTAAAATATTATGTTTAATTAAAATCGGCTTAATTATGACGTTAGATTTATGTCCTATACTACTTTTCAAGCGCGGATTATTCGGGTCATTTTTTTGTTTATACGAACTAGTTTTTGACAAAAGTTCTTCGTATACTTTCAAGTCTTTTTCGTTGTAATTTTTAGGTTTTTCCAATGTTAATAACTCCCATAATCCTCGCGAACCTTCGTACCAGTAGTCGGTATTTAGTAACTTTATATTATTGTTCTCTATAATTATCGGCGAGTTACCTATGTACATAGTCTCATCCTCGATACGTATACCAAAAATGGAATCTGTCTTTTCATTTTTCGACAAATAGTTTTTCATGTATTTGGAGGCTACAGGACCTAATGTTTGTACAAATTCTTGCGGTATTTCGATAGAGGGATCTATATCTGACGCTGCTGTTGCGTATATTTTTGGTATTTCACGAGGTTCTATACTTTTTTCGAACAAACCAACAGCTAATAGAACGATAGATTTATCTCGGGTTATTATGAATGGTAATGTATTGGCTAGTTGCGTATGTATCGCTCTTAGAGGTTTAACAATGTTCTTGTACTCCTCCTCGAGTTTTATTTGTTTCATGATTTCTCCTGTACGGAGTTGTTAGCATTTTTCTTTCAACATTTTTCCCACGTTTAAGTAATCGTCCATTTTAAACATTTATTTTTACACCTACTGAAGTTAATTTACACCATTATTAGTTGGTATTCGATAATATCAGTTAATAATATCAATGTCGTTTTTATTACTCGTTATAAATGTATGCTGTAGTTTTTGTATTTTTATTCGAGATTCGATTATCGATACTTTAACTTCGAGTTTCAAAAATATCTCGTTTTAAATCATGGACGGGCTCAAATAGTAGTATTATACTTATTTTTCATTTTGATCAACTGTCGTAACGGATATGTATTTCAAACGTATTTACACGGTAAAATGATAAATAATTAGGTCTTTTTATAATTTTTTCACCAACTTGAACGTTTAGTGGAAATTCGTACAACATGTTATCGTTTAAATTTACGTCAGTTATATTACATTTCATTAAATTACATCTAATTTTAATGTTATTTATATAGTAAAGATATCTATAATAATGTGTTTGTCCCGTTATGAGTATATGTTTACTAAAACCAAGTACATGTCCTATCGAGTTCGCAGTTGTGAAATCCATAATCCATTCCGAATATAATTTTATTTTTAACGTATTCGAATTTAACCTAAGGACTATTTCCGCATTCCTAAGTTCTTCGTTTTGTTGAATAAATTCTATTACATCGTTCAATTCGTACGTACCCGTAGGTATAGTAATGTTACGATGTTCGTTAGTTTTCGGTTCAATTACTACTAACTCGTTATTCTTACAATTTTCCGAAATATTTGGAAAAGTATTGTACGTTACAAAACTTTTTAAAGCAACTTCGTACGGACGATCTAATTTGATCCCTTGCTGGTATTCGCGACGTATATTGTCGTGTGATTTAACGATACTTGAAAACTCATTTAAAAAAAAATTAATTAGCCAATCTCTATACGTAATAGCTAGTTTTAACATACAATGTACACTCGTATCTCTGGCTTGATCCGGTAAATATCCATGATTTTTATAAAAACAACGCTTACAGCGGTTTATAGAGTAAACTAACCAATCTCTAGCTTTTGGACATCCTAATGGATCCAAGTCGAAAACATTAATTTTATTTCCCAACAACCTTATATAGTTTACTCTCTCTATTCCTTTGACGTATACTATGTACGCGTTTGCGACAGTTTCGCGTAATAATTTAACCGCTTCGTGAAATTCCACGTATCCGTCTTCCCAGTTAATTTTGTGATACCTTTTGGTCAAAAAATTTATCTGTCCTTCTATACCATGTACCATATACGAGGTGATTTTACAATACAATGAACAATTCGGTCATCTCCAAGAGATGCAATCGCCAGTTCCTTTATTATAAATGTATTTTTAATACTTTTAAAACCTTGGAAATCGATAACGTACGAAAAGTCCTTAGAAGGACTATTTCTAAATCTATCGTTAGCCATCATATCGTAAACACACGTGTACATCGTACAAAGGTCTATGTGAGACTAAATTTTTTGATAACTACACCTACTTATACACTATTTCTTACATACGATTAATCTAAAATTCGTAATCCGCCAGTGCTATTATTTATATACTTTTCCTAATGAATTACTCTGTTATTCAGAGGATTGTATACCGCATTATCGTCCATTATTAATAAGCAATGAATCGTTACGTTCGATGGTGTGTTATCTCGCCAATTAAATACTACTTTAATATTAATCAGCGATTCTTTTATAACGTTCCGTTGATACGAGCAATCTATAACAATAACCGGATACTTTGATACATACGTACTATAGTCGACTATAGGATTCATCTCGTATTCGTGTCTGTCGTAATAAGAAGCTTTAAAGTTTTTAAATATTTGGTACAGATTAGCGCATTTATTTTCGCTATATTTCAAATTCAATCGTTCTCTCGGATAGTAAACGTTATTATTCAATAAAATTTGAACGTTTTCTAAATTTAATAAATCGTAAGTAGAAATATTTTTTTCTTTCTGGCAACCTATTAGTACGTACTCGGTTTTCAAATACGATAACGGAATGTCTCAAGTAAATTCAGTCGCAGATGAAATCATTGTACCTTGGTATAGCCAACTTCTGTATAGTAGTTCGTAGTTCGTATTATTTAAAATTTCTTTTCTAACTCGCGTTTCTTGCTCGATCAATAACTTTATTTGGGGCATTCTCCATGTTATGTCTCTTAATGTAATGGAATACTTTTCTTTATCGGTCTTTGAAATATTCCCTAGTATGTCTACGTTTATCGTCGATCTATAGAACGTCAATTTTTGAGGAATACGATATAGAAAATTCTTGCAATCTTCGAAAAATCCCAATATCGTACTCACGGGTATACATAATGAAAAATGCCCCTTTTCATTTAGAATATTCGTCGAAGAATTTGTAATATGCCAAACGGTATTACTATACTTTAGATCATTTTCAAACGATACTAATCCTTTCATCGTGGTAGAAATACCCGGTTTTCTTATACTATCGACCTTGTTATCACCTAAATAATAATCTATACGATCGAACAAATGTAACATTCCGTTATTGATTACGTTCACTTTTTTGTCTACACCCGTTATTTCAACATCTTTTTCGTATTTTCCCAGTTATAACGATCAAACTTTATCGCTCATATTACACTACGAATATGTAACAAATTTTATGATTTACAACTATAACCTGAAACAGATTTAAGTACTTGATTTTTTAAAAACTATACTTCTATTTATAGTTTTTTTTAAAAAAAAAAATTGTATTCACTTATATCGTCATTCATTCGTCACCATTTTTGCTACAAACATAAATACGGGGTATTCATATTCAACGTTATAACTTACTTCATTACCCGTATATGTAAAATGATGTTTGTCTTCGAACCATATTTCTTTTTTCTTATTTACTTCTTTCACTATTCGTGGTGGAATATAGATTCTTACAGGTTCAAATCGATATAATCTAAATTTGCCTACAAATTTAATAAAATTATTCTATGAAATTGCTACTATTAAGCTAAAACCATCTAACTGGGGTTAGCTTGTGTTGTCTGTGGTGTCTTGCCGCTCGATCTATTTCTTGTCGGTAGGGCTCTCACTGGCGAGCATAGGCTCGGAGGGGGGTTGCTGAGATGAAACATTCGAGCCTGCTAGGAGGTATTGCTGTACAGTCTGTTCCATATTTGAAATTTAAAAAACAGATAATGTCTTTGTTGGTTGAGAAGTGGCAGGACCGGTGGGATAAAGCTGAAACTGGCAGGAAGACGTATGCTCTTCCTGATATCTCTTTACGTTTGAAAATGCTTAAGTTTGACGTCAACTTCTACAGTGCTCAGGTGTTGTCAGGTCACGGCAGGTTTGGTTCCTATCTTCATAGGTTCCGGCTTGCTAATGATCCTGTCTGCACGTGTTGTACTGTAGGTGAGGTAGACGATGTACATCATACGTTGTTCACGTGTCCTGCATTTACCGCCCTTCGTCGCCAAGTTGGTATCGACTGTACGGATGTATATCCTCTTAGTAGGAAAGTTGGAAGTTTTCTTTTGCTGGCCGAACAGGTCATGCGTTCAAAATTTAAAATACAAAATTCTATTACTCGCAACTGACGCCTAAATCAACCGTGACACCAATATCGTTGCTTTGTTCGTAGCGTGGTAATTTATCTGTTTATCTTTCTATTTACATTAGTTAATCTTTTAATATTTGATTATTTTATTATTTAATTGCCTTTTACTTTTTCTTTGAGAGTCCTTATTTTTATTTTATTTTCATTTTATTTTCATTTTAAGATTTTTCTTTTATGGATATAAGTTAAATTCCATTTCATTTCCTTTTTGCCTCGTATTTCATGTTATTTTTATTAAGTATGAATAATAGCTTTTTAATTATAAGTTTATTTGTTTAAATCTTTCTATTAGAAGGTTTTATTTTAACTTTTAATTTATTATTTATTTTATTTTTCTGGTAGAAGTTAATTTTTGTACAAACTCATTATTCTTTATTTGATGGGAGAAGGGACTATGTATTCTCATCCCTTCTTTCATCGCTTTAAGTTAATTATAAGTGTGGAGGTCTTTGCTTTGTGCAATTGCCTTCATTATTATTATTATTTTTTTTTTTCTCAATAGAGGGAGGGCGTTTTTAGTGGGTAAAATCCCACACACTGGTTTTGGTTTCCCAGCAGTGCATACTGCGTGATTAAAAACAAAAATTTATGTGATATCATTGTCTTTTGAAGATTTTCCCCCTCCCGCTTCAAAAAAAAAAAAAAAAAAAAAAATATATATAATAAACTATATATTCATTCTCTTAAGATAGATCTTTGCAACCCAATTATAAAATATCATAAAAAATTATATATATACTATACACACACTCACACACACACATATATATATGTATATACACTTATAATATATATATATATACACACAAAATATATATACACTATTATATATATATATATATCTTCTTCTTGATCGATTACCTCAGCGGGGTGTCATGATCATGACTTTGCCAATAAGGATGAATTAACTAAACTTCTCCAATATTCCCGATCCATGGTCGGTGACTGCATATCTGTACATTTAATCTTGTTAGTTCTTGGATACCATCGAACCATCGTGCTGGCGGTCGTCCTCTGGGTCTTCTGCTTTCCATTGTGGCCTGTAACAACCGGCGCTCCATCCCATTTTCTTTCCGCATTAGATGTCCAAAAAATTTCATCTTGCAACTAAGCACTGTCTTAGACAATCGATTGTGCGTCTCGATTTTCTGCAGTACAGTAACGTTCGATATCTTTGCCGTCCAGGGTATTCTGAGTAACCTTCTCCAGCACCACATTTGAAAGTTATTTATCCGGTTCAGTGTTGTCTTTTTTAATGTCCACGTCTCCGCTGCGTATAATAAAATCGAAAAAACAAGTGTATGGACTAGCTTTATTTTGGAGCATTTTTTTATAGAACCATCTTTCCATATCTTCTGTAATTTAGACATAGTGCCGCGAGTGATTTGTACACGACGTTTCACTTCTCCTTCTGAGTCACCTTTATTATCTATCAAGGATCCTAGATACAAAAATTTATCTACTATTTTATATCTAAAAACATAATCTCCATCCTTGTGCATTACATTTGTTCTATCTATCACCATTATCTTTGTTTTATCATTATTTATACTAAAACCATATGAAAAATAACCTTTAGTTTCTCTAGTAATTCTCTCATTTGATCAAGGTTTGCTGTGATCAATGTTATATCATCTGCGTATCGCAGATTCGAGTATTTATATCCTCCTACTGATATTCCGCCCTTCCATTGATCCAGCACCTTTCGCATAATATGTTCGGAATACAGGTTAAATAATATGGGTGACAATATACATCCTTGTCGAACCCCTTTCCTCGTATGGAATTCTTTACTTTGTATTTCTTTGTCAATTCTGGCGATGTTACTATTATTTTCATATAAACTTTGTATCAGGTTAACCATATGTTTGGGTGCTCCCGTTTTTAAAAGAACCGACCATAGCTTACTCCAAATGACGTTGTCAAATGCTTTATTAAAATCTACAAAACATAGAACTACTGGTATTTCATGTTCGCGCATTAATACCCGTTTTTATTATTGGTAAAATAAATTATTGAAACAAATGTTATAAAAGGCTTACAATTACTCAAAAACTATATGGTCTACGTTTGTAGTCCAGGCGACCACTAACGTTAGTGTTCTATGCACGACCACTGTAGGGTTATTGTTATGGAAGTATAACTACTGATATTTTCATTGGAAATATATCATAATGTTATTTATAATCTTTCGAGACTTGCACGTTCAATTTTATCTTTTATTTCTGTTTTGTCCGATAATCTCATTTCTAGAAATCAAAATATTTCTCATAATTAAAGATTTTCTTCAGACGCTTTCTATAATTAACAACTTCCAGAGACCTTTTGCGCATAAAACGTAAAAAAACTAAACGGTTTTGGTGGTGATATTTAACCGTAAGGTATTATTCAGATCTGTTTGAAAAATCGCCATATGCGCTGTAAATGAGTTTCTAGCAGTGGCGGCTCGTGCATAAGGGCTGCAGGGCGGCAGCCCCTCCTACAAAATTACTAGAAAGTATGTCGTCCGGCAAAACCGAATAATGATGAACCGACTGTTCTATTCTTGCTGCTTGTAAAATGATTTGGCAGTTCCACTTTGTTCCTTTTTATGGTTCCTACATATGTTAAACCCATTTTTATTAACTCATCTATCAGCTGGATCGAGGTGAACCAATTGTCTCCAGTAATGTTTCGATTAGTATTTTTAATCGGTTCTGCTAGACGCAAAACAACTGAAGTGAGTATCAGCAGTTCATTCCTAGTCTTGGTTGTATAACTGACCGGCCAGAATATATTTCTGCATTTATACAATAATGCATTTTTGCGTCGTTTAATATAAATATCTTTATTCCATATTTCTTTGGCTTAGATGGTATGTACATTTTAAAAGGATACTTTTCAATCTGTTAAAACAATTTATTATTATGTACATATGTACATACATATTCTCATGTATATACACACACATATTTCATAAAAAACACACATATATATATAAATATGTACATAAACATACACAACATACAAACGTTTATCGTTCTCTATCTCTCTACAAATATATTGGATATATGTATATAAAGAAAAATAAATATGTAAATGAAATGTATATTATATAATTTATAATAACAAACATCACTTTACAAACTACATATGAGGATAAAGAATAAGATACAATATATAATACACTGTAATTTTTATTGTTATAAACTAAATATATAAAAAAATAAGGATAAAACAGGTACACATACACACACACACACACACACACATATATATATATATATATATATATATATATATATATATATATATATATATATAAGTGAAAGTTAAAAAATCTTACAAATAAATTAGTAAAAACATCTTTTTATATGTAAAATATGCAATTATTTATGAAACTCATAAAAACAATTCCGTTTCCTCATTAGACATGTACTTTACATTTCATACAAAAAATATGTGTTTTATTTTTGCAGTTCTGCATTTTACATCTTGTCTCACTATCCTTGTCATCCCATCGTGGATAGTGTTGTTCACCATCACAACGCATTTGTGGAATCGGTTGTACTTCAAAAGTACTAGAAGGTCCCGATAATGGTACTTCAGTCATGCTTGGTCTTCCTTGTTTTGTAGGTATATGTGGATATATGAAATCTTCAGCTACACGTTGCCTGAAATTTTATCTATATTTTATATCTATATTTTCAACATCTGAAATAAAATTGAAAACAAGAATTAATTTCAATATTCACACATAAGGGCAAATATGAACATATTAATTTTATCCTACAGTATAATTATATTGTATTTTCAGTAAAAACTACAAACAAAAAACGTATATAAGAAATTTATACATTTACCTTCATCAAAAAGCGCCTGTTCATCATTATAATCATCATCAGAACCTGATCCAATCACCGATGTATTGTCATCCATTAATATCTTATAAATTTCATCTTCCTCAAGAGCCATTGTATCTAAAATATTATTTATTATTAGAACAATTGCAACAATTTGTAAAGAAAATCGTGTTTCGGAAATGAAAGTAAATCGGATGTATTGAAAATTCGAACTTCTTTAGATATGGCAATAGTTTCATATTATTTACTCTAGCTAGACTAGTTAAAATTACATTACTACTTCTTTAAATATTTTTTTTACATGCAAATTGTACATATCATCTGTATGCTAAGAAATATTTCAATCAAAATGTGATATGTTTTTCTATTTTCACTCCACGAGTTAGATTTGTGCGAAATTTCGGACACGAGTTTTTAAAAAAATCATATTCCGTTCATAATGAAATATGTATAAAAATAATTTATAAGTAAATAATATAGGACTTTTACTTACCAAATAAATAAATTTCTTCTTCAAATGATAATTAAAACACTAAGTAATCTTTCAGTGAATCTGTCCGAAATATCGTACATGAACTTTAATGTTAATAAATAATTTTCTTTAGCTTTGTATAGTATCTAATACATAATTTATGGTCTATGTGTATTTGTAAAATATGCAAAATATCGTACAAAATCATTTTATGTTAAAAAAACTCGAACATATTATATTTATTAACATTAAAGTTATTTCGGACAGATTCACTGAAAGGGTTAATTTACGACAAATCCATTTTAATAAACATTTAATTACATTTAAAACAAATTAAAACGAGAAACAAAAAAAAAAGTAGCACGACATAAAAACAAAAACCAGCGACACAATTTACAACTACTTTTTCTTATCTTATCTTTTTAAGGTTAACAATGAATTAACTTCAACGCGATGACAATTGTCAGTGTTACCACAAACTAATTATAGAATAATATTATTCTAAATATAAGATTTAAATATTAAATTTTAAATAGATAAATTAATTGTAACAGTTCTTATTCCTTTTTTGAACAAAGGGACATATATAGATTTGCACCAGTCTTTCGGCAATTTTCCAGACTTCCAAATGGAATTACATAATGAATGAATTCCATTCATACCTGTTGCTCCTGTCAACTTTATGACTTCAGCAGGTATTCCGTCTATTCCAACCGCCTTATTGTTTCTTAAATACTTTATAACTTGTTCTATCTCTGCTTTCAGAATATCTGGTTCATTGCCATCTGCCTGTTCCCTTATTTATATGTCAGTATGATCATATAACTCTTGGCAGTAGTCCCTCCACACCGTTGCAACTTCATGACGGTTAGTGACTAATTGTTTCTGCCTATTCTCAACAGCCCATGAGCTTGTTTTAAATTCTCTAGATAACGTCTTGACTTTCTTATACAGATCTTTAGGTTCATTTTTATCTTCATGGTTTTGTATATCTTCACATATGGAACTAATAAATTTATTTTTATCTCTTTTACAACTGTTTTTTATTTGCTTGTTAATTTTATTAAGTTGTTCTTCCGTTTTATGGCCTTTTACCATGTTTCTGCGTTCATTTATAAACTTCATTGTATCTTCAGATGACCATGGTTTCCTTCATTGAACTCGAGGTTGTGTACCTTCAGATTTTTGATATGCGTTCGCTACACAGGTTTTTATCCGATTCCAGTGTTCCTCGGACGTTGCTCCAAGATCATCTATGCTGAAGTATAATTTCTTGAACTCTTGTGCGAATTCATCTTTATTTGAAATCATAATTCTTGGCCGCTTCTGTATGTTTTTTGTTGATGATTTTACTCTACCAATTAATTTCATCACTAATAGTTTATGGTCGTTTCCGCATACTGCTCCAGGGCGAGCTACCGTATTTTTACATGATGATCTCCAGCGTTTCTGTATCATGATATAATCAATCTGGTTTATGTATGTGTCGCCTGGTGCCTTCCATGTGCTAAATCTACGTGCATGATGTGCGAACATGGTATTCGTTACTGTTAATTGATTGTCAATTGCGAAATGAAGCAGCCGCTCTCCTCGTTCATTACGCTGACCCAATCCATACTTGCCTACTATTCCATGTACTTGTTCTTGGTCTTTCAAGCTGCCTATTTTGGCGTTGAAATCTCCCATTACGATTAATATTTCTCTATTAGATATTTTGTCGATTTCTTCCTGAAGTTCTATATAAAAAGTTTCAATTTCCTCTTCTGAAGCATCAGTCGTGGGCGCATACCCCAGTATTATATTTATCGCTATTGGTTTTGTGTTTAATCTAAGTGCTAGAATCCTGTCATTCTTAACGTTATAGCCTGCGACTAAATTGTTCAATTTTTTACTTACGACAAACGCCACACCATTCACGCTAGTATTCTCGTTGCTTGAGCAGTATGTTATACTATCATCTGTGAAAAAATGTCCTACACATTGATAGTGAGTTTCTGTTAAACTACATATCTGGATATTATATCTCTGTAACTCCATTTCAATAATTTTAAGTTTTCCAGGTTGAAGTAGTCATCTTATATTCCATGTGCCAAACATATATTTATTCTTTATAAATCTTCCAGTAGCATTGTTTCCATTAGGTACCTGGAAGGTCATACCAATATGGCCGGTCGCACATTTCACATCTTGATCCCGGACAACAAGACGCCGCGTGCTAGTCGGAGCGTATGGCAAACGATTATATCCTACTTGACTTATCATGATTTTCGAGGGAAGGTACTCCAGTGGTTTCCCGTTGCCTGCTGGAGGATTTTCTGTTAGGGTTTACTCCCTTAGCCTTTGGGTAAACAAAACCCATTCCACAAGGCAGTGGAGTTTGTTTTCTGTCAGGGTTTTCTCCCTTAGCCTTTGGGTAAAAACCCTAACCGCAAGGCAGCGGTTTGTTACTGAGGAGGTAACTATTATAGGTTTTTACGGCGACCTAAACCCGCCGAGGGAGAGACAGTCATAGGATTTATGCAGATTTTTAAAAGTCAGTGGCCATCAGCATCCTCGTATCTCCTCGCCATGTCACTACTGGAATCGTCTACAAGAGAATTTCCACCAGTAGCCGCTCTTGGTTCGCGACTGCTTATTGGTTATTCACAGCTGGCCAGTATATCTACTGGTCATTCCACTATCCACCACCCGTGGACGCGCACCGTTCGGGTTAGAGCTCCGGATCCCAGGAGGTACATAGTACCCCCCCGGGGGGATATATATATATATAAATATACACTTAATTATTATATATTTATTCTCTTAAAAGAGATTCTTGCAACCTAGTTATAAAATATCATTAAAAAATATATATATTTTTTATATTTAGTTTGTAAGGATCTATCTGCATTAAAAGAATAAATTACGATAAAAAAGTGTATATGTTAAAAACAAATGATATGAAAAAAGGTACATACCTGCTATACAGAAATCGACCCAATTAAATTTCACATGATGAAAAAAAACCATTCGCATCTGTAATACTAAGTGCGAGAGATCTTTTGAATAGACTGAGAACAACTTTACTTGAGATTGTGCAATAGTTTTAATTATCAGGGAATAAAATGATCGACAGATCCGTGAAGCTAAAGGGAGGAACATCTTTGAACATTGCTGTTGCACACACTGTCAAGCATAGTTGCGCCATACTAATTACTAATTGAAAACACTAAAGATCTTTGTATAAAATTGTAATTACTAAAACAATCGAACATATATAATGAAAGGTTCGTTATCTATTTATATAATCAAATATCAGAAAAGCTTTATTTGGATTTTTAATGAAATGCAAATGAATTTAAAAAATTACGTTATATTAATCAAAAACCGATCACTTCACATAAATAAATAAACAATGAAGTAACGTTACCTGCAAGATGATTTCCAATAGACTGACTGAACCACTTAAAAATGTTAACTGCATAAGGTTAGAATTGCGCAATAATTAATGATTCCATATTATCAGGATTTACTTGGGATATTCCGGTATCGTATTCGAACACCAAGTACATACTAATAGGTTTCCAGAAAGGAAAAAATGTTGACCTACGATTTATTAAATTTAGAAAACGTTGAAATTTTATTGAATAATAACGTTCATTATCCGAGAGAAAAAGATTGAGTTTGAAATAAAGCGAAAATAAACGTGCTAATCTGTTTTAAATGGTTAAAAATTTTTCAAGCTTCTTATTACGATTTACACGAAAATCCTATGGTCGACTATATTACGTATGTATCAAAGTATCCGGTTATTAATATAGATTGTTCGTATAAACTGAACGTTATAAAAGAATCGCTGATTAATATTAAAGTATTATTTAATTGGCAAGATAACGTAACGTCGAACGTGACGATTCATTGCGTGTTAATAATGGACGATAATGCCGTATACAATCCTCTGAATAACAGAGTAATTTTTATATATATATATATATATATATATATATATATATATACGTAATTTATTAAGAGAAGAATATTTAACGACTGGGAAGGTGGAATTTCGATAGGAGTAACAGTAATTAATAATCTAAGATACGTGGACGATACTATTATTTTAATCGTTAAATATTCTTCTCTTAATAAATTACGTATATATATATATATTAAATAATAAAGGAGAATATCCCTGTCTTACTCTGCTTTCCACTTTCAATCCATCGGGTACTATTACTTTCGTTCGAATCGTGGCTGAGCTGCCCTTGTATAATTGTTTAATGAGATATTTTAGATTCCTATAATTTCCAAGATGTTCCACAGCTTCATCCATTTGACAGAATCGAAAGCATTGTAGAAGTCAGCAAAAGCCCAGGTACAAATTCTCGTGGTTTTTCAATCAATTGTCATTTATTAATTATCTGCTCCCTAGAATAAATTCTCTCTGCTCTTGTGAAATTTCTTTTAATAAATGTAGTTTTAGTCTTTCATTAATTATTGTCAACATAATTTTGCTTGCGTGCGACGTTAAGGCTATTAGTCTGTAATTGCTGCAATCGATTGTTGGTCCTTTTTTATGTATAGGTATGATGATGGATTCCATTGATCAAACGCCTGTCCTCCATATTTTACAATATAGTGTATATATAATATCTATGGTCGGTTGCTCCCATTGAATCGATATTTCAAATGTATGAAAAATCGTTGGTATTACCAGCACCTGACTTACATATAAACTTTTAACCCTACTTTATATTAATATAAGAGTATATTTTAAGGACATGAGGTTATGCCGTGTCTAAAAAATGTGTACTCAAATCTGAAATGACGAATAAAATCGTGACAAATTGCCTACAATTCTCAATTTAAAATTCATCTATGCGTAGCTAATTTCATTAATTTTTTCGGTGTAAACATGGTTTAAAAAAAATCACAGACGTATCCGTGAAAGTTTAAAAGTGTATTCATTAATGCACTTTTTTTTATCAATAGTGCACTTACGCAGCATACAAGAAATACTTAAAACTTATAAAGACCAAGGATTCTTTATCAAATTACCATCATGTCATGTTGTATGACAGTTTTCCGACCATAGAAATATTAATATTTTCACCAATTGTATATTATTCATGGCTGTAAAATCATTCATATATGTACGCTCCCATGTGGACGTTCCTGTCCTAAATTGAATTGTCGGTGAATATAGATTTAAACATTTGAATGCGGGGAATTATTATGTTCAATTCTGAATTCACAAATATGATTCGAGTTTTGCGATAATGTTGTATGTCGGTCGTCCATGTTATAAACAGGGTAGTGTATAGCAAGCGGCTGGTTGTATACATTTATAATATATCGTATTACGCGTATACATTTGTTTTGTTTTACACAAGCGATTGATTATTATTAATAATAATATTGTATTGTATTGCGCTCAGACTACTTATTTCGTTTTACACAGACATTCGTTCAATCTGACCAATGCGGGCTGAGTAATAGAGGTGGGAAGTTTGGAAATCGACAACTTTGACGGGGGTGTTGCAGAGGTTGTATGAACTTTTAAACGGTTCGGTCTTCTAATATACGTGTAAAAAACCTATCGTATGAAGTAAGAGAAACAATTCCTAAACCCGACCTAAAGTTTTAAGGTCTATTCACACTATACAGCACGACACGACACGACACGACCGAGTAGCAACGACAGAAAATTACGCTGCATTCACACTGCGTCGGAAAGTAACAGACACGACACGACCGTAATCATAATGTTACGTGAGTTCTCATGGATCGGGCGTGTTTTTTATGTTTATTTAAAATGTTTGAGCAACATTCTTTAGAAGATTTAACAATAATAGCGTTATTATTAGACCAAGAAGAAACAAAAAAAAAAATTAAACGAAAACGTATTTGGGTTCACGATATGTTAAAAAAACGGAAAATTGAAGGAGAATACGCAACGTTATATCGAGAATTAATTGACGATGAAGCTAAATTTTTTCAATATTTCAGAATGACCATTGAGCAATTTAATAATTTATTGCGTAAAATAGAACCGAACTTAATTCGAAAGAACACAAGATTACGAGAAGCAATAACATTCGCCGAAGGCGCCGACAGTAATAATCACCGACAGGCACCGACAGACACAGACAAAATATTCTTTCCGACAAATGTTCCATGTCGTGTCGTGTCGTGTCGGTGTGTGTCTTTGTCTTTCCGTGTCTGTGCCTGGTTAGTGTGTATACGCCCATGCAAAACCTGTTTAAGCAATTTTTGTCGTGCCGTGTCGTGTCGTGTCGTGCTGTATAGTGTGAATAGACCTTTAATCGTAATATGACTTTAGCAAAATCGGTTTTCCCGCTATAGTTTTGTTAGGCTTTTCGTTGATGATACAGCCATAATAATCTGAGATAAAAGTGAGGTTCCACTAGGAAAAAAATTATGCGAAGTATACCACGCAATAAATAACTGATTATTGTCATTCAACTTGAGAATCAATTATTCGAAGTCAACAAAAAGCAAAAGTTAAATTTATCTCAGTATGGTTACATTCGATTTGTAACACAAACTAAATACTTAGGAGTATTAATTGACAAAAATTTAAAATTTAATAACAGCTTTAATTATATTATAAACAAAATCAGCAAATTTACGAGAGTATGACGTGTTTTCTACAACTTTCGCGTAAGTCATACTTTCCTATCTCATGAATCGTCGCAAAAAAATCGATAATCGAGAAAAAGCAGAAAAGTGCCTTTTTGAAATTTTCGGGTTCAGATTGAAATTTTTTACGCGTTTTTTCACATCTATACGATAGAGTTATGATAGAAAATCAGATCGGCGAAGACTAAATTGTTTAAAAACGTTTACATCATGCGCAATAAATTCGACGGTAACATAGTATTCGTAATGGGCACACGTACAAATATGATAAATATGAAAGTTTTAAACCGGTTGTATGTCTGACGTATGTTAGACAAAGACGGTAAATACACCTCTGTATATATATTTATAATAGCTACTGATTAGTGCATATTGAATATATATATATATATATATATATATATATATATATATATATATATATATATATATATATATATATATAGAGAGAGAGAGAGAGAGAGAAAGAGTGATATATAAATAGCATTGTAGAAACGGCTGACAAAAAATCGTTCGCAGAATTTTTAAAAATCTAAAACGGAATTTTAAGTTCGCGATTTCTGGCTACCAATTAATCTAGATAAAATGTACGTTATTACATTAATAATAGACCTCGACGTCTACTTTCGTCTAACGTAAGCCTGAACTCCCTATCTATCATACGACCCTTAAAAACGGCCCAAAACCGGTAAACCCTTTAACCCCCATTTTATCGATGGGTATTTTGTTACTTTTTCGCGATTTCGAATCGATCGCGAATTATCGTGAAAAAAGTCGAATTTGAAAAAAATCGCAAGTGTGGTCATTTACATTTTTGGGTTTGGTTTGAAATTTTTTTCACGGTTTTTTCGCTTTATACAATAGATCTTATATAGAAATGACGATTTCAAGAGTAGAATTGTTTTAAAATAATAACGTCGCCCCCTATGCCCTGCCAAAAGATTGCAAGTCGGCAATTTTTAAAAATTCGTAGCTCGAGACCTATCGATCGTAATGAAAAACTGTTTTCCATTTCTAACTCGTCATTTTAATATCTCCTAAATCGGTTGTATAGAAATGTTTCAAAAATCAAAATTCAAAAAGTCACCCCTTCAAAACCCATCAAAACTTTTTTCTCGAATTACGACGACGATTTTATTTAATAGGTTTTTCTATGCATATCTAATTAGGAAATAACAATTTTTATATAGAGACTTAGTATATATAATTAAAATTTTCCGCTATAAGATAAGGTGGAAAAAATTCGAATACCTTTAGATGGTCAGACGAATAATTAGACGGCTATTAAAAAAATTTAAAAAAGGAATGATTTGTAAAAATTTCTACTCCTTTAAAACTCGACTTTTAGCGAGACCTGGATGCTAGATAGAGGGATGATATTTATGACGAAAAATGTTCGTCAAGACATTTAGAAAATTCTCTCGGGACAGATTTTCGATTTAGGCCTCGGGTTTTATTTTTTATAACGTCCTAAGTAAAAAAGTGCGATTTAAGGCCGATTTTCAATCTGGGGGTGTTGAATAAAGGGGTAAGTATACGCGTTAAAATTCCCGTATAGTCAAACGCGTGAATCTCCGACAAATGTCATAACACTTTACGCGGAAAATTCCTTGTTAGAGAAAAGGGCAAATTGTTGATAGCATATATAAAAAAAAATAAAATATATAAGAATAATTACAAATATTTTAAGGGAAATATACAAAATTGCCAAAATTTTATTTTCAAATTATAATGACGCAACAAAAAAAATGCGTCTATATTTTTTTTTAATTCGATAAAATTTTAATAATACATTAATATTTTATTACAGATTTTATTCGTTTGTTGTAAACTGATTAAAATTAAATAAATTAGCTTAAAATATTTTATTATAAATTGGCGATAACGATGGGAACAATGCTATACATATATTCATATATATAAATTGATATTTTACCCTTTTTGTATATATATATACATATATATATATTTATACACACACATATGGGCCCCAGATAAAACGGGTATCACAAAAATTCGATTTTAGTCAGAAACCCAAATGTACATTTTTTTTTTTAAATATATATTTGAAGTATAATACAAAGGGGTACAAATAACAGTTTATTCATAACCCATCCATTTAAGTTTATGGGAAACACGTGTTATTAAAAATAATTTGTATTTTCCGAATTACCTAAAAATACCAGTACAATTTTGAACGACACATTTTATTATATAATTATTTATATTTTTGGGAAATATGTACTTTCGTCTTTAGGTACACGGATATATATATATATATATATATATACATATCTGTAATATATACATGCAATATGGGTGTGTGTGTAAGGGCATGTATAATATACGTATATGCATCTAAACACCCATATTACATACGTTATATTACATAAATATGTATATATACATGTAATATGGGTGAATGTGCAATGACATATTCGTGTATATATATATATATATATATATATGCGTGCGTGGGTACGTGTGTATTATATATATATATATATATATATATATATATATATATATATATATATATATATATATATATATATATATATTGTAAATAAATAATTATTTCCTCTATCTTGTTTTCATTTTTAAGAATTATTTTCCTTATAGATGTTTATTATTATTACTGGAAGATGTTTATTATAATTATCGTAAAATGTTTATTATGATTATCTTGGGATGTTTATTATGATTATCTGAAAAATGAAGGTATTAGGAATGTTGACTCGTGGGAATTATTCCTTCGGCGGCGCCTGGCCCCATTTTCGTCGTCAACGAGAAACTAACGCGCGACATAGTGTTTTTCACCATTATTTAGTTCTTAATTATCACGGAATAGGCAGTGGCACCGTCATATGCGCGTGCATCAGCGTCGCGTATAAATAGTGCAATTTTGTACGTAAAAATAAACGTACAATGGCTAGTCACGAAGTTCGCTATTACAACGATAAAGATGATGAGATCACACTACGTTATTAGAAAAATTTGGAAAATGAAATGACGGGCTTAATTACACGTGTTGAAGAAATTAGCGAGAAAAGTGGATAGCTAATAAAATCGAGATATAGACCGTAAGGTCATCCTTAATAACACTAAACGGACCGATAGAGATTGTAAGAAAGATGAATCCCACCAATTCTTTCGTAAGATTTAGAAAAAGTATTACTGCTTGGTAAAAAAAAGCGCCCGATGCATGAGAAAGAAGAGGAGTACTTTGGACTGATGGCTTGCAAAATCAATTTAGTACGTTAGCAACAGCCGTCGCTAGAGCTCAGAGCCATAATCTGGAGAGCACTTGTAGGCGATAACGGTCAGAATTGACATTGAATCAGTTTACAACGGCTAACGTTGTACGGACCGTCAGACTCTACGGTATTCTTTATGCGCCGATTCGATAATATAAAGCACGGAGTGTATAGAAACAATGAATAATCCGAGAGAGGGGATCAGCTAGAGCGTCGCATATCGCTAGCAGCACTTTGGACTGAAATTATTGGAATTACTACTTGCTGCCGAGTCCCATAATTTGATTCCCCCACATTTCTGTTTCGCCGTCAGAACTGCATTGTAGAGTAGCAGCTTGTTTTGTAACGAAGTTTTAGCTTTTCTTCCTAGGATACAGTATAATAACCGGAATGAAAAATCTACATTTTTCCTAAGCTACAGTATACGCCGTAGCAAAGTAAGTTTTTTTTATCCATAATAAGGCCGAGATACTTTGTTTGAGTAATTGATAGGCAACGTTACAGTCGGTATTTTAATTCGCTTAATAGAAAGTAAAAAATAAAAAACAATAATGATAATTAAATAATAATAATAATAATAATATAACGTAAATTACGAATATTCGTACATCATCCGTGAAATATTAATCGAATACTTAATACGTATTTCGATATCTCGAACGGATCGATTTTATTTTCGTTAATCTTAAATATTTTAATTTTATTTCGAATAAATAATAAATATTTTTATTCCTTATGGCTAACAGATAATAAAGATAATAATGGAAAAAAAAAATCTTAAGTATTACGAATCGGTACGATATAGGAATGTTATCGAGTATTTTTACTCGATTAAAAATTCAATATAGTAAACCAAACGCCAGAAAAAGAATCGACTTTTCATCCGGCTCTTTCAGCGGGAAGTAAAATTCTTCTCGAGCCGTAAGTAAATAAAACCGGAGGAAGGAATTAGCATTTCCGAAATTCGATAGTAGAAAACGATTAGAATCTGCACTTTTCTAATAAGGCGATATTTTCGAATCCGGTACGAAGTTACCGCTCAGTGTAAACGGTTTGCTTTGATTCGCGACGAAATCCGATTTAGAATTATCGTAATTTCCATCAGCTTCGGTTGTACCGTGGGGAGCCGCGGTAGTACCGGCCGTGACGTTAATTCGATCCTTTTCGTTAACGGTATTACCGTTCGGCATCGGACTTACGTAATAGTCTAACGGCGGAGTACCGAAATTCGACATACATTCTAACGGTAATCGCGCCGGAGAACGAGCTCTATCGTGTTCGACTAGATACCTGAAATCAAAATACATAACCACTGACCGATCGTGTGTAGATGTGTAAATTATAATTAGGCTAGATGTTTTTTACATTTCGTTATATATTTTTTTTTCTTTTTTTTTTTAAATAATAAATAAATAACTCCGCGCTTCGGAGAGCAAGGAAGAGACGGTTTCCTAAAAAGACACTTATTTAACAAAACTCACAATTTCGTACAAATTTAACAAAAGGAAGCGCTAAGTTTACGTGGCGATGACTCAAATGTTTTTGTTCTCAAATCTACGTCGTACATGCACGACGAAATAACGTACATGCGTGCATGCGTGCATGCGCAAGAGAAAGAATAGGAACACCCAACAAATTTTTAAGAGTACATATATATATATATATATATATATATATATATATATATGTATATAATCATCGTCATATTGTTGGATTGGATGCTGAACGTTGTGACTATATATATATTCATATCTGGGAAGTATTATAATTCAAAACAGAAGAAGCACTCACAATACAAATGCGAGAATAGCACAGGGAAAAACAGCATTTACCAAGAAGAAGTCGACACTGACCTCGAAATCAGTATCAGTAGAAAAAAAAAGGAAAAGGTTCCTAGAGTGTTTTGTGCGGACCGTTACGCAATGTGGACTGTATCTACTCGTAATAAGTAAAACATAAGTGCTTTTGGAATGTGGTATCTGAGAAGAACGATGATTAGGTGCGCAGACAGAATCACTAATGAAGAAGTACTGAACAGATCGGAAACGAAAAAACATTTTGTTTGGTCATGTTTTGCCCGATACCCTCATGAAAACCATATTGAAAGGAATAAAAAACCAGACTTCGCCACGAATATATGACGCAGATTATAGAAGACCTGGAATGTAACAACTACACGGAACTGAAGAGGTTATCAGGAAATAGGGAAGAATAGCAGGCTGCTATAAAATTATCTACAGATCGACAACAAACGATGGCGATATATATATATATATATATATATATATATATATATATATATGTGTGTGTGTGTGTGTATATGTATAATAAACATAAAAATTTGTTGCATGCCTAGCACGGCAATTTATTATTTCGTTCAAATCTTCGCTGCCCAGTAGCCTTGGATTGGCCACTCGGCCCGTTCGTTTTACAGGTTAACTCCCCATATACATCGCGTCAATAGAACTTTCGCTTCAATAAAAACAAAATAACGTCTACTTGAATCCTAAACGGGAAATTTATTAGGATAGTTTTTATAATTTTTAAACGTATATATGGATAATTATTTTTATTAAAAATATTTAATGGTAAAGTGTTATATTTTTTTATACAAATATTTTGCGTAACCAATTAGGCAACATTGGCCATCAGTCGAATTTTAGCGAACTGTTTTGTAATTAGGAGAATGAATCGCGACCCTTTAGCAAATTAGAAAAAACTCCCGAATTTTGTTTCGAAACGAAGAAAGACGTTTAAAATGCGATAACGCTGAATCTGGATCGACGGTGTCACAAACGATAATATACTAAGTAAAGATAAGTTTAAATATAGGGTGACCCGGAGAAGACGGGCGGTTTGTTGTTTTCTGAATAACTCGAAAACTACTGGACAAAATTTTTTGAACGAAATTTTATTTAAAAGTAGGAAAAGACAAATTAGCTTACATTTGTGGAATACGATATCGTTCAGATGACCGCTATTGCAACAACATATTCGTTCAGTCATTTTACAATATTTTCGAAAACTTTTTCGAACATATGTCGCTGAATTTAATGCTGGGAAAAATTAATGGGAAAAGGCGAGAAGGGCAGACCACGAACACGATAGGTCCAGATTGATCCTTTTACACGGAGCGATATGGAACTGCCCGAAAAGGCGTATAGTTAGAAAAAAGTCGAATTCGCGTTATAACCCCGCGCCTCGACTGAGAGCTGAAAACGATGAAAAAATTTCGTAATATATTTTTATTTTTTAAATAACTTCTGTCGCGTTTTTAACAACGGATTAAGATGAATTAGCTACTAGACCAGACGGTGTTAAAATTGGAGATGATACTGTTAATAATATTCACGCATGCCGATGACACGATAATATTAGCAGAAAAATGCGAAAGATCTGGGAACATTATTGAAAACAGTGGGAAAAGAACTCTGTTTCTCCGGATACAGGGAAGAAGTAAAACTTGAAGACGGTTTCCCAAAAACACAATTATGTAATAAACTCAAAAGTTAACAAAAGAAAGGAACGCACTTGTCCGCTATGATTAACTTGACGTGGCGATGACTCAAACGCTTTCGTTCTCAAATCTACGTCGCACATACAGAACGAAATAACGTATAACCGTGAGCGCATGTGCAAGAGAAAGAATATGACGTAACAAATCTTTACGTATATATATATATATATATATATAAAAATCATAATCGTCGTATTACTCGTTGTCGAACGTCCTGACTATATAATGCGCGCAAAGCTATTCGTTATTCCGTTCAAATCGTCTATGTGTACATATAACACGCCAATAGAAGTTTCACCTCAAAAACTTGCGATAAATATGGAATTACTATAAATACTGAGAATACTAAAATAATGGTAACAGAGGATCCGAATAAGCTAAAAATAATATCAAGAGGTACTGAATTAGAAACAGCGAATAAGTATAAATAACTAGGAGCTTAGTTTACCAACTCCCGAGATTCAAGCGAAGAGGTTAGGGGCAGGCGAGATTAGCATTTATGAAAATGAAGAAAACAGCGGCATCGCATGGAATATCTCGTTCAGTAAGAATTAGAGCCTTAAAATGCTATGTATAGTCATTGTTGCTGTATGCAACTGCGAAACATGGAAAAGCCAAAATAATAAACACTATAGAAACTTTCGAAATGTGGTGTTACCGAAGAAAAATGAAGAAGTATTAGACGTATTCAAGAAAAGTCAGAGAATTGCTGCATCGAACGAAGAAAAACAACGTACTCGAGAGGCCCGCACTATGTACTGCCGCGGACCATAATCATGCGAAAAATAGGAGGAAAAAGAACGATGGCATGGCTCGATAATATTCAAAAATGGTCGTCTATGAAGGTAGATTTGTTCCACAAGGCACGAGACGGAACCTTATATCGGGAAATAGTCGCCAATAACAAACCTAATCAAACGAAAAAATCTACCATAGAAAATTATAAACAACCAAGTCTATGCTACGCTGAGGTCACTAAATATATTCTTGGTGGTGAACAGATCAATATGGATCAAAAATACAACCGTACCATAAGTTCAGAGCAAATTTTTGATGCTAATAATTCTGTCGAAAAACTTGAAACAACTAAACAACCAACTCCAGCCTCAACCGATCAGTTAATAATATATCTGTCTGAGTTCGAAACTACTTTTCGACAGTCAATCCAACAAAACAGAATGGTTCTATGCTCACCACGCTAGTTCAAAAGCTTGTAAAATAATACACTCCTATTTAAGGACAACTCTGCGGAATGCTAATGGCTTGAAGAACCATAAAGCTGAGAATGAACTATTTTTAAATTCAAATTCCACAGACGTGCTGAAACTCACCTTACTGACAACGATTATTTTACAGTTAATGATTACATCAGATACTCGTGCACACATCCAACAGGTAGAGTCCAGGGCGGCTCAGCTATACTGGTTAAGACTGATATAAAACATCACGAATTCACACATTTAAGTATCTGCAGGGTACTAATATTAGCATGCAAATAACACTAGTATCAACTGCCTATTGTCCTACGTCATAATATAACAAGAGAAATTTACATTCAGTCATTAGGCAGCTGATTTCTGTCGGGTGCAGACTTGAACTCTAAGAATACAACGTGGGGGTCTAGGGTCACTATAGTTGTTGCCGATCCCAAACGATGTAGTTCCAGTTACTGATGTACGTAACTATGTCAAATCAATACTTTTTTTCTTCGAATAAACTGCACAAAATATAATTATATATGTGAAACTGGGTGACAAATAAATAATAGACTAAGAGAACACTTATCTTCATATAAAAATGAAAAAGGACCACAGTCACTTTATGGCAAACACTGCGTAGAAGAAAAACATAACGCAGAACATATGAAAGATAATATAAAAATTTTTCACATAAAATATAAATTTAAAAAAATAAAATTATTAGAAAAAATTACAAATTATAAAACGTAGGAATAGTATTAATTTATTAAATAATTCGATCAATTTTGACGAAAAATTAATTTTAAAGTTCGGTTTTATAAATAGAGGTTATTGTAAAAATAAATCTAAGAGTAAATTACCTTTAGCTTGTTAGATGTATATCAAATATTTAAGTAGTCGTTATATAAATATTAGAGAGATAATTTATATGTAACGTTTTTTCTTACGCTTGAGAATGATGTAATTGTCGAAAAGCTACACTGTTTAATTATTATAAAAAATTTTATAATAATTAAACAGTGTTTTTATTTCGTTTTATTTATAATTCATAAAATCACTACTCTTCTATATATCAACATATAAAGGACTAAATACCTAATTAAACTACTATACATGCCATATACTTGTGCACATAATGAGGGTTTAAATCGTCCAGAGTATGGACAAATAACAAATGTACAAAGCATTTCGAATAACTCAACAGTATGGAACGGAGATGGTGCGATAGGCAGAAGATTCAAAATCGTCGACGAAAATGATGGGATGACGGAATTAAAAAAAAACATAATCTTACTTATGAAGCGTTTCTTCGCCTTCTTTCCATTCGACTGGTGTATCGGGCATAATCGGTATCATGTAGTCGGCTTGAATGTAGTCGTCGGATTTTGGAGGTCTCATGATGGTTTTGTCAATTTCAGAAGGTAACGGACCTTTATAAACCGGTAATTGTGTATTGGTAACCAACGGGTCCTATAACATATAATATTTAACTTTCAATACGCATTTAATATATTATCAAATATATATATATATATATATATATATATGTATTGAGTTTAAATTTTTGCAATCATGATTTTATGTAGATATACCGTTTTCATAGTGTAATATACGAGAAAAAAAAATTATCGTAATGTATTTTAATATTTACGACGGTTTTTTGAAAATACTGAAAAAAGATGCATCTTCAGATATAACTAACTCGTCTAGTAGCATATACGCAGCTGGAACACTGAAATCATGTGTAATACGATTTATGATTGGAATTTTTCGATTTTTACAACCTCGTGTACTGCACATTTTCCGTATAATCTTAGCCGGATACCGTCACGAATGTTACGTGCTCGCACGGTGTTCAGCGACAGCAGAATATTCTTTCCGAATATATATATATATATATATATATATATATATATATATATATATATATATATATACACTTGTCACGTGAAACTTTTACATTTGTAAGCGAGTTCTTGTAATTTTCAACCAAGTCTCAAACGTCGATCTCATTATGGTTTCTTGTAAACCATCAATAATGTCATCACTTCAATTTGAAATTATATCCATTGCGAACCATACGGAATTTTCCTTTTTAATCCTTTCTACTAGAGACGTTTGCCAATAAGAAATTAGGCGTAAAGGAATTTTTCGGAAGTTTATCGTCGTTCATTCTGATTACATGCCTGATCCATCTCAAACTGTTGTTATAAAGCTGAATTTGAATAGACTTGCAGTTAGACCGCACCAAAATCTCGCGATTCGTCCCTCGATCCTCTACGCACTAACCTAGGCAGTGCTGTCTGGTGGGAAGCTTCAAACAAACGCACGTTCCTCTTGTAATGCCCATGTTGAGCGTCGGTAGAAAAATGGACAATTTATTTTTTATTAACAATTAAATCTGTTTCTTGTTAAAGATTCTGTATATCTGTACTAATATATAAAACTACAATGTATGTTTGTAATTTGCGAATATTTTTAATTTTAATCACCGCATTAGGCTACTTTAATCGCGCATAAACAGAAAATCTATTTTTAAAAATTTTTGTCTATCTGTTCCGATTTAACTCGAAAACTATTGTTCTGAGCTCTGATTCACATTGATATCACAAATAGGACAGAAATTACAATAATTTAAAGTTTTAAAAAGTAGAATATCTCTGTCAAATCGTTTAAAATTTAACAGTCACCGAAAATTGGGAAACAGTTAATCTATTAGCCGGTAGACCGACTGCAAAAACATCGCATTATCTGTCCGTTTTGAATTTTTGCTTCCGCATAGTAAAAGAAAGAGACAGCTATATCCCTGTCAAAGACCATCTGTAAAATATCTCATCACCGACCCTTTCTGGAATAGTTGCTTTCGTGTAACAAAAGAAAGAGACAGCGATATTGTATTAAAAAAATAATAATTACACAAGCCAAGCCGTCGGTAATATCTAGAATATACATATTAAATGGAAAATAAGGATTAATCGATAAAAAATGGAAAAGTCTGCGATGGGGATGTCTCTGAAGGGCACATGGAACAGGGCATAAAGAAAGCAATTGAAGCGACGGAGACAATGAGTATCATTAAAAATAGTAAAAACAGTTTCTGGCGTGTGGTTAAATGAGAAAAAGATCCTGGATAAGTGCGTCAACATCGTGCAAGCCTAATGGTAAACAATCATTAGAACGATCAACGATAAATAAAATTCAATTTTCATTTTATATTTATAATCTTTTCAAATATTCACTTGATAATGGCTTAACGGCAGGAAAAGCTTTGTGATTTTTCATTAAAAAAAATTTAGTAATTTTAACTAACTTTTTTGTCTTTTATTTTAGACGCGGTAGTTGGCCAATAATGTTGCGAAAAGTAGGTTAATTAATAAAATAAAGTTCTCCTTGTTTGTCGCAATTTCGCGCATAATCTGTTTAATTTTCTTGTAATATATAAAACAGTATACTTATCGGTTATATTCGTTTACTTCATTAGTACGTTGTGTTCTTAATTTTACTATATCTTTAATCATTTATTTCCAAACGTTTATTATTATTATTATTTTTTTTTAAAGTTTATTTCGATTTAAATATATTTTATTATATCCGAATCTGCTCGTTTCGTTGCTTAGTACTAATTACGCGTTGTTTATATTTATATAATATATTCCGTTTCGTTCATTACTTTTATACAGTTACCGCCTGTTTCGGTAATTTTCGAAATTATGAAAGTATTTCTTTACTTTTTACGTTTCGATTACAAGTTTCATATTTGAATGTATCGTAATTTTTATTTATAATTAACCAGAATTGCGTATATTACGTATGTGCATGCAATATATATTTGTGTGTTTGAACGTGTGTACGTTATTTTGTATTTGCTTATATGCTCTTACATTTCTTTTTATCTTCACCGGGTGTAGCATTTAAATGAGTTTTCCGACGTTGATTTTATTTAATTACCGTACGGTTATTGTTAATTTATCGTTTTAATTTTTTATTTATCCGCGATTTATATTTTGCGTTGTGTTATAGGCTGTTTAATTTCTTTTATCCGGTACTCTCGCATTCATGCGCATAGCCGGGGTATTTAAAAAAAAAATTAAGTTTCACTTTATTTAAAATTAATACCGATAAAGATTGATTTGATTTGATTTAATTTGATTATTAATTATTATTATTATTATATGTCAATATTATAGACGATATACTGCCGTTAAAAATCTAATTACTTAATCGTAGCTTATTACTTGTATGCAGTATCCTAATCTTTCGACAATCGTCGCGAAATTAGGCCGTTCGTTCGGATCGTGACTCCAGCAAGCACCCATAATGGCGAACACGGGTGACGGGCAATTAGCTGGTGCTCCTAATCGTGCGCCGCGCGCTACGAAATGCATAACGTCTCTATTTCTGATACCGGTATACGGCATAAATCCTAAAGACATTACTTCCCAAAGTAAAACTCCGAATGACCTGCGCATATAACGAAATATCGTCTAATTAATATCGTTAATTTATTAGACAAATCGAATCGATAGACTAATAATATTACCGAAGACTTATTCGAATCTCGTAATCGTCATTTTCTATCGCTCGTATTAATCAATAATTCCGTTCGATTATCGAATTCAAATAATTATTTCATCAACAGATGTAATTCACTCATGATCCATCCGTTAATTTTAAAATAGACGCAATTCCAAACTTTATCAACCAAAAAACAATTATTATTATTAACAAACCTACAATATTATTTGGCGAATGCTCAGGAATTTTGTGGTATAAATCGTAGAATAATGCCTATCTGAATTGAATCTATTGAAATAAAATATTTCGTTAAATGAATCATAAATTTTTAATTAGATAACTACCTTTTTTTTTTTAGTTATCTATTCTGCGCCATCGTACCCTATCCACTGCGACCATAATCAGTAACCGTTAGACCGGTCCTACACTTTACTCGGTCTACATACCGGTTTTGGATACTGTCCTCGTCGTCGTTTTCCATTTATTTTCCCCCGAATAATCAATTTTTCTATTCCATCAGATCGTAATATGTTGCCGAAAAATTTCAACAGTATATCCGTGATAGTAACCTTTCGTTATCATTGACATTTAGTTCTGTCGAGATTGATATGCATCGGTTCTTTTTGATACCCACGGAATTCGTAATATTCTCCGGTAGCGTGTCATTTCGAATGCTTCTATGCGTTCCACGCTATGTATAGTCCGTATAGTCCAAGACTGAGCACCGTATTGTGCGATAGGAAATACCAACTTTTGTAATCATTTCTTTATCGTCTCTTTGATAATGCGATGATCTTTCCAAATCTTGGTTTGATAATGCATTTTCGTTTAATTTCATCTTTACACCGACCTTTATTTGTTTCAACGCTCCAAGATATTTTTCCTTTTCCCCCATATCGCTAATGAGTTGGAATGGTCGACTACCATTAAAGATCATTTCGATCTGTTTAGCATTAAATCAGCTTCTTAAACGTTTGCACTCTTTTTAATAGTTCTACCATTTCATCTACCGAAATTTGCAACGAGTATTATGTTATCCACATACCGAAGATTTAAGAATTTTTCCCACCGATTGTAATTCGGCCTTCCCATCCTTCCGTTGTTTTCCTTATTATCCACTCTCCATAGTGAGCCGCGAATAAAAGAACTGGACGAAAGAATATAAGCTAAAACTAATCGTCGTTTCATATGCACGGGATCTCCGCGCCACTCGAACACGTTAGTAAAAAATTACGTCATCCGAATCGATTAAAATAATTTCCAGTTATTACACAGGATGATCAGACGATAATTATATAACGAAGGAAAGTAAATGAAATTATACATACCAGACGTCCGTTTTCGATGAAAATATTCCATCTAAGAAAGCTTCCGGCGGCATCCATTTAATCGGTAGCATAGCTCGTCCTCCCTTTTTATAATAATCGGATCTAAAAATAAAGTCGAAATGTTGGAAAATTAGTCAGATCGTTCCAATAAATGTGGAAAAGAACACAAGTCGATTTTAAACGGATATAATATTATCGGAATATTAAAAAAAAAATAAACTTCATTTTTTAATAAAAATATATATATATCGAAATCTTTAGTTGTACAAATATTCAATATGTACTACTAATCAATTAAACTATATTTCGTTAACTAATTTCTATTAAAGTTTAGATTGTGGAATGTAGTGATTTTTTAAACCCGATCACAAAAAACAGTTAAAATCACTAAACTTTATTTATTAAGCGAAGCTTTTCGGGCAACTACGCCATTATCAAGCTATATATAAATAAAATTAAATATATAAAAACATAAAATATTAATTTAAAACTAATCTATTATTTACATAATTAAATAGTTTGACTTTAATCGTTTAAGACATCTGACACGTGCTAGTGTCGTGTCGAGAAAATAGGTCGCCTCGATATTTGGACATTTAGTAAAGTCGCTTTTCACGCTTTGCGGCTATGTGACAAATGACCTCTACCAAATTCAAATTCCGATCTGCATTAAGATCCTCGTTTCTCCGATATCAACCTGCATTGTCAATTGCACCGTTAACTTTATTTCAACCGTGCGTGAAGGAAAAAACTCGATAGTTTCAACGTCATTTTTTTTCTGCGTGTGTGTTTTTTATTTTACACAAATAACATTAGTAATAATAATAATTTAGCAAAACAAAATAAAATTGAAGTTAATCACTGAAAAATTTTTATTACACAAACACAAACACGAAGCTTTTCAACTATTAAGTCATTTTCAAGCTTGTTGAAAAGCTTCGTGTTCGTGTTTGTGTAATAAAAATTTTTTAACTTCAATTTTATTTTGTTTTGCTAAATTCATAAAATCATTACTCTCCAATACATCAATAATAATAATAATAATAATAATAATAATAAAAGATCTGTTAGTATCTTCGCATCAACTACTTCGAGAAATCGAACACAATTACAGCCGGATAATTTTCATTTCCAAATTCGTTGAATAAAGTCGCGCACTTATACCTCCCCGAGACCAGTATTTATACGTAGACGTATTTTGAAACGTACCGAATTGCCGATATTTATATCGAAGCTGGATTTTAAAATCTTTATATAACTTCCATGTTGTAATACCACCGTAAACGAAGTTCGTTTCTTTTGGCATTCCTTCGTTCGAATCGTTTATCTAATTACTTTCTCCGAAATATTTAATTAAGATCTTCGGATTTTAAAATAAAATCGCTGTATTATTCCGGATCCAAACGCCCATAGAAGCATCGAATTGTTATAAAACTTTATAAATCAATATATTAGATTCCGGTCATAATTTTTTTGTTATCCCCGTTGTTAAGCTCTACTCCTGGAAAGTGTATAATGGTACTTAAACACCCGCAGTGTTGTTGCGAATAGGTAATTATTTTGCAACAACACGGTGAGTGTTAGGGAATTTCCGAAACGAAATAATTTATAACAATCTCTTCCTAAGTTTATCACTATTAATATTCAACTATTTTTATTTTTATTTTTATTTATTTTTTTGTGCATGCAATCTGTATTTATAACAACAAGCAGCAGTGGAGATATTATCAAAAATTCGGAAGGAGCATAGCCTTCCAATGGGTGCTGATCCTACTTATTGATGGTTACTTTTGCATTAAATCTACAATTATACGATTACGAGTAATCAGGATTAATTTTGAAGCTGAAGAGGGTTGAATCTTAGGTTCTTTGCTAATATTATATTTTTGTGATGGTCGAGTCTTTCCTTATATCTTGCACTTGTGCTGCGGTCTTTAACCGAAATTATCTTCAAGTGTTTCGAGATGTCGTTTAACTGAGAAAATGGATTATCTGATATACATATATACGTATTTAGTCGACTAATTTCACCGAATATTTAAACATGTTTTTTTCGTTCATTACGTTACCTGTATATATCTCTGGACATGCCGAAGTCGGCGATTTTCGCAACACGACCCGGACCACGGGACGATAATAAGCAATTTCTGGCCGCTATGTCTCTATGTATAAAATGCAGTTCTTCCAGATACTGACAACCTTTCGCTACATCGATAGCGCATTGAAGCAAATCTTTCATCGTCAAAGAAGACGGTTTATCCTGAGTGAATAGTGATGATAATAATCAAACTTTATTTGTATTTATTTCAATAATAAATATAACGAAACTGATTAAAAATCGCATTAGAATACACAGGAAATCGGTTATGCGCATAAATCCACGAGCACCGGCTACATTTACAATTTATAAGTTATAAACAATAATAATAAATTAATAATAAATAAAAATTAAAAATTTTCAATGTTATTAATCTTCTTCTTCTGAATATGGTATCCATTACTGGACGTAGACGTCACAATAATATCGTTTGAACGGCGTGGAACAACAGTTGCACTGAGTACTGAGTGGAGTTTAATGTGCTGCTGTATGTTGTCTATTCATTCAGTTTTTTCTTCTACCATTGTGTATGCACATCTCTAAACAGTTCCCAATCTATACTGATGTTTCTTGTTCAAAGTCTTCTGTACGGTATAGTAACATTAAATCGATGCAACATTGAATTTCGCATTCTCGAGTTTTTATTTGTTATCATTCATAAAATTTTCCTTTAAGTTTAATTATAAAATTTCAGTTAAGACGCTGCAACACGTACAAAAATTTTTGAAACAATTTCCAAACCTAGCGATATTCGAAGACTGTTTAATGGCCAAATCAATGTCTTTCTTTATGATATCTCTTTCCATTTGGAAATACCGAAGTTTGATGTCAACTTTTACAGTGCTCAGGTGTTGTCAGGTCATGTCGAGTTTGGATCCTATCTTCATACTGTCTTGCTAGTGACCCTGCATGCACTACTGTAAGTGAGGTAGACGATGTACAGCATACTATGTTCATTTGCCCTGCGTTTACTGTCCTTCGTCATAAGTTTCATATAGACTGTACATCTCTCAATAGGAAACTTGGAAGTTTCCTCTTGCTGGCTGAACAGTTATGCGTTTAAAATTAAAAATTAAAAATTAAAAATTAAAATTTTGTCAATTGACACATAAATCAACCGCGATTCCAAAACCGTTGCGGTGTTTGCATTTTCTAATTTTTTTAACATTACTTTGTTTGTAGCGTGGTCTACTTTCCTCCTTTTTAAATTAATTTTAATATTTTAATTTAACTATTATTTATTAATTAGTTATTATTCTTTTCTTTTTTTTTTTTTTTTTTTGACAGAGTCTTTACATTTATATTTCATTTATATTTAGACGTTCTTGGATATAAGTCAATATCCATATTATTAATTTCTTTTGTTTCTTTTCTATTTTTATTTATTTTTATTTAGGTATGAGTAATATCTTTATAAACTACAAGTTTTTTTGTCAAAATTATTCTGTTAGAAGAATTTACTTTAATTTATTTTTTTACTTCTTTTCATTTTTTTTTGTCGTTATTAGATAATTAATGCACAAAACTCATTATTCTTTAATTGACGGTAGAAAGGATAGAAGGGATAGAATAGGTATTCTCATATTTTCTTTCATCACTTTAAGTGTGGAGATCTCTTGCATATGTGCAAATCTCCTCTTTTTTTCTATAGTGGGAGGGGGGTTTAGGTAAAAATCCCACACACTGTTTTGGTTCCCCGGTAGTGCATTCCGGATACACTGCGTGAATAAAAATACAATTTTACTGTAATATCAGTGCCTTTTGAAGATTTAAAAAAACAACCTAGTATTTCCTTTTGTATGTATAAAATATTCAATTAATTATTATAAAATTTATAAATTTTAAATTGAGATCGAACGCCGTTATTTGAAATTAGTAATTAGAGTTATAAACGAACAGCTGCTAATCTGGCCGTGTAGATAAAGATTATTATATAAAATACTAATTAAAAAATGCAATATTTAAACAAGAGAAAGTTATATAATAAGGGGGAATTAAAATATATATATATATTTATTTTAGAACCCTGAACAATAAATCCATTGCGAAATTAATATATTAGTAATTAACCACTTACAAACTATGAAAATAAGAAAAGAGAAAGTATTTTGAAATGTTTGCAATGTAGTGATTTAAAAAAGAATGAACAATAAAAAGTATTTAAAATCACTAAATACACACATATATATATATATATATATATATATATATATATATATATATATGCTTTCTTTATAAAAACACAAAGCTTTTTGTCTATTAAACCATTATCAAGTGAATATAAAAATAATTTAAAAGAATACGAACTTATAAAAATATAAGATGTAAAAAATTACTATGTACACAAGCGTTAAAACAGTGCTTTAAATATCTGACAGTAAAAAAATACCGTTTTAACGATTGTGAATGTAGTAATTTTGTACACTTTATTATATTTTTATAAGATTGTATATTTTTAAGCTATTATTATAACTTGATAATGGCTTAATAGCTGAAAAGCTTTGTGTTTGTCAATAAAGAGAAATGTATTTTTTAGCGATTTTAACTAATTTTTATTGTTCATTTTTTTAAATAGACTGGAAATAATTATTAAATATATAAATTCTCCATTTGAGAATTTTTCCGTACGGTGAGTTTTTTATATTTTTAAATATTTTACGTCTGCATCTGAGTTATCGATATAAAACATGTTAGATATTTAAATTTGACTAGTTTTTCCACGTTTTCCCCATCGATCTTGATGGATTTATTTCGCATATGCAACCATCTATTCGATATTTTTAGATTTATCTTCAGACTGAATAACGCAAGTTGTAGAAGTTGTTCATAATAGTTTGTACGGTCTTGAATAGAGTTATCGGACTCGATTTATGTTCTTTAATTGACAGGATCTGACAGGATGTGTTATTTTCAGCCGATATAACTGGCGATGAGTTTTTATAATCCCCCTTATAAATGATTCTAAATTTAAACTGTCGACTACGTGATTTTTTTTGTCAACTAATACAGAATATTATTTCCTAATTCATTGCATTCGTTTAGAAACGATTCGAATAAATTAGATTATCAAATTATCCATAACGAGACGAATATTTTCCGTCGACATATCGATAAACACGCAGTGATAACGTACCACTTTCGGACGATTTTCGCGTAGAAAATTTTTCAAATCGCCGCCGGCTAACAGTTCTAAAATAATATAACGGGGATGAGTATCGAAGCACGCTCCGATAAAGTGTACGATATTCGGATGATTAAATTTGCTCATAATTAAAGCTTCCATCAGAAAATCAGCTTCCGCTTGATTTGACGATAAAGCCGGTAAAATCTGAAGTATGAAAAATTATTATAATTTAAAAATTAGCAAATAAATGAAAACGTTAAAAGAATTTTATTCGTTATATAATTTTATTTAAAAATAGAAAAAACGAAAGATCAGTTTACAATCATTCGTGGAATACGATATGTTCAGATGATAATCATTTGTAAAAATACATTCATTCAGTCTACAACATTTTCGGAGACTTTTTCGAGCATAGTAAATCCGAGTTTTAACATTTTAAAGATCTCTTGGACGTGTTTCGTAAACGGGGCTCTTAAGATATCGCAACAAAAAAAAAACATTTGAATTATTTTCGAAACACTCATTGCACCGTCGTGATCGATTCATTCAGAAAATAACGGTCCACGCAAAACGCGCAGTCCTTCTCGTTATAGGATGTTATATAAAAATGAATCTCTCGTATGTATGTGAACACGCGGTTTGCGTTGTAGCAGTGTTACCAACTATCCTATTCAAAAAATAGAACCGTTCATCTCCTCTGGGTCACCCTATATATATATATATATATATATATATATATATATATATATATATATATATATATATATATATATATAATACTAAACTGCGACTTGCGACGTTGCGCGGATGTGTGTATCCATCGAAGACAGATTTTCAAACTTAGTAAAAGTTTATGAATGAAAAATTATATTTATCTGGTCGTCAGTTTCACGTGTCGTATTTACTATGTCTGTACTCCATCCGAATTACTATGCTTTCAACAAAGAAAATAATGTCCGTCAACACACGCAGAAACTTGATGCGGATCTAAGGGGACCCCTTAATGGCTGTGCGACCTAATTATCACTCGTCTAAGAATCGATCATATTTGATCAATTCGTATACGAATCGTAAGAAAAAAAACAGATGATACGTTGTAAGCCATTCACGTCGTGTAGAATGTTTTCAAATACGCCGAGCTCTGAATTATTCAATTCGTAAAATCGTGCTTTCCCATTTTAGCACCACTCTTCACATAAGGGATAAATTATCGTAAACTTGGTCTTAAATTTGTTATACACATCATATTCATATAAAAATATACATTATATATGTATATATATATATATATATATATATATACATACTGTATACACATCATATTCATAATATATATATTTATATATATATATATATACTGTACTTTAACAGCGACTGCCATATCAACTGAATCGGTGTCCCTATTCCGTAACAAACCTTGGTACACATCACCGAACGCTCCACAACCTAGAGGTCTGTAAACAAATAATAATGCTACATAAACATATATATATATATATATATATATATATATATATAAAGAGAGAGAGGGAGAGAGAGAGAGGGAGAGGGAGAGAGATACTCCAGCAAAAGTACAATTCTGTTGACAGTAAGCACGATTAAATTTTCGAAGGTACAACGGTAACTTGATATATATATATATATATATATACATATAAAAATAAATAGGTAGATAGATAGATAGTTAGGTAAATAGATAGAGATGGATAGTTAAATTGTTAGGTAGATGGATAGATAGGTAGTTAGATATACAGATAGATAGATAGTTAGATATGTATAAATGGTTAGGTAGATAAGATAAATAGATAGATAGATGGATAGTTAGGTATATACATAGATAGTTAGATATATATATATATATATATAGTTAGATATATATATATAGATAGTTAAAAAGATAGAAAAATAAATATATATATATATATATATAGATAGATAGATAGATAGATAGATAGATAGTTAAATCGAAAGATAGATAGATAGTTAAATATATATACAGATAGTTAGATAAGATAGATATATTATTATATACATATATATATATAGTTAAATATTTGAATAATTAAATATATAGATAGTTAGGTGTATAGATAAATATTTATACATATAGATAGGTAGACAGTTAGATCGATTGTTAGATAAATATATAGACAATTAGGTAGAATCAATAGATAGTTGTTCGAAGAAAGATAGATAAATAGATAGATAGATGGATAGATAGTTAAATAGATAGATAGCAAAAAAGATAGATAGATAGATAGTTAAATATATAGACAGTTAGATAGATTATATATATATATATATATATATATATATATATATATATATATATATATATATCGTTAAATAGTTAGGTAGTCAGATATATAGATAGTTAAGTGTATGGGTAGATAGTTAGATAAATTGTTAGATAAGTAGATAGATAGATAGATAGACATTTGTTCGATGAAAGAAAAATTCTTAATTGAAAACTGAAGAGAGCTATCGGAATTAAAATTTCCTGCTAACACAATAAAAACTAAATAATAAACTATATAAATCGGGGAAAAAATAAATAATAACATAAAATATATGTGGTTTTTTTTTTTTTTTTTTTAATATATAACCTCACAAACTGTCGAAATGAAGCTAAAAATTCAAATTTCGGAAACTTACTTAACCAGTTGAACTTTCTCTCGTGGAATTTCTTTTAAATCTCTAATGGTATAAGTGACACCGCCGAATTCGTAATTCGGATTAAATTCGGTTAATCGCACGCTAGGCACTCCGCCAGAGTTGAAATTATTCATTTGCATGGCGCCGCATATTTTTCGTTGCGTCAATTCCGTCTTTTGTTGTTGATAACGATTATCTGAAATATTCTAACTTTAAATTATCGGCTATGATTTTCATTAGTAATTCAGTTTTTTCGGAGTTTAATAAATAATCTAGGACGTGTGCTGAAACGGACGAAGCTTCGATTTTAAATCGCTAATTGCGTGTATGTAACTTTAATAAAAATTTCTCAGAAGTTTTGGGGTTAATGTAAATGAAATTTGAACAACAACAATAATCATGAAAACGGCTTATAACAAATAAAATATATCGATTAATTTAATTTTTCCATTAACACAAGGACGGTGTAATTGCTGAAATAGAGTGTTATATAGTTTAATCCTATCGAGTTATTTATTACTATTTGATCATTCATAAGCGAGCCACCAAAGCTGCTAATTCTATCAACTTCTTCGGTAAAGGCAAATTCAAATAGAAAATGTTCAACCGAATCGATACCGGATCCGCGAAATAAACAAATATCCGACGATCTTATATTAAAACGTTTAAAATACGAACCAAAATTGCCGTGTCCAAAAATACACTCGACTGTAATAGAAATTTATCTCTAACTGGTCTATGACGTTAAATCTATTTTCTACGCTATTAAAAACCTTAAAAGTTGTTCTACCAAGCGATCTTTTGCTCCATCTTTTCTGCCATAAATCAAAAGTAATTACGTTAATTTCCTTAATGAAAGAATTCTCGGATTTAAATATGTCATATAATTTAACTTAATACTAAACCTATATATAAAAGATTCTAATACGTTCGTTTTAACTAAATTTATCGTTATATATTTTTAATATTTTAAACTTATAAATTAAAGCTGATTTTAAATAAGGTCAGTAGGCAGGAACCGAGTAATAACCGAAGCTGCTACATAGTAGGCACAGTCCTCTATAACAAACCAACACTAAGCAAAAGTTTCCTTTAATCAGGATTTTATTAAACATATTTAAATTCAGTTTATGTACATATATATATATATATATATATATATATATATGTTCGAGCAATAATTATCGATTTTATTACTCCTTTGTAAATAATAACTCTTCCTTTATATTTAATTACACCTATATTAGGCTGAATTTGATAGCAATGTAATGTGGTCTTCTTCGTCGTATCAGGAAAATTGATCATAGTACATCATGCCAGAAGTATAAAAAGTTCAATTTCTGGACGTCGTTAAAGGTACAGTTACAAGCTTTACTTTGGAAGAGGTGTTCCATTGTTTGTGATTCATCGCAGTCACACGTGGAGCTTTTACTAATGTTCCATTTCTTCATATTGTTCCTTGTACACCCGACCATTGTCCTTAATCTATTAAGAGATTTCAACTTTTGTTAATCCAGATCTGAAGGTTTTCTGCTGGTTCAATGGTTTTGTATAATTTTATTGTGTTCCTCTTTTAATGTGTGTCATGTAATTAGATAATGGTGTTGAATAAAAATGTTTAGTCAGGCAAGTAAAAGGCCGGTTTTTATAAAACTTTTACATTTATTTATTGTTGGGAAATGTAAAGTAATAATGTCGAAAGTAGTTGCTTTTTTCACGGTTATTTTGTTTTACTATTTCGGTGTTTTTAAACATTTTTTTAAATTAAATTACGATACCGTGTTTAATTATCCATTGAACGTTAACACGATTAATTGTATCAAATGGACGAATGACATACGTCAAAAATGCGCTGTTATCAATGATTGTAATAATGCTTACTTGTTAAATAGACAAGATAAATACGAAATGAAAAATAGCGAAGTAAGATTAGTTTTAATTGTCAAATCGGCCGTTAGTCGTATTCACAGGTGTATGGCAATCAGAAAAAGCGGGGTTATGAAAGAGGGTTTTCAGATGTAATTATCGAAACCGTTTTTATGTTGGGCTTTGTTAATGAAAAAGTTTAAAACATTTGGTCAAACAAGTAATATTATAAAGTCCAAGTTTATAGATACGTACTATAATAATGCGATAAAAAATGATGGCTTTAAAATGGGCTACATTATATGTACACATATGAATGAATGAATAAATAACCTTTATTTAGTATAAACATTTATCTACATTTTAATATTTTAAAGGCTATTAATGTTATTGATATTATTATTATTATTATTACTGTTATTTTAAATCGTTGTACTAAGCCCTTCCGAGCGAACGTATCTATGTACTAATTGTTTTCGATTATATTCACGGTGGGCAATTTTATGCGGGACTCTTCTGTTTCCTAAAAATTTCTTGAAATCGTCGTCTCAACGTGTATATACGATCTCGATGTTCTCCTCTTTCGATAATCAAGAAACATACCATTAATTTCTTCCTCCACCGATCATCTTCTAATGATATGTCCTTCCCAATTACATTTGAAAGTGTGGATTGACGCTACGACATCTCTGTTTCCACTCATCTTTTCTCTAATAGTCTTTAATTTAATTTTATCTATTTTTTTGACCTTCACTATTGACCTTTATAAATTATTTTGCCCGGTTCTCGGATATAACGATGTAAGTCGTAGTTGAAGACACCGAACGAACCGGATCAATAATATAAAGAAGCGTACCAATATAACCTGAATTAATAAGTTTATGTAGTACGCGGTAAAACGGTGAATATAACTGCAGTTACGATCGCCTATGCACTTTTTAAGGTATAACGCATGAAGAAGAAAAAATATTCTTGATTAGACACGGGAAATAAAGAGAATCTGGCGTCATTGTCATTGATGCCGTCTATCTCTTTTTAATTCAGTTAGGAATTACCGAATAGTAATAATAATATAAATACGGATTATTAAAATTTGGACTCTAACACAAATTTCAAAATTGTTAAAAACTTCATTAATGGCAAATTGTGGGAAATTTGGCAGGCGAGGTGGGACAATTAAACATTCGGGAGGAAAACATGCGTATGTTTTCCCGTTGGTTTTTGATAGACAGAAACTTATTGAATGTAATTTTTTTTAATTCACAGATTTGTTCTCGGCACATGGTTGGTTCCCCGTTCATATTTACATAGGCTCCGTCTGGCCAGTGGTCCTGAGTGCAAACTGTGTAACTGTGGTTCTGTTAACAATATCGAACAATGTTCTCTATAGCTCAGAACTTTCTGATCTCAATGTAGCTGTAAATCACTTAGTTTTTGTTTCTCTTTTATAAATAACGATTGATGTTATTATGTAAGTTACAAACTCATTTTAAAACTTGATATGTCAAGAAACTCTCTTATTCATCCATTTACCATCCTATATTTAAGCCACTCATTGCATATAGTTTTGTACACATTCACTTCTTTTCTTTTTCATTTTATGTTCGATTTCTTCATATACTTGCCGACTTACATACATTTAGTTATAAGCACACAAATCTGTGCACCTTTATAAATACAAATTATACAATAAATTTGCCCCACCGACATAGTTCGGAATGGATAATATAATGATGAAAAATTATACGTTACAAATATCATATAGATATAGTTTTCATTATTTAACTAATTCGATTTAACCTCCACGTAGTTCCTTCTGCTAATTTTCAGCCTTCTCTAGATGTAATAACATTAATTTCGTAATCCGGCTGACGAAGTTAATTTTAAAATATACGAATATTTTAAAATATTAAATAAGCGCATTATCCGAAATTTAATTAAAAGTGAGAAAACGATATTGTACTTACATAAAAATAAGCTGACGATTATCAACAGTAGACTAAGAAATAGTAAACTGACTACGCTCAAGAAGAGCGGAATTAATCCTGTCGGCTGCATGTTAGGAACTGTAAAACGATATTCGTCAATTATTTATTTAATAAATAATAATATTAAAAAGTAACGAAATTATTAATCAAATTCGTAAATAAATATGTAATACAAATTATAGAAAACTTTAATATTAAATTGTTCTATCCTAAAAATTACTTAACAAGCGACAAAATTTAATTTAATTTCGCGAGAAAATATGAAATAGGTAAATGATAAAATCTGTAAGAAAATATAATTTAAATATTAATTATTAACGAGTTATGTTAACTATTTATATTCGTATTCGTAGAGTTACTTGCGCGATCTCATTATCCGGTTTCACTGATTTTCATTATCGTGGTTCCAGTTTGATCGATCAGTGTCGTTCTTAAATCTGTTCATAATCTCGGTGGTATTCTTCGTAGTTTAGCTCCTTCTATCGGTCCGCTTAAAATATCTTTTTTTTTTTAGTATTTTCCTTTCACTCGTCATTTACCGCTAGTATTTGAACTTTTTATTTTTCTTAAAAGTATTTGAAAACTAATAGGTTAATGCTTAATCAATCTAACATCGAAGATCTAGTAGACCTTATCTATCTGCAAAACTAAACTTTCAGACACCATTAATGATCGAGTCGTGCTATCCGTTAAATAATCATTTATTTCGAAAGGAAGCAGCACTTTCAGCATATTGACGAAGATTAAACGGATCGGAACGGCATTAGATCGAATAGTACAGAGTGACCCACAGAAAATGAACGGTCTTGTTTTTGAATGACGAAGTTGGTAATTGTTTTTGTTTATTTTCAGTTATCACGACATCCTATACGAGAAGGAGCGCGCGTTTTGCATGAAACGTTATTTTCGTGGTGAATTGATCACGACAGTGCAGAGTTTCGAAAAGAATTCAAAGATTTCTTTTTGCGGTGATGCTTTAAGAGTCAACGACGTCCGCGAGATATGAAGATGTAAAAACTCTCGGATTTCTGCTGAAATGTCAAAAATTCAGCGATCTACACTCGAAAAAGTCTTCAAAAATTTTGTCAAAAGACTGAATGAATGCATTGTTGTAAATGGCGGTCATCTGAACGATATTGTATTCCACAAACAAATCTCTCATTTTTTTTCATATTTTTAAATAAAATTTCATTCAAAAATTTTGGTTGAGTAGTTTTTGAGTTATTCAAAAAACAACAAAACCGTCCGTCTTCTCTGGGTCACCCTGTTTCTGCTTTTTGCTTTCTAGTTTGTCTTTCTGATAATCGAGTTGTCGATTTACATCTACCTCTTGTAGATACGGATCTTGAAGTTTAATTTGTAACTTCAGTTGTAATCGAAAATGTTTAGAATTTTCCTAGTTAACATCACGCTTTACTCTGATAATTGTATCACTGAAGAATTTAATTCCATTGTTGGCGAGTCTTGTTTTAGAAAAACCTTTTCTGGATTCTATATTGTTGCAAATGGCGGTCATCCGAACTATATAGCGTTCCACAAATGATTGTAAGCTAATATTTCGTTTTCCTATTTTTAAATAAAGTTTCATTCAAAAATTTTGGTCGAGTAGTTTTCGAGTTATTCAAAAAACAACAAAACCGCCCGTCTTTTCTATGTCACTCTATATTTGGCGACACTGGGACCCGTGTGAACTGATTTTATTAGTAGCAGAGACGAGTAAATGCAAAATTCAACTAGTCGGTTCTATATTTATAATACACTTATAACAACGATCCTACGATATTTGTTTAACGACCTGCGTATAGAGATTACGATACTCACGTGCGCAGGACGCGTTATCCGGTTTTAAAATCCAACCGGGCGCGCAGATGCACGTCGTAATTGTACGCAGTTCATCTAGAGCGACACACCGATGCTCACAACCGCAACCGCGTATCGACGGTATGACGATTACGCTTCCGGGACCGTAATGTATTCCGGACTGAACTTCTTTGTATTGACCGTATTCGGCGATCATTGACCATCCTCCTTCACCGTTCATATGACTATCGGACCAGGCTCGACCACCTGTATTGCGCGAATTAATAATTACACATAGCCTAATTAAAGAATTAGTCCAACAATTTTTACCTTCCGTCCGTTACCAAACTACGTACTAATCATACCGATTTATAAAATGTAGTTTAGCACAAAATGCAGAATTTAACCCTGCAACAGTTAGCTCATTCGCCTCAATCGCTTTTATACAGCTTTAAAACAGATTGATCATTAATACCTTCACTAACGGAAGTCGTTACCATCATTTCTTCAATATTAGTATTAATCCTTTTCAATCGATCCCCGTCTTTAACAGCTAGCTTCAGTTCCGCATAATTCTCCACTCCAGCATTATCAATGTTGCTACGCATATACTTCTCGACCTTCTACGTGTTCTTTTTCCTATAATTTTGCCTTCTAGTACGTCTCTAAGTAGACCGCCATGCTGAAGTACATGTGCTATCTCGTTTAGACGAGTTTTCCTTATCTCTTCATAATTTTTTGCAGCACTTGTTCATCGGTTTTCTTCTCTGTCCAGCTTATACCTTCCATTTTCCGCCAAGCCTGCATTTCGATCGCCTATAACTTATCTACGTTTCTTCAATTGAAGGTGTACGTTTTTGCCCCATAAAGCGATATGGACTTACATTTTTAGAATTCGCTTCCTTAGATTCAACAGCCGAGACTTTTGCTTTAGTGCGCTTTTTTTTCTCTCGTAAAATATATTTCGTTAGTACAATTTAAGAATTAATTTCACTATCACACTATAGTTCCTGCTATATTATTCGACTGAAATACCTAAATTGTTGTACTTGTCCAACTTTTTTTCATAGATTTCTAAATGAAAAGATCGTGGTTAATAGCTTCAATGTTCCGGATGCATTCAAGTTTGTAGAATATGAATCGTCGAATTTATATAATGTTACAACGTTCTTAATCAAATGGATAATTTGATAAGCATTATGTATTATTAAATTCTTTTGAAGTGAAATTTCTATTAGCGCGCTGTATATGGGGAGTTTACCCGTAAAACGAGTTTAAGTTTCACTTCTTCTCTGCGCCTCCAGGCACAGTTGGTTTTTTTTTTTTAAATAAGGAATGTACCTTGAAAATTATTACACTATTTGCAGTGACGGCTCGTGAGTCTTAAAACCGGAGGTTGCACAGTTTCTCTCCTAATTCTCTTTATATTAACATATGATTACTGATCACGAACCTATACCTAATTATCTTCTCCATTAATAGCTCCAGTAGCATATTACATAATATTCAGATTATTCTTACTAAAACCTAACAACTATTACATACGCTCAAGGGGAATCTAACATCTAAACCGCTTAAATTTGCTACTGCTTTAACATCAGTTCAGTGCAAGAAATAATACGTACATATAAAATAAATACGCTTCAGTCTGCAGTAAAATCAAGTAATAAAATTTTAAATTAATTATATATTTAAAAAAATCAATCTTACCATGGTTATCATTTATCCATACATCTTTGCTTTTGGGAAGCAAATTTTTCTACTACTCTCTCATTAAAATTTACCATATCCATAATTAGGTTCTTCTCTATCGATAGCATAGCTAAAGCTGATAATCTTTCTGTCGACATTGTATTTCTTAAAAAGGTTTTAATCCGATTTAAAGTGGAAAAACATCGCTCCGCTTCCACAGAGGTCATTGGAATTGTCAAAATAATATTAAGTAATTTTAAACATTCACTAAATGTTTTGTGTAAACTGTTTATTACAATAAATTCACACAAGCTAACGGATCCGGGCAGAAATCTAAATTCTTCAACCTTATATATAGCACACAGTTCATTCTTGCGTTATGCCTCATCTAAAAATAATTTCAAAATTTCATTTGGAAATTGGGTAGCATACTGTTGAAACATTTCTGGTAAAAATAAAGACGAGGCTACTAAATGTCCAGTGAAAGTAAACCTGTCCTTTATTTGGGATATTATGACATCACAGACTTCCTTTGCTTCTCTTTTATATACAGCGTAGTCAATTTTCCTCCGCTTATTTACAGATGACTCGGTTTGTGAAAAATCAAAGTCTGTATCAATACTATCCCTAATCTTATTTATATTTGCCTCAAATAATGTAATTGCTTTTGTTGATAAGGCAACATTAACATCCCTACTTTGCAACTGTCCAAATAAAATTTCAACATAAGGCATGATTTTACCAAAAAGTAATAACCAAAATGTAAAACCGTAACTTACAAGGATTTTCAAATGTCCATTGGCCTGAGCAATTGTATTTTCATTTTTAATATTATCTGATTTTAGAATTGTTTTCATACATTGTATATTATCTTTTTTCCTATTGAAAATTGTATTAACACTTCGAGAAGCGAAATTCCATCTTGTATTAGCATGCGGTAGACGTTTTTTAACTACTTCGTCAAGTACTGCAGTTCTATGCGGACTGGTGGAAAAAAAGGTACATATCGCTTGCAAACTTGGAAAAAAAAATCGAACATTTCTATTTATTGATGTAGCCTTCATAAGAACTAAATTCATTTGATGAGCATATGCACAAACTCAGCACATGAATATGTTTCTTTAATTATGGCTTGTACACCATGACTACAGCCAGCCATGACAGATGCTCCATCATAAGTTTGAGCGATTAATTTTTTAGGATGTTTGGTAAGTTTACGTTTTTCTAATTCATTTAATAGACAAGAAGCTAAAGTTTGTGCATCATGGTTTTCAGGAGAAATGAAACTCCAAAATCGTTCCACTGGTCTTCCATTTCTCATGTACCGGTAAACAATAGCCATTTGTAGTTGATTTGAAACATCGGTGGTTTCATCTGCGATTATAGACAAAAATTCAGAGTCTGTAATCTGTTTGGTTATTTCATCTTGACAAACATCCAACATTATCTGTAATCATTCATTTTGTATGGTTATGTACCTTTAAAAACAGTGGCATTTTCAAGATGTTTTTTTAATGCCATATCTAACTCGGAACTAAAATTAATCAAACCTCCAAATATTCCAGCATTACAAGATGAATCGCTTTCATCATGACCTCTCAGAGCTAATTCAAAAACACCGCAAAACCGAATGCAATTTATTAGTACGTTTAATAACTTTTTCATTATGTTCAAACAATTTCTGACGAAAAGCAGTATCCAATTTTTCAGTTATGTTGACATTACCGAAAAGAGACAATTTTAGAACATAATTGTTAAATGATTAACATCTTTATAGCCTAACTTAGTCAATACATCATCACCCCAAAGAGTAAACATGGAAAACAAAATAGTAAATTTTGAATGTCGCATCCGCATAACCATTCACAATTATTATAAATTTCTTTTTTAAATAACCGTTTAAATTTTCTCTTACCGCCAGCAACTGTTTGAATTGTATTTAAGTCAGGAACTGGTCGTCCTAGTTTTATTATTTCTTTTTTCTCTGAATAAGTCCATTAAAGGGGATTTGCAAAAATATTTTCGACACTGTTCATTATATAGGAAGATTATATATAAAGACCGCACAAGATAAAACGTGATAAAATAATAAAACAACAAAAAAACAAAGAACGCACAATAATACCAACCAAAACTACCGAGATATAAAACACGTGATCTTAAGCAAGAGTAAAATAATCACCATCATTTGAAAGAGAAAAACGTGTTAATTTACTGGTGTGCAATGTCCGGGACAAGTTGTTATTCTGTATGCGTTCGCAGACTGCGTGAGAGCCGGTACAAGTATTTACTAAGAATATACGCGAACGCATAGTCGCATTAAACGTAACACACGCAGCGAATCTAGCTTTCGTGGCCACCCAATTGTACAGCCTAGTAGATGAGATTTTCGGTTTGCCACACCGGAATCGCTAATATAACTGCTTATGGAAGACCGTAGTCTAACATTTCTGGAATAGTTTCACCATTCAAAACTGCCGATGTGAAAAGTTTGTACTCGAAGTGCAAACCAAGTCGTCTACTAGCAATGATTTTTATTTGATTTTTATCACTACAAAGAGACATGATCTCCGTTAAACCCTGTTTGTATCGTTATTCAGTTCTACCGTCGGTGCATTTCATCGATCGGATTTGGAATACTTCTCACATTACTTACATTTTCAACAGACAACATTCTTTTTTAACCATGACGAAAAATTCATTTATATAAATAATTTTTGTAAAGTAAAAAATTGTTTTAAATTCATATTTTAATAATTTGTTTTATATTATTTGATCAATTTGGAATCGGTTTGCACAAACCTGCAACAGTGGGAGAAACCGCCCCTGACTATTTGTACGATTACATGAATAAAATTTTCCAAATTTCAATATAAAAGACCCGATTACATAATATTCCATAAATTCAAAACTGTTTTATAAAAAACATTACGGATTGGATTCTCTTAATTAGGTTAGAGTTTGAAATTTACAAAACTGATATTCATATTATGAAAGCATCAGATTATAATTTAGCCAGAAAATAACTGAACATTTTTATGGCTTTCTGTCTTTTCATACTCAACTTTAAATAGTTGTACGCGTTTAAATTTAAATTTACGTATCCGGATTAACGCGTGTAATGACTAGGCGCGATCATCAGCGATGACAAAATTTATAACATACCAGTATATCCTCCCCCACCCCCACCCGCAACGCAACCACCTCCACCACCGCCAAATCCGCCATTGCCTTTCGTGCCGTCGGATATGTAACATGAAATACCTCCTTGACCTCCTTCGAGTAACGACTTGCCGGTGGAATTAGTAACGATTATATTTCTGGGCGGGGATCTCCAGCCACCGCCACCACCTGTAAGAATAATCGAAGAGTAAATTATTAATTTCCGGTCCTTACTTAAATATGATAAAAAACCTTAATCGTAAAACCCAAGGTTATATTCGTCCATCACAGTATCGTATCCACACATACCCCGAAACACATATATTAATATATTTACACATAATTACGCCGCTTGTTATTCTTTGGTTTTATGGTATTCGACAGTATTCCACATATCTATTATTATTACTGGCTACTGTATAATTTATTGAGTTTTTTTTTTTTAATTTTTTGCTGAATAATGTTTTTTTTTTTAATTTATCTAGACTTTTGCGTAAATTTTTTTTGTATTATTCCGTGACTTTACTTTATTTCTTTGTAAATCGTAAACCAGGTTCCAAATATTTATAAAAAAAAAACAGGAATGAGGTTACATTGACAACGCGTTCCTCTATTAGATTCTTGAAAATTATTTCCAGTACTAAGAAGGATCAATGGAAGGCGCCTGAACAATCGCCAATATGCAGATGATACTGTAATTTTCACGGATAACTTTAGAGGTCTTCAAACTTTGACGAACAAAGTATAGTAGAAAGTAGCAGTAAATTCTGGAACTGAACATCGACAAAACTAAATATATGGTAATCAGCAGGCACAATATACTCCACAGTCGGTTGATCATAAAAAACGGAAAGGAAGTAATCGCCCTATATATTTGGGAAATATAACAAATGAGAATTTGGATCAATGTAAAGAATTAAAATGATAGAGAAAGCAAGGCACGCATTTAATAAAATGGAAGTACTATTCACATGTGACGATCTAAATTTACAAAGTTAGACTGCTCCGATGTTTTTTTTTTCAATACTCTTACACGGAGTGAAATCATGGACTTTGACGGAGAGCATGTCGAAAAAGCTAAGTGCTTAATGTGGTTATATCGTCGGATTTTAAAAATTCCCTGAACGCAAACCGTGCAAACAAATATGTGTTTTTGAAGATTAACAAAAAACTGGAAATTCTAAACACACTAAAATCCAGGAAATTAGAATACTGATAATGAGAAATGAAAGAAGATACGAATTATCGCCGAGAATTCTTCAAAGCAAGATTGGGACGAAGGGGTCCGAGACGAATAAGAATATTTTGGTTCGAGAATTTAAGAACATGGTTTGTAGCAGCACCCACAGCAAGTGTATACAACACAGTTCATACTACTTATATACGCACGCCTTAATGTTCGCGGGCATGTATGAACCTCATTGTGAATAATAACGTGCTTCTACAACGATGCATATTCCGAGCCAAGGCCTGGATATACCATTTTTTTTACGCGAAATTATCAAGTAAGTCAATAATAAGCTTCATTAATGTCCAAACATGGACCGATCAAACGATCAAAATTTTTGGGAGGCTCGACATAATTAGAAGTGCTCCGATTCTGAAATTTTTGAAGTTTTCGTTTTTTAAAAATCGCTTTAATTCGCGGTAATAATGATGTATGCAAAAGTATACCATGAGCATATGTGATTAATGAATAAATTATTTGTAAATACAATTTTAATCGACAACATTGGACACAGAGTTTGTCAGATATTCAACATAGAAAACAGTGTATATACATCGGACATGGAAAGGTTAATTAAAGGTTAGAAAAATGATCGAAGAGACATATCGAATCGTATAGGACAAAGGTAAATGATGAAAATATTTGGAAGGATTTCAGATCATTGAAAATCTCAAAACCACAAAACTTGAAATGTTCCAAATGAAAAACCTGAAACTTAGAATATTCGACGACACATTACGTGAATCTGGTTCCGCCAAGAAAAGGACAAAAGCAGTGTAGTATAAATAATATTTCCTCGCGGGCATTTAATCGTTTATTAATTCTCATTATTTTCGTAATTTTTATATAACAGGAATTTCTATAGAAATGACTCATTCCACGGTCAAAATTTTCCGAGTAATCGAATAGAAATGTGAATCTAAAATTTTATCGAATCCTTTCTAAAGGGAAACGTTTATTCGAAATGCTTTATTGTATTCGTGTGCTAATGATATGACGATCTAAGATTTTCCGGAAGTTTTAAAGAAGATACGCTAGTTTCAAATGTGTTATTATATTCATGCTGAAACATGCCAATGATATATCTAATTGTCGTGATACATTTATAAGCATACCGGCCGGATTATGTCCGATGGATGGAGCTGAAATCGCCGGTAAAGAACTATTAATGCCGTTACCGTGTTGTTTGCCGGTATCAAACGACGGACCGTGAGCTAAGCCACCACCACCAGCCACAACTAAAATTGGTGTTGGTTCGTCACCTTGTTCTATCTGAGAAGAAATTAAAAAAAAAAAAAGTTATTTTACTTTATATATATATATATATATATATATATATATATATATATATATATATATATATATATATATATATAATCCCTGCTTTCTTTCAGGTGCGAATATATATAATTTTTTTTCCTTCATAATAGTTAACTTAGTATGATGACCTTTATTGTAATACGATTGATATTATCTAAATCTGTTCCCGTTTTGGATACTCCATATTACTCGATTTAGGATGTAATAATATCTCCCCATCCAGTAGATGGTCATGCTTTACTTCTTTTACCTTTGATCTCTTCAATTAATACGCATTTTTCAAGCTTCTTATCATATTTTTGTGCGACATGCCTACAATATTTCAGAATTTTCTTGTTGACATAGTGCAAAAAAGACGTCGTTTAATAAAATTGATATATTTATATCCTCTTCGCTCTTCCACATCCTGTAATAAGGCCGTTTTCCTTGAACTGTGTTGTTTTTGTCTCTGTCATAATTTTTTTACGGTTACATATGAGGAACCGCAGCTTTCGAGTTTCCTGTCCTAAACTGTTCAAAAAATTATACATTTCATCTTATAAGCGCAGTATCGTCCTCACATTGTAATATTCGTTCTTACTATATTAAAATCTTCCAACGCATTTTTCATTATACATTCGCCCTAATTATATATATATATATATATATATATATATATATATATATATATATATATATATTATATATATATATATATATATAGATATATATATATATATATATATACATATATATATATATGTATATATATATATATATGTATATATATATATATATGTATATATATATATATATACATATATATATATATATACATATATATATATATATATATATGTATATATATATATATATATATATATATATATATATATATATATATATATATATATATATATATATATATATGTATATCTATCTAGTCTTATCCTGGCTTCTGTTTAGAGACTAATTATTATGATAATTTCAAGAGCTGTCTCATTCATAAAATCGTATATTTATCATTTCGATTAACCATCGAATGCACACAATTTGCTCTCTCTAGTCCCTTTCTTACTATTTCTTTCTCTGCTATTTAACAGTTTAGATATTTAGATATTGTTTCAAACCTGTTATTAAAAACACGAAACGTAACTTTGCTTTTTGCGCGATATGAACGCAACGATTGTCCTTCTGGTTCGCGTTGTACCATATTTTTGGTTCCTCTTATATTCACCTCGTTCGGTTTATCCTCGTACGATTGATTTCCAACGCCGAACAGCTTCTTTCTCCTTCTTAATTGGTTTCTCTTCCTCGTTGTTAGTTATCCAATTTCGCGCTGCGAGCAGATAATACTTTTACCTCACAGCTGAGTTTAGTACTTCGTTTCTTTCGGCGTGGTATTGAATTTCGTTACATAAATTACGTACTTCGTATATCGTTAGCTGTTTTTTCGTATTTTTCGATCAACCGAGAAGACGAACGGTTTTGTTTTTAGAATAACGCAGTTGGTAGCACTGTTACAACGCATACCGCCTGCTCGACATTTAGTGTTCACACGAGAGGTTCGTTTTTGTTTAGAATTATCATGGCACGTTATAACGAGAAGGAGCGCGCGTTTTAGGTGGAACGTTTTTTTTCGGATCGATCACGAAAATGCAAAAAGACTTTCGAAAAAAAGTAAAAGTTAGGCGATATTTTATCGGGGATACCTGAAGACCGGCGTTTACCAAACACGTCCACGAGATATAAAGATGTAAAAACTCGGATTTCTGAAGAAATTTCAAAAATTCAGCCACCTTTGCTGGGATAGTGTTCGAAAATGTTGTAAAAAGACTGAATGAATGTATTGTTGTAAATGGCGGTCATTGTATTCCACAAACTAATCTCTCACTTTTTTTTTCATATTTTTAAATAAAATTTCATTCAAAAATTTTGGTTGAGTAGTTTTTGAGTTATTCAAAAAACAACAAAACCGTCCGTCTTCTCTGGGTCATCCCCTATATTTAATGTTTCTGTTTTTTGCTTTCTGGTTTGTCTTTCTGATAATCGAGTTGTCGATTTACATCTACCCTTTGTAGTTACGAATCTTGAAGTTTGATTTGTAACTTCAGTTGTAATCGGAAATGATGCTTTACTCTGATAATTGTATCACTGAAGAATTTAATTCCATTGTTGGCGAGTTTTGTTTTGGAAAACCTTTTTCTGGATTCTAAATTAAATTAGATATTAATAGTTAAATATGTGACGGGTAATCTACTCTTGAATATGTTGTTTTTGTATTCAGTATGCTAGATTTCCATCTTCATTTAGTGATTAATCGATCTCCAGGTAACTTTCACGTGTACAGCCATCTAATCAGTTGCATGAAACACGTATTCATTAAAACGATGTCATTGAAAACGTAATATTTTAGCAGATACTTAACCGTTTCATTGTTGAAATAAAAATAAATAGCCCCTTTCGGCTAAAGTATGTTTTAACCTTAAGAAATTTCTATTCCCCAGTGAGAGTCGAACTCTGATCGTGCGAGGTAAATGTATAAAATAATATTTCCTGTCGCATTGCTAGGAAAACCGGTCCGATTTTTAAACTACATATAATATACACTTTAATCAGTTATTATATTTCATGGAAAAATTAAATTTAGGAATTATAATCGGAAGAAACCTAAGTCTTCATCTATCGTTTAAACGATGAGTTACAAAGATTACAACGTGTGATCAGAAATTTACTCGTATTGAACATTTTTGAATATCTCTATCCATAACCCGGATTGTTTGAAAATTATGCTTAAATGCTAATTATACATACAGAGCATTTTACCGTTAGTGTGAAATTTCCTCTACATATCATATATATATATATATATATATATATATATATATATATATATATATATATGAATGTATAGCAACAATTAATTATTTATTAATCGTTCGGTACATAAAATGACATATATTTATATGTATATCACGTAGTTATCTGCAGACCATACTAAGGTAAGACGTGTGTATCTTGTTAATAGATCAGGAACTCTGTTATGTACGCGGCCTGCAACGTTAATCAGCCTAATATATACTAACAGAACGTCCTCAATACAGCCTACAGAGAACATACTACGGTCTTTCATCTTCCTTGAAGCTACTCCTTGATGGCAACATTTCTAAGTTCCTGTTCCTGCAAGATGCTAGACTATATCGCTTAATTGAATACTTATTTACCTCTACGCTTCTAACTATTAGTTGTTGTACATAACACATTAATTTAACCGATAATATCATATTAATATATCGCGATATCACAATATGCCTATATCATTCCACTGCTAGATGTTTCCCTAAACTTTTCCAACGACTCCTATCTTGTGCGTCTCGGATACAATTAATTCCTGTCCATCTGACAACATCATCCCGCCACCGAGCCGTAAGCCTCCTTCGCGTACACCGTCTTAGTCCATCTTTCATTCTCTTGTTCTTACGAAAATTTCCAACCCATTTCCATTTTATCCTGGCGGTACGTTCCACTGTGTCTACCAATTTCATCTATTCCCTAATTCTGATAACCATCTTGCGATCTTTGAGCCTGATTTCAAAGAATAATTCACTGGTGAGCCGTTTGGGTTAACCTTTTAGCGTAATGCTCCATGTTTCAGCTCCGTATGACACAAAACTGGCATAACACGTTACTTTTAAAAGCTATTCGGTACTTCTCTATTTCTAAAAACGTTTCCTAATTTCCCAAATGCCACCCAGGCGATACTTACTGTAAATATGTACGTTGCTCCTCCACCTCCACCGCCTCCGTTTTCTATTCTGTGTTCGTTGAAATAAGTTCTAAAATTAAAATTCGTTCGAAGGATGTGTACCGTACAGGATGACGGTGTATCCAAAGACTGAAACACAAATTTGCGTAAATTATCGCACGTATCGTTTTGAAAAATATCAAACCAATAATATTCGTACTTTTCGTTATTAATATTAAAAGAAAGAAATAGGATTTAAAAATAATTCCGAAATGAAAATTCGTAATTTGCGATTACTAACAGCTTTTTTACCGTTTCGTTGTAAATACGAGAAACGAGTATTATTTAAAAACTAATTTGAAGAGTTGTAATGATTTTTTAAATTAAACAACAAAAATGAAGTTAAAATCGCTAAAATTAAAATCGCACAAATCTTATTAATGAATATTCAAAAATATGGTAATACGAAATGAGAAATATTAATTTAGATTACAATTCGCAAAAATCAAAGTATTAATCGAAACACTCTATCAGATTAGTTTATTAATGCTGCGATTTTTGCCAATTGTAATCTAAATCAATATTTTTTTTTTTTTTTAATTTTATATTATTATATTTTTTTAATATTAAAACGTTGACGTATCGGAAAGTAGTGATTTTACGAATTAATAAAACATAATTAATCGTTATAAAAATTTGTTTATTAATGCAAAGTTATCGAGCATATACAATTAATATTAACTCGATAATGGCCTAACAGCCGAAAAGCTTCGTGATTTTTCGTAAAGAAAAATTTTAGCGGTTTTAACTTCTTCTATTGTCGTTTAGTTTAAAAACTAATTGGGGCAAATGAAACTCGTTTTCGAAATTCGATAGTAAATCTTCTCGGAAAATTGGAAATAATTTTTGAAAATAAAATTGTGAAAAACGAATAAACTCCGTCCATTGACAATTCGACGATCGCCGCTTGATTTCGGTTAAACCGTCGAACAGTTTTATTTGCTTCGATTTTTTTTTTTTTTTTTTTGACTTGGAATGTTTGAATCTTTTTAGTCAGCTTTGTTTCGGTTACCAATTTTTTGCATGCGTCTTGTCCTTCTTGACCGACTAAGAAATAAATTATTTGATCTTTGTACAATTCAGTTACTACGCGAGCTACAGCTGCTTTCGATTCGCCTAAAGCGTCAGAACCCTTTCCACCGCGTGCACCTTTTGCGATAATCCTGTTAACACGAGGAATAATAAGATAAACTAGAAAAAATAGAAATTACAAAATTCGATAATTTATTAAAAATTACGTTAAAATAAAATCGATCCGGTACATTCTTTCTTTATCCGTGCGGTGCGAGAATCAATTTATTTAAAACTTAAATATGATATTTGTGTAATTTAAACCTTAATGGAAACATTTTCAGCTATGCGGACGATGTCCTTTCTATGCATTCTAGATATCTGCGCATATGACAAAAACTATTACAAGAAGATGTAAACGAAATTTACAGACGGTTAAACAATGATAGATTAATTGTTAACGAGGACAAGAACAAATTAATGATACAGACTAATCAAGATGTGCGGTATTTCTAAATTAACTAAAGTAAACGAAGCACTAAATCCCACGGGGTTCAATTAGAGTGTAAATTGTCGTGCAATGCGGAAATACTTAGAAATAAAGCTACGGAAATTAATCTTTTTTTATTACCTGAGTCCAGCATCTTTCACCGATACATTTCAGACGATTGCATCTTGCAGTATATCAGCCTACATTAAGTTATGGAATAATTCATCGGAGCGGTATGACTAATTAACTACATTAAGCCCCTAGTCAAAAATCCGTTTTGAAGAAAATAAGCCAGAGTAAAAGTAAAAAATTACAGTCTGACCTATCGAGTGTAACTAATTTGTATAACTTACGTCTACTTCAATTTGTGTTAAAAAAAAAAACAAAAAACAATTTAACATTGCGCATGAAAGTAGAACACGATCGCATTGTGAACACAAACGTTCTTCCAGTTAATAAACCTACCGATTCCAGCAAAAGACTTCATGGATCGGGTACGCAGTCAATTACAGTCAGTCAAATAGTGGCAATCATGTCTACCGCAGTTCACTACGGATCGGAAGAAGGCAAGGCAACCTGGTCGGAACATTCCAGTAGAAAATATGAAGACGCTCTCTTATACGCTGTGGACGCACACTTCCTACACACAAGCATTTCTTTCTAGGCCAGAGTGCACCGTTATGCTCGTCATGTAACACACCCCTTACTATTCCTCATATTCTCCTATCATGTCCTTTGTACTCAGCTCACCGTCTTACTGTTGGACTTGCATCCTCACTAACCGAAATCCTACAGTATTCGTCATCTGCTGAATCTAAACTTATAACTTTCCTTACTTTATCCAATCTTCTCCCCTTAATCTAACTATCCTGCTTCTGGCCTTGGGAGCAGTATAAGGCACGTTGAATAAATAAATAATAAAAAGAGTAGAATGACAATACGAGATTTTTATGCGGGACTCGTCTTATTTAATTCACTATCTAAAAGTTGATCTTATGAATTTCAGACGACGACGAAAAAAAGTATTAATGGAGTATTTCGCAGAAATAAATCACAAGTAAAACGATATTTTAGAAAACTTTCAACTTACTGCGGTGAATTTAGTATACGTCCGTATGAAATGTAACAATAAAATTACCTTCTTTACAACAGTCTTTTTTTATCAAATAAATATCGTAGAATCTAAGTGTGTATATCGCTATGAATTAATGTACTATAATTAAGGTTGTTTTATATTAAACACGCGTATATCATTTAAGAAGATTTCGTTAGCTTGCATGTACAAATATAATTAAGATTGATTCGTCTTGTGGAAGTACAGTAACGCATAATGGTAAAAGTGATATGGAAATAAAATCAAGAATAGGCCATATAAGCTTTTATGAAAGAAAAAAAAGTATTATTCGAAAAACATACCAAATTACTCATAAGGAAAAGACTAATGAAAACGTACAGATGGAGCATTTTGTTATACCGTTCGGAAATATGGGTGATAACAAAAAATCTTAAGGTTGGAACCTTCGAAATGTAAGCTAAGCCACAACACCTTCATGACTAGAACGATTGAAGGGAAATTAAAAGGGAAGAGGAAGAAAGGAAGACCTCGAGCCACATGGATAGACCAGATAAAAAAAGAAGAAACGCAAATAAATTATCAAGATATTAAGAACGCAGCTCAAGATAGACATGTAACAGAATAGTGGGTTAAGCTACAAAAACAAGAGCAAGGCTCTTAATAGTAATGATGATGATGTTATTATTATAACTTCGTATGCTTCACCTTATTATGTGTAAAGAAACAGTGAAAATAAAAAAAAATTCTCGGTGATTAAGCAAATATATGTACATTATATTTAGATACGAAGAATTTTTTAATTTAAGCTATAATAAGTTTACATAGTCATCATTTTACACGTAAGTTACACTATAACGTCTAACTTACAACTCTAGTTGCCAATTTTTACACTATAAGCATGTTATAAACTATCCCACGCGCATTTATGCTTACAGCTAGACATATATTATGTATTTTAAGTATGTTTATTATTTGATTGTACTTTGTATATTTATATTACGAAATACTTTGAAAAATTCTTCTATAAGTCGAAATTCTAGATATAATACGTAGAAAATTTTGTTTCTCATGTTAATCAAGTTCTAGCTCGCAGAGTATTTAATTAACAAGAATTTAACAGCTAAAACCAACGGCTAAGAAGTCGGTGATGATTCCGATCACGCTGTACAGATGAGAAAAGTCGTCAACAATAAAAAAAGCAGGAAGAAAGACTATTCGTTACTCGGAAAGATGGAAAAACCAATACCGAATACAACGGATCGATAGAATGTTTTCTAGCAGAAAAACCGTTTATTTAAATTGGTAGGGAGTGCGATCCGTATGGATGATGAACGCACTCCGAACAGACTGTTCTACGGTGTCTTAAACAACAGAAAAATACCATCGGGACGTCCGACGTTAAGATATAAACGTTTTATATCTTAACTTTGGGCGTTCCGATGGTATTGTTTATATCTTAACTTTGGGCGTCCCGATGGTATTTTTCCGTTGTTTAAAACTCCGTAGAACAGTATTTTAAACCGCGTGTCCTACCCATTTAAACGGTTTTACTGCTAGCAACTGTTCTATCGAACGGCATCCCGTTGTATTCAGTATGGGTTTCTCCATCTTTGACGTCATTGCGGTAGAAACTGCGAAGCCATTACACGCTTCAAAAATGTCTGCACCTTGCAGCTGTAACATTTATGGTCGTATTTGTCAAACGCGTATTGGTTCGATCTCACACCTTCGTACTCGTAATTAATAATCCTCTTTTCTGTTTTTATATATCCCTTATGCAGACGACTTAACTCGGACAGGAGTGCCGATATCAGTATTATATATATATATATATATATATATATATATATATATATATATATATATATATATATATATATATATATATATATATATATAGGATTCCAATTACAATTGCGAATCTCTGGTCGATGTTGAAATGGATTAAAACAAGCTGTGTACGAAATACTAACAAAAATTTTATTTATTCGAAACCCTATGTATGCCGCTATGTTTGGATTACAACATCGTTCGAATGTCCCCTGCGGCATTGTACAATGATACAGATCCCAGCCGTTCAATTTGTAATAACTCCATAGATCTGGCTTAATTTGAAATATTGGAGATGTTGACTTTAAGGGCATCGGTATATTATTGGAGTACACCCGCGACTTCAGGAAACCCGTGTCTAGCGAGGTCAAATAGTAAGATCTTGATTTACGTCACCTCTGCGAAAGATAATCTCAAATCGTTCGCGCAGACAATCCATCGTGGCGTTTGGTGTGTGTGTGGCATGTAGCACCACCGAACTTGACACGGTGGTTTGGCGTTTGCAACAGATAACAAACGACTAATTAAACACACGCCACCAAAATATTATGCAGGCTTGCAAGATCGACCGACTAAATTGCATGATCTTACATATATAAAACATGCAAAAATATTTGATACTATATTATATTATACACACACACATACATACATATATATATGTTTATTTAAAGCGAAATATGAAATATCACTTAAGTCAGATTCATAGCTATAAACGATTAACGTAAAAAAATCTCGATTTACGTGTAATAAGAAGTCTCCGGAACTCGCCACTTTTGTATACCTCTCCTATCTTCAGTCTCTATAACCGTTACTTCAGTCGTCGTATTCATATAAGTCACCTGACAGTCATCCGCTGTTGGACCTTCTGAACCCAATGATCCGCACGTAGTAAATACATAAGCTATTAACCAAATGAATTGAAAAATTAAAAAATAGAAAAGTATAGACATATTCTACACCGCTATATTAGGAAGAAACAAGGCTATAAACTAATTATCCGTTATTATAGTTACGCAATTACCACATTTTCAAGTTATTAGTTAAAAATTACTATTTGTTAATTTTAGTTTTCGTTAGTGTAGCACATGCAAATATGCACTGCAAGGAGGCCGAAATCAGCGTGTAGGTTTTTTACCCACTAAAAACTCGTCCCTCTATAAACAAAAGGGAATTTTAAAGTAATAAAATGGAGATCCCCGCACCAATGCAGGGACCAACATAATTAAATTAACGTATTGCGATGGAAGTGAAATTGTCTCTTCTTTCAACTAATAAAAATTTTTAGAGTTTATGCTTATAGTTTAACTCAAGTAGATAAGCATTATAAATAAAAATTAGAAATAAAATCAGTTGGTAAATGAAAAATAAATACAAAAAAAAACTTAAAATAAAACCGACGTAATAAAAGAGAAAGAAAAACCAAAATGGTAAGAATTTATACCAAAAAAAATTCATTATACTTAAACTAATTACCAATATTAAGACAAAACTAATTATAAGGTCATCAGATACACTTTACCGTGTGGCTTCTCTGTTCTGTCTGCAAAACTAATTGCACTAAAATTAGCCGTACAAGAAGCAATACAAATGAAATATTCAAATATTGTAATCTTCACAGACTCACTTACAGCTATACAACGTATCAACGATCACCAATTAATTAAAACAAAATACCATCCTGTAAGTCAAGAAATTCATGCTGCCGTTTATATTCCGAGTCATTCAGACATCACTTACAACAACATAGCTGACAAAGCAGCGAAACAGGCATCAACTATGTTTCCAGCTCCATCGGTTGCTGTTCCTGCAGTGGATGATATTAGTCATATAAAGCATCGATTCCGGGATACGTGGAAGAAAGTATGGATAGAGATACTCCTACCACGAATAAGCTACGGAGTATGAAATCAGACACAACTCCCTGGAAAACGTCGATACAACCATCGCGCCGTGAAGAAGTGTCCTTACACGGCTCCACATCGGGCATAGAGCCCTTACACACAAGCATATCCTCGACCGAAGGGTTGGCCCATAGTTCTGCTATTGTGGCCAGCAATATACAACTCTGTTGTTCACATTCTCTAAGTGTCCTGCCTTCCTATTTTGCCACATCTGTATAACGCACTAAACTCTTTCCTCTAATATAAATATCACAAGCGGTGTCTCTGGCCACAGTAGCAGTACATGGCGCCGCTTTAAATAAATTAAAAAAAAAAATATAAAATTTTAATGAGTAGACGGCCAACAGCTAATAAAAATTGCACCGATCCTGGGATGACGATTGACTTGGGTGCTAAGAACAAGAAAAATGTTTGAACTTAATTCGCATAATTGTTCAGCGTATGTAATGAAATCTACTACTCTTTTACCTATTAGAAAGATCTCTGCGCTATTAATACCAAATTTACGACTCAAGGCAGCAAAAACATAGGTGCAGACCGAATCACCAACAAGCTGGGACCTATAAATATAGGACCCAAACTTGCCATGACCAGTCAACAACAGTGCACTGTAGAAGTTGATATCGAGTACTTTTAATCTAGATGCGATATTTTGGCAGAATGTATAAGTTTTTACGCTATAAAAAAGTAAAGAAGTTTATACAATGAACGGATTGTTTGATTTTAATATCACTTCTTTATGCTGTCCAGTTAATAAAATAATTCGAAAGTTGGTCGGAGCAAATCTGAATATTGATAAAGAACTAGTCAAACGAGGCTTGCTGGGTGAGTCATTACGGACGATCAGTCTTTTCACGGACTCTGTTCCCAGCAATCTGGTACTGACCCATGAATAGGCCAGAGGCCTATAGTGAAAAATTCTCTCGTCCCTGAATGGGTTCGAACTAAATTAACAGCTTCATCACGAAACCGATATGCAAAGTCCAAAAATGAGTTTTATTACTAATCACGTTTTATTTTCGAAATATAATGTATATTCGCCTAACTTCTTCATCGATGTTAGTCGTCAGTTCCCCGGAATAAATAGCGCCTATTATCAACATTTTCTCTTGACGTGTAATCTCTCTCTTTCAATTGGTGGTCAATAGGAAGAGCAATTTACTTTCAAGTTCTGGTGTTCGCATTTTCCTTCAATTCCTAGTTTCCTGGTGCGCATTTGCATCTTCCATTATTCGGATGATGTATTTTTGCCTCCGTCTTCCCCGCGATATTTTTCAATTTACTTGTCGTTCGATCACCGTTGTTAAATATATGTTATTCCATATAATATGTCCTGTCCAACTGCATCATCTTTCGCTTATATATTTCATTTAGCATCGTTTTTCGTTGATAGTTTTTAGAGCATCTATATTTTTTGTTTTGTCTGTCCATTTTACTTTTCTTTCAATAAAAATTCTTTTGTTTAATTAATGTTAAATTTAGAGGACGAATCGCTCGAAAATATTTTTTTAATTCTAACAACGTTTATAATAATCCTAAAAATATTTAAAAAAAATAATAAATGCACTATACACACCCGTTTCATTAACAAAATCTTCGTGTACAGCGAGGCCACCTGATAAAATAAAGTAAAATTAATCTTAAGGATCATCAAAAAGCATAAACACACATAGTACATTAATAAATTAATAATATATAAATGTAAAAATCAATATATAAATAAATGTATAAACGAGTATATAAAAAATGTATAAATAAATGTGTAAATAAATATATAAAAGAATATATACATAGGTAGATGTATAAATGAATATATAAGTAAATGTGTAAAATGTCGCAGTGGCGTAGTTGCTAGAGAGCTCGACAGTCAACTCGACGATGGGGATTCGAAACCACCACGCGACATAGAAAGTTTCCATTTCATTATTAAATTCTTAATTATCACGGTGATGGCAGTGGCACCCCACTTCGTGTAACATCATATGCGCGCACATCTGCATATAGTGCCTTGAATGCTAGCTCATTTTGTATGTAAAAATAAACGTACAATAGCTAGTCACGTCGCTCGGCAACGAACAATATGATGATGATGATGATGATGATGATGATAAGTAAATGTATAAATGAACATATAAATACATGTATAAATAAATATATAAACAAATATATATTATATATAAATGTATAAATAAATATTTAAATAAATAATAAATTTATTTGGCAATCGTATACAGATACAAAATTGTTTTGCTCTATTGTGATGGTAAAGTCAAAATAATAATAATCACTTTCTTTTGATTTTGTGAATATAACTTGTGTTCAGATAAAACGTCATTCGAATCAATTCGCAAAGTAAAAATAACTAGAAAATTGTTTTATTTTATTATATACATGTATAATGTTTTCACGGTGTTGGTCAATCATGATTCTTCAGTATCTAATAACGGATGTGTGACCGTTATTCGGAAAGAATAGATATTCCAAAAGTAATGCATTCTGCTTTTGCTGCCCAGATTTCAATCCATTTGATAATTTTGTTAACTGTATTTTGAAATATTATTTCGATATTTTTAATATTTGTAATGGATAGATAAATAATTAAGTCATTCGCAAATAGACTATATTGAACAGGCACTTTAATAATTTTGAATATTTCGTTTATACCAATAATGAACAATGTTGGGCTAATCACAGACAATGAGGCGTAATGTTTTGGTATCGGAGATGACTTTGTTTAGCCTTACTTGAAAAATCCCGTTTCATAGAAATTCATTTATAAACATTTCCATGCGACCGCTTATTTTCCATTTAGCTAAATTTTGCAAGATTTTGTACCGCCAGATGCGGTCAAAGGCCTTCTGAAGATCGAATTTAATAGATACAGTATATTATTTATTCATGAATCCATCACAAATATAATGTTGGAGTTTGACTAACAGATCCATGGCACTTCTGTTAGGTTTAAAACAAAGTAGCATCGTATTTAGCGGCTCACGTTCTTCGAGTAATTGTTTTAGTCTATTGTTGACCATTTTTTCCATTAGTTTACTCAACGAGCTAGTTCGAAATGGGTCTGTAGCTGCTGATTTCAAAGCGATCTTTATCCGGTTTGAGAAGCAGAATTATGTGAGCAATTTTACAATTTTCTGGGTTTTGCTGGTATTCCAAATTTGGTTGTAGAACTGCAATACCGCTTGTTGAGAGTATAAATTCATATGTATAGATTTTAACGCTGATTTGAATTCTTCGAAAGTGAATGGAAAATAATATGCTTCATCTACCTCAGTAGTTAGAACTATTGGATTTATTTCCCTTTTTATCTTGGTTTGTTCAAATGTAGACAGAAAATCGCTACTACTACTTTATAAAACCTTGGTGCTCTCAAAAATGGACTATAGATGCATATTATATAATAGTGCAAACTTCACCACACTCAAAAAACTAGAGCCAATTCGAAACAACGCGAACTCATCGCAGGAACTGTGAGAACTAGTCCCACAGTCAGACTTCTAGCTGAAACGGATCTACTCCGACTCAGCGACCGAAGAAACTTCCTGTCACTGAAATATTTTTTTTTTAAATCTGACATCTTAAAAATAAGCAATAAATTCTCCAGATTACACCGCATTTTACATATCAAGAAAACGTCTGCCAAGACTGTTAGGTGTACATTGCAAGTTGCTCTGTAGTAACCTTAGCATCTACATACAGAGTCTCACACATGAAAATCCACCACATATGAAACTAACGTTAAAACAGATCTCAACTGAACTGTACAAATGCATAAAGATAGCGTGGCAATCCGAATGGGAACAGCGCTTCATCGGTACAAAGCTGTTTGCTATAAAACCAATTCTTTCTGAATGACACACATCCTACCACCGCAACCGTCGGGAGGAGGTAATATTGGCTCGTACAAGAATACACCTTCCTTTTTGGAAAAGAACGCGCCGCCAACATGTACCGAGTGTCTATGTCAACTGTCAATAAGACATATATTGACAGAATGCCGGAAGTTCGATACAGAATGGAAATTATGTTTCAAAAGTGCTACACTAGACGCTAGTTTAAATAATGATGATAATAATATTAATAATTTATTCACTTTCTTAAAACTAATCAAAATGTATAGAGTGCTATAAAATTTGTATGTAATCTATACCACAGACTCAAATGACCGTGCAGTCGAGCGTCTTTAAATAAATATAATTAATAAATAATAAAAAAATAATAACCTCTGCTAAATTTTTAACCTAAACTTGTACCTACAAAAGCTAGCGTATCAATAAATCTGAATTCCATTGTTATTGGAAATATATCACCTTTTCTTTTTAAAGCAAGATTGAGATTATCACATTTAGGAAATTTTTCCTATATTTCGTGTTTTTTCTTCTTATTACACTTCAAATATTTTGATACATCATATCTCTGTTTTTCATATTTAATAGTACCATTAGAATATGTGCAATTTAATCTATTACCTTTTCTAAATATCTCAAGTTTGGAATTATATTCTCATCACACGTTGGACATTTGTCTAATATTTCATCATAATATATTTTATTACACTCGAGACATTTCGTTACATCATCTTGTTCATATTCATCAATTTTAACATTTCTGGAAAATGAAGTATAGTTTTCCGCTATTTTTGGAATAATATTCACTTGGTTTTTTTCTTGATCATATTAATCACATAATCTCAATAACCAACTTCAAAATATCTTTGAATCACATTTTAGATTATGAATTAATATTGGAATAAATTTTGGAATTTTTAAATTTAAGTTACATTTATTACAAGCTACTCCTCTAAATTTTCCACTAAAATGATCGTGATATTTTATTTTTTCATTTTCATTATTAAATTTATTATTTAAAAAAAAAAGACATAATAGAATCCTAATTGATAATGGGCAATTTGGTCTTTGTAATCTTGAAAATATTTAAGTTTCTCTTAATAATAATGTTCATTATCAAAATAATAGGTTAAATGTTATACTTTCTAAAAATAAATCTACTCAAATTTATGAAATGTTTAGAAATTTTAAATATTCTTATTATTGGAAAGGAAGATAAACCTCTAATAAATTATAATCATTTTATAACTAAATGTCCAATTATTGTTATTGATTGTTCTAAACAATCTGAAGTAATAACGAGTTCTACAGTAAATATTAAAATTAATTTCCAGTGATGGGACTCATTTGAATCTACTTCAATAATTCATTGTTTAATAATTACATAAGATAAAGCTAGATATAATACATTAAAAAATACTGTTATAGTTCATTAAAATTTTAATAATTATTAATTATTTTTTATAAAAATTTGATTATAAAAAAATAAAAAGTAATATTTTTAACTTTTTTTTTTTTTATTAAAATTAATGATTTTCTAAGAAAAATTATGATCTTATACATTATCACCGAGAAAATTTTTTATTAGTAATAGTACCGAGAAAATTTTTTATTGCTTATAGTAAGGAAAAATATTTTATTAACCATAAAATTAATTATTGAAGTTTAATAATAAAAATAGTATAAATAAAATAGAATTATTATCGACATCGAACAGTAAAAAAAAAAAAAATCTGAGCTAGGATCATACCATTTACATACTACTTATATATATATGCCACGTACCGCAATTTTTCTTAGGATATTCGTAATAATCGTAATCGCCCAATTCTTCCTTCGGTATTCCTGCAAAAACGGTACATATGAAAATAATTAGACGAGATATATAATATTGGTTATAATTTACATATGTTGTTCGTCTATTTATTAATTATATAATTTAAATTTTCTAATTTTCATTTACCTAAACTATTTTTCATTTGTTTTTGATATCAATATTTTTTTATTTTATACGATTATCTTAATTACTGCACGCACTCGCAAATTCTTTTCACACGCATCCTTAATAGTTTAATTTAAAGAGACTATGTTTCTCCAGCCCTTAACCATCCTATCTATTAAGTTACACACTGTAAGAAACTATTACATGCACCTCTTATTTTTTTCAAATTTTTTTATTTACATAATTTGTTTCAGATACACAACATTTACACACAATTAATTACTAAGCACGCTGGTTCTCCGCACTTTTATACCAACGAATTTACTAAATACATTCGATAATACTGGAGACGGTGGAAACTAACTGACTATGAACTAACAATAAATACAACGAACAGCGGCAATAATCTACCAGTCAAAAATACAACAGTAAATTAGTCCTAAAATGATCCGATTAAATGGAAGGTAAACTACCGAAATTGTGAAACGGAGAGAATTGAACAATTTTGCCATTACGACTTTAAAAAGAACTTTTATCTTTTTATTTACGATCATCGCGTTTATCTTTTTCGATATAAAAAAATACGATCTAATAAAAAATTTCCAGGAAACATAACTAAACTTTTTAAAATTATATTCCCTTATTATGAATCATTCTTTTATATTTATATATATATATATATATATATATATATATATATATATATAATTTAGCCTATCAGTCCACTACTGGATGTAGGCCTTCTGCAGCTCTTTCCTTCTGTTCCGAACCGACGAATATTCTTCTTATGTTGTAATTTCTTCATTATCCATGGGCCATCATTTCAGAGAACACGATTCGTCCACCTGTTGCCATTTATTCCGGCAACATGGCTAGCCCAACTGTATTTTAATTTGAACATTTGTTTTACTGCGTCATTTAGTTTACTTCCATCTCGTATCTGCGAGTTTAGTATAATATTCATCATTATTATTTTCTGCAGTAACTGCGTTTTCCTTATAAATTTGTTTTTGTAAATGGCCACGTTCCAGATCCGTATATTACAACTGGCGCGACAGTTGTTTACCTTTCAAGTAAATCGGCATTTTTCGATTTTTAAATATATAGCTTAATTTTCCGAACGCTCCTTGAGTTAGAACTATTCTATTTTCAGTTATGTTGCAATTCTCCAACCTATGTACATTTTCTTGTCATTATTTTTGTCTTCCTTAGGTTTATTTTCAGTAAAACTTTTATTAGAGTATCTATTTAGGTCTCAAAATTATGCAAAAGCTTCTGATAAACTGAACTTGTATTAACTTCGTTCACTCCTACAGCGCATTGATTGCGCTGAAAAGATCGTTACTCTCATTTACAACCTACATAACAGAAAATAAGCCGTAACAATAGATGGTCAAAAAATTAGAAGAAATAAGATTTCCCCCTGCAGCGGTCGGATTTATTCAGTACCGTAGCGAAGCTAATTATATTAGAATAATTTGATGATACGACATACGGGCGTAAGAGTGTTAGGAAGAAATATGTGCAGTGCCATTAAATCCGCGAGTGATGTGACTCTATACGAGTAGGTAGTCCGAAAGTGATAAACAAAACGAACGAATTAACGAAAACATTTGAAACGCGGATTAATGCAGATAATATGAAAATTAAGTAAGTTGGTCCAAAACAGCATGAAATCAATATTCTTAATAACGGAACAGTCTAGAACAGAGTCCTTCTTCCAAGTAGTTGCTTAGCATTGTTCCCTATGGTGGACGGAGCACCTAAGACGTACGGAAACGACTTAAATTGACAAAACCGGCTTTTATGAGAAAATTAAAATAATAGCCGACAGAAAAACGACCGTATAATTATCATTAAGACGTACGTGTTGTTGGTGACTGTTTAGGTTAACGTGGACATATGCAAAACGAAAAGAGGATAAAACAAGGAGGCGTTTGAAATGTGGTATTTTGCAGCTGAAAATAGGACAGACCGAGAAACCTTAATTCCGCGAAAGTCGACGAGTATTGAATCAAATTAAAACTAGAAAACTCCGTCAGATTGGCTCACTTGCTCCTCACGGCAGATTATTGCAGAATACAATTGAGGGATGCTTTGGTCAAACGCTTTACAATATGTAGAGATGATAAAAAAAGCACGCGTGAACTAATGTCCATAGACTATTACAACATAGTGATCCTAATATAGAAATTAGCAAATTTCGAATCCCAATAGATTAAATCCAGATGTCGAATGAAAAAAGAAGGACCAGTTTCGGGGATGAAAAAGGTCGTTTGAATCATCTCTTTAAGGGAAACTATAGTAAGGAAGTCGGAAAAGTGCGATGCCCAATCATACTTTTAGGGTGAGCCATCGAAGCTAGAAAAACGGGGAAATTCTCCTCATCCTCTATTACCATCTAGACATGAATCGTTATATAACGCCTTATTTTGCTGATTATATCTTTCTTCATATCTATGCAATTGTACGTTTGTACATTAAACATCGTTTTACTAATCGTTTTCAAAATTTGAAAAATATGATTTATATTCTCAAAAGACTTGTTAGTTTTCTACTGCGTAATTTTTTTAACCCCCCACACGTTCCACATTACCTACTTAAATTACGGTTCGTACCGTTGTCCAGTTTGGAATTTTGTTTCAAGTACCAATTTTAACTTACAATTCTTACAAAACAGGTGTCTCAGATGTGTACTAAATGTTGATACTACAGAATTGTTGACCTGCATACTTAAACGTGTCCTATATTAAGGATCATACAATAAATTTAACACGCGTAAGTTCTCCGGTGACTGCTTGTAACTTCCGTGATAATTTAGTAGGTAATTACGACTCTAGGCAACTTCAATCCATGTATAGTAAATATAAACGAAGGAGGCTCAAATATGACCTGTTGTAACGTTATTATATGGCAGTTATTTTACTTTTCTATATGTACTTCCTGTGTAACTCTTTCGTCTTATTATTATTATTATTGCTAGAAGCACGGCTTAGCTTGTGTAATTATTTTTTTAATACAATATCGCTGTCTCTTTCTTTTATTACACGAACGCAACTATTCCAGAAGGAACAGACGATGAGATATTTTACAGATAGTCTTAGATATCGCTGTGTCTTTCTTTTACTACGTGAAAGCAAAAATCCAGAACGGAACGACGATGCGATGTTTTTACAGTCGGTCTACTCACTAATAGATGTTTCCCTATTTTAAAATTTTAAATTATTCCGATTTCTGTCCTATTTACGATATCAATGTGAAGTAAAGCTTAGAACGAACCGGATAATATAGGCTATAAGCGGTGCGAATTTCATTATTATTGCTTTAATAGTTTTAAAGTTAAATCGGGACAAACAGACAGATAGGCAGCAATTTTAAGAAATATATTTTCCGTTTATGCGTGATAAAAATAGACCAACGCAGTGATTATAACGAAAATATTCGCACATCTTAGTCAGACACTATAGTTTTATAGATTAGTACAGATATATATATATATATATTTCAGTTCATTCACATTAGACGGAAACTTCGCGTATAACCTAATTTTTCTTTCTATTCTAATAAGGATGATCCTGATTATCGTAAAAGTTGTCAATATTGTCTGGTAGTAGTAAAATTCCGTATTGTAAATTACCAAAACCGAAAAAGATAATGACGCTTTTTAGATGGCGCGATCGTGGTCACGCTTTGAGGGGGTAAACTTTTCAACGGAATTTCACGCTAGAAGATTAATAACTATTTTCTCTAGGCTAGAACCCGTTGTGACGTCATCGTCGTCGTTATGACAACCAACCCTTCCGAAGTTCTTTTATCGGTCATTTATCATATTTGCCGCTCTACTTAGTAATATATAACCTAAAGTTAAATAATACGAACGGTACCGCTGAAAAATTTACCAGGTCAAAAGTGGTAGAAAAACGGGGCAAAGTTTATTATTTACTCGATAGGATTAATTATTCATCGATTAAGATTTAAACCGTAGTAACTGTCATCGAATGTTTAATTAATCCTTAAATCGCGACGATGTAAATAATAATAAAAAAAAAAAACACAAAAGTAATATAGTTTTATCGTCGACGTGGTATTCAAAATTATTACCCTTTCCAAAACATTTCGGGCTGAATGAAATGTCATCGATGGCAACATCTCCTCTGGAAGACATCGATTTTCTCGCTTCAAACTGGAGTTTATACCTGAAATATATTATCGTAATTTTATTTACATACATATACATAGAAGAATATCACTGCGAACACCTAAAAAACTGGACCTTTTTTTGGCGATATTTTGTGTATGTATGTTTTAGTAGGTTCTTGAACGATTTAGATTCACAATTCAATCTCCTGCGACCCTTCGGGGTTATAGCCGACGCCTAAAAATTTGAAATTTAAAAAAAAAAATGCCAAACAATAGTTTATCAAAACTACAAAACACTAAACGTTGCATTATTAACTATTAATAATAGTGTAAAATTCGTCTCTACCATTTTCGTGAAGAATTATTTACCTTCTTTACGTTAGTATATCACCGGTAAACGGCTGGTGAAATTTTGTATGTTGCTGTGTAAACTGATTCCTGCATGGTATAGATTTTGGCGTTGCAGTTGGAACACAAGAAAATTTTCATTTTTTCCAATATTTTAAAAAATTTTCCAAAATAAATATATAAATTCCCTCCTATAACTGGTAGGCGCGAATGAACAATTAACCGTTTTAAAAACTGGATATTAGATTATAAGCGGCGCTGACGTACAATTCGGTGATATTTGATGTACGCATTGCGCGGTAGCGCCACATTATTTTAATATTGACGCGTGAGAGGTCTTTATATCCTAAATTTAGTTGAGCTAAAATGCAAGTCATTGGAAAGTTCACTGGGTCAGCTTGTATACGTATATGAAAGTGAATATCAATTATGCGTTCAAAATTGGCCTGTAAGTTCTCGGTAAAAGTATTTACGCGCTGAAATCCACGACTGTACCAATCGATGAATCTGTCATGTAATGTTTATGCAGTGATTTAAAAGATGATAATAGGAAAAATTATCGTTAATAACCGTAATAGTAATATATAGAAATATTTTAGCATCGACCGCTTAAAAGACTACATTTATACCAGTCCACGTCGATATTTAGTTCGGAACTATTTGTGAACAAATAAAAATTTTCAGTATAAAAAAATGGAATTATACCGAAACGGAACTGTATTCGATATTTAAATTTTCGTAACTTAAAAACTATAATTATACGTTTCTGAAAAATTGATCAATTTAAAAAACATTTCGGTTTCTTGATTAATTTTTGAACTTTTCCAATTTTAAAATTTTAAACGATATTACTGGAAACTACTAGGACTTTTTCAGTCTCTGAGCGATCGATAATTATATATAATATATTGGGAGCGCGGGCGTATTATTGTTATTATTATTATATTAGTGGTCGTGGCTAGAGCACGAACTTCTATATGGAAGGTACCGAGTAGGAATACAACGCAAAAATTATCTTCAGAAAATACAAATAAAAATAATCCTAATAATATTATCGCGTGAATGGCGAACCACAACGCGTAACACCGTATGAGCGCTAGTAATTAAATATAGTATACTATAAAAACGCGCTGGCATATAGAGTGCTCGACTCTTTCGAAAGCAACACGCGACATAAAATTTTTCATCCTTAAATAATTCTCAATTATCACGGAGAAGGCAGTGGCACCCTACTCCGTATAACATCATATGCGCGTGCATCTGCGTCGCATATAAATAGTGGCCTGAATACCAGCTCATTTTGTAAGTAAAAATAATATATATACATACGTTTCGATAATGATAATACAGACTTCGTATCGGAGTAAAGTCTTCTGTATAAAAGTATATAAATGAGACAAATAAAATACAATACATAAGTTACTAGTTACAATAAACGAGTGTTATCAGGAACGGCATATTAATTTTCACTGAGCCCATAAATAATACTAAAGTCTTAAGACAAAAAAATTATTCATTTCATATACCCACTTTATAATCGTAAATCTGTAATATTAATAACGATATGATAATCTACATTATTCCGACTAATAATAGATAATCAACACCTACCCAGTATGGAGCTCAGTATCTAAAGCTACTTTAATAAATTACAAATCGCTCAAAACTGTGTAAGATGTATTCAAAATGTACAGTGTAGTTATTTTTTTTAATATAATATCGCTGTCTCTTTCTTTTACTACGTGAAAGCAAAAAATCCAGAACGGATCGATGATGCGATAATGTACTGTTTCCCGATTTTAGATGGTTGTTAAATTTTGAGCGATCTTACAGAGAATAACCCGTTTAAAACTTTAAATTGTTATAATTTGCGTCCTATTTATGATGTCAATTCATCATTATCGCTTTAATAGTTTTTGAGTTAAATCGGAACAGACAGACAGTTAGACAGACGGACAACAATACAGATAGACAGACAGATAAGCAAAAATTTTAAAAAATAGAGTTTCTGTTTATGTGTGATAAAAATAGTCCAATGCAGTGATATATATATATATATATATATATATATCTGTATTAATATATAAAACTGTAGTGTCCGTTTGTGATTTGGAAATATTTTCATTGCAATCACTGCATTGGGCTATTTTCATCACGAATGAGCGGAAAATCTATTTTTTTTTTTAAATTTTTGTCTGTCTGTCTCTTCTGATTTAACTCAAAAACTATTAAAGCAATAATGATGAAATTCGCACAGTCTATGGCTTATATTATCGAATTCGTTCTAAGCTTTATTCCACATTAATATCACAAATAGGACAGAAATTACAATAGTTTAAAGTTTAAAAAGTAGTAGACAGCGACATCTCTGTCAAATCGTTTAAAATTTAACAGGCGTTCCGATGTACCTCCATTACGAACAACCACCTTTCAAACTATTTTTTTTTTCATTAGGGGCGTGGACGAAGTATGGACGGATACATATATATATTGTTAAAAGAAATAGACAGTGATATTGTATTATAAAAAATCATTACACAAGTGAATCCGTGGATAACTTATATATATATATATATATATATATATATATATATATATATATATATATATATATATATATATATCATAATCAGTGAGTCGTGTCACCCCAAGCAGGGGTATCGTGACCATCATCAGTCACACAGCTGACCAGGCTGCGCCAACAAGTACGTAAATTAATTCTAACCTCGTTAATTAAATACTAGTTACAGGTGTTGCTAACACTAAGACATATACTTTATATCAATCAATCGGTATGTCCGTCCTTGGACTGGTTCGTCTCTATCGTCCAAGTCCACCATTTTTTCCGTTTTAGTCTTTTCAGTTCGGTGTGTAAGCTTTCGATGTTCGTTTCTTTCTCAATTGTGTCCATTAGCGTCTAACTTGGTTCCTCCTTTCGGCTCCTGCACGTGGATATTTTTCTTCCTATAATATCTTTTAATGGTTCGTCGTGTCTTTATCATTTCATTGTCGTTTTCTAAACGTTTTCAGGAGCGACTACTCTGTTAAAACTTCTTCGTACGGAATTTTATCAATTCACGAAATTTTAGCACGCGTTGCCATGTCGAAAGTTCTAATTTTCTGTACTTCGTTTAAAGTCTGTGTTACGGTAGTACCGCGACCATATATGATACTAATTATATACATTTTCTATAAATACTAGTAAAATATATCAAAGTTTACTGTATAAAATAAAAATAAATAAATAATTATTACCTTTCGGTTATATTCGGCAGTACAACAACTTGTCTTAACCATACGTCGCCCTTATTACCGTAACTCCACCACAGTCGATAACTATTTCTGTAGACGCCAGCTTTTTGCTCCCTATAATACAAACCTAACGAGCCGCTATGAGGTCCGTATTTATGATAAAAAAACGATATCTGAAAAATAAATAAATCGTTCAATTCTTTTCGAGAAATAATCGAATAAAACGATAATAACGTGTCCGATGTACGTTTGTACTCAATTTTACGTTCAGATAATTATCGACTAATTTAATGGGATAAATGCAAATGGCTAAGAACACTTTTAAAGTGAAACATCTATTGGCGCGTTCTATACGGGGGAGTTAATCCATAAAATGATCGAGCGAGTCAGAGGCTTTATAGGCCATTAGACGGCGAAGATTTGAACGAAATAACGAATAACCGTGCGCGCGAGAGAAAATACGAAATATATGCATATATATAGTAATTCTTGGTTCATCAATCTTCCTGTCAACATCGAAAACATAAGTTCGTTTATTTGTATTATATGTCGTCTAAGGCTTAACGTCAACAACATTCCACACGTTCTATTTACACACACAATCCATGCATCGTCTTTTTGGCCTACCTTGCTTTTCTTCACGGTCGTTTAATGCATTAATGAGCTATTATTAATATCGCAACCTGGAACGTAAGGTCTCTATATCAGGTAGGAAAACTAGCCAGTTGTGGAAATCAAGAGATTACATGTTGACATATTAGGGGTAAACGAGACCCGATGGACTGGAAATGGAAGATTTCGAACAGATAAAAACTATTAAGTTATATATATACCGGAGAAGATAGACACGAACACGGAGTAGTTATAATAATTCATACTCGACTTAGTCAAAAAATTATCACGATATCATTTTTGTTCGAATAGAAAACAAATCTATACAAACGTATGCCACAGAAAGTAGCGTGGAGGAAATTAACCGGTTCTACAGGGCTCTGGAAGTAGTTTTTTTGATTCACGGAAAATAATGATGTTGCGTTTGTAATGGGTGATTTTAATGCGAAAGTTGGGTGGGATCATGGTAGCCAAGTAGCTTGGAAAGCAAAATTAAAGAGGCAAAATGCTCGTGGAATTTGCGGAAAGACACGATCTCATTATATTTAATACGTAGTTCAAACAACGTAAAAAAAATTATAAACGCGGGTTAAGTCCTGGAGATCAGTTTAGAAATCAGATAGATTATATACATACAAATGAAAGATACAAATACGCGATTAAGAATTGTCATACGTATGCAATACCGATCACAAGTTGCTCGTGACAAAATACAAAATAGTTTTAAAGAACCAGAAGAATACAAGAACCAACAACTCGATATTATAAAAATAAAATTAAAAAAAATACAGAAGACATTTCAAAAAGAGTTGGTAAAACAAAGTAACAGGAAGCAGAATGAGGACCAAAGCATCTAAACGATGTAGCAAACATGGAAGCGAAAAGTTAAAACAGCGGCAGAAAATCCGATCCAACTCGAAGGGAAGTGGATGAACCAAGACATATTGGATATGATGGAGAAAAGAAGAAAAGTAAACCGAACTAGTGTACTGAATACACGATAATAAACAACGATATCAAGAAAATGTGCACGAAGGCAAAAATGATGTGCTGAGAAATGTTATGAAATTGAAGAACTCGAAAAGGAACACAATGACCGAGAAATGCATACCAAAATAAAACAAATGATGAACACACACAAAAAAAAGAAGAACTGGGGTAGCATGTATGCGACGAGCGGGTGGAAAATATAGCGTCAATAATCAAGAAAATGAAGATATCTGGATAAAATACATAGATGAACTATACAGGGACGATACGAGGCCTATTAAAACTTCAACTGCAGAAAAATCACCACGGATTGAAATGTGGAAGCTGAGAAACGCTGTTACAAGATCCATAAACCACAAGCTATAGGGGAGAAGATCTCAATCCTGTAGATTTAATCAAGCACATAACATCGAAGTATGAAAAAGAGATTTTACAGATACTGAACAAAATATACGTTGAAGGAACGCTGCGCCAGAAGTCTTCAAAGTGATAAATCACGTGCGCCATTACCAAAGAAAAATAATGCGCAAAAATGCTCAGAATATAGAACCATCGCGCTAATGAGTCATGTGCTTAAGTTGTTACTATCAATCATTAATGCCAGAATTGAAAGGAAGTTAGATGAAAATCTAAGTGAAACCCAGTATAGATTCGTAGCAAAAAAAAAAAGAACAAGAGATGCATTAGTCCTTCTGAAAGTAATCATCCAAACGACATTAAATACTAATAGGGAACTCATGCTCCATTGATTATGAAAAAGGAATTTGATCGTATCAATCGCGAGAAATTGATGAGAATCCTAAAGAAATACAATATCGATGATAAGAACCTAAAAATTATCAATAATCTATAGTGAAAGCAAAGCGCTAATATAAAGATCGGAACGGAGTACTCAATTGGAAATCGAACGATGAACCTCACCTTAGAAAACGGATGCTATGCATGGTCCGTTCTGAAATATGCCTACGAAATGTGGACCATGAGCGCGAAGTGCGAAGGGAAACTTTCTGCTTTTAAGACGTGGTGTTACCGAAGACTGCTCCGGGAATCATGGAAAGGTTACATAACCAATGTGGCAGTTTTATCCAAAATAGGAGAAAACCGGAAAAACATGGTAGACGATGTTAAGAACAGAAAAAGTAAATACATGGGCACATAAAATCCGTGAAGGTGAAGTTGTTCTGCTGGCGGTAGAAGGAAAAATAAAGGAAAAGCCAGCGAAAGGAAGAAAACGGATGGAGTTGATGACGGCAAATCCACAGGATGGCTCACTAAGCAGAATCCTTGCGGAGATCGTTAAAGACGCCAGAAATCGCCGCATATGAAAAAGGACGTACGCAAGCTCCTGCAAATGGTGACTACGATGATGATGATGTTGATTAACTTTCACGTCGTGATGTGAACGTAACGTCGAAGTGTTCTGTAATTTCAACTGCCTGTATGCAATCAATACGCTTCTTTACATTATCGTTTATAACACGATTAAGGAGTGCACGCGAAAATCTAACGTCTTTGTTGCAAATACGCGAAGTTTTTGTTTCAATTGTCACTCGGCATCGAGAATACGATTGATAAAAAAACACCGTTCTGAAGCCTATACGAATCATCAACGATATCTGAAGGTGGAACAACTGCGGTAATTGCGTATGAACTAGGCGTCTTTACGAAAGTAAACGAATACCCGAATCAATTTTACGTGTCGTTAGATTTTTTTACTGGAACCGCGTACTGCTACCGTGGCCAGAGACACCGCTTGTGATATTTATATTAGAGGGGAAAGAGTTTAGTGCGTTACAGATGTGGTAAAATAGGAAGGCGTGACACTTAGAGAATATGAACAACAGAGTTGTAGATTGCTGGCCACAATAGCAGAACTATGGGCCAACCCTTCAATCGAGGATATGCTTGTGTGTAAGGGTTCTATGCCCGATGTGGAGCCGGGTAAGAATTCTTCGTGATGGTTATATCGACGTTTTCCAGGGAATTGTGTCTGCTTTGATACTCTATTCGTGGTACTCTATCCGTAGTTGGAATGTCTATCTATGTTTTCTTCCAGCTGCAGCAACAGCAATCGGTGAAACTGAAAACATAGTTGATGCTTGTTTCGCTGCTTTGTCAGCTACGTTGTTGCGAGTGATGTCCGAATGGCACGGAATACAGCAGAAGATTACGTTTGAGTTGTATCTATAAACGGCAGCGTGGATTTCCTGCCTTACGGGATAATATTTTGTTTTAATTAATTTGTGAGTTTGTCTTTAACAATATTTGAATATTTAATGTCTATCGCTTGTTGTACGGGTAACTTAAGAATCCGAAAATAATTGAATTTTTCGGATTTCAATTATTAATTAATCCTCCAGTCAATTGTCGCCGATTAATCGTATTTAATCGTTTCAATTAGTATCGTGCCATGAGTCCGAAAGACTGCTCCCCTTTTCCTTTTTTTCTTATTCTTATTTGTTTACTTTTATCGATAGCGTAGCGATGTTATTAATTTTGTTATCGTCTATAACCGTTTTGTACAATTGTTTCCAACTATTGGCGTTGAAAATATGAGAACAGACGTTTCGTTTAATCTACAATAAGTTTCCGGCATTTTATTATCGGATTGTGATTAATCCTAAAATTTCATCTAATAAACCGACTCGAATGTACCGGATGTAAATTCGAGAACTAGTTGCATATTACTCGAAGATATTGAAAAAAAAAAATAGATCGATCAACCGACAGTTAATTTGATAACATCGAGGATGTTAATGAGTCGACTAACGTTTCACTTTGATCATTCTTTCAGATTTTAAAACAACCGAGACCGCAATATATCAATAGAGACCGAAAAAAATAAATAATAATGAAAACATAAGTGTTCCCAATAGTGGCCTCGTGGACACTGAAGGCAACTTATCTATATAAAGTAGATATCTTTAAAATCACGGCTTACAATGATGAGAATTTCGTGGAAACGTACATTTTCGAACAAATAATTCCGTTCTTACAAGAATTAAAAATTAAATCGTATAGGATATCTTAAATTTTTCGGTCATATTGTAAGACGAAACGACATAGAGGAACAAATTATTCAAGGCATAGGCATAGTAGAAGGGGTAACCAGTGGAAGATCACCAACAAGTTATATGGACTGTATCGAGCAGATAACAAAATTACACAATTAATGGATATGATACGTAAGACTGTGGATCGACAAACATGGAGGAAATTGAGAATCAGTTTTTTCACTGCGTGCGATAGTCGCGACATCTGAAATCAGATACACGACTATTATTATTATATATATGTACATAAGATATATAGAATGTATGCGTATACATATATGTGTTTATATATATGTATGTGTGTGTATGTGTTTATCCTCTCCGTTGCACAAAATTAATACCACGAATGATACCTAATTTTATACGTAAAGATGAATGTTCAACAACGAATTACGACGAGGATGATGATGCATTCACGTGAATAAATTTCCTTTTGAGATGTGTTCCCATTCAATATTTTTTGGAAATCCATTATTTTATACAGTTGCACTACTATAAAGTTGAACTCTTCTTCTAAAGTTAATTATTTTTTTCTTTGGCTTTAATTATTTTTTTCTTTGGCTTTTTCGTTAATTATATTTACACACGTAACGGTATATTTTGTATTAGCATGTATATTAGTACTAATTAGGTTTCGCTTCCAACGTTTTAACCACTATAAATGTCGATATCGTTAATTAAATAACACCCGTCCTGCGTTTTCTTATAACTGCCCCCCCTGGTTTTCAGATTCCCGTTAATTGGAAACGAAAATTTTATTTTATACTTACATAACACGAATTATAATAAGGTGAATGTACATCTCCGTGTAACGGTGGCGGTGGATTAATTTCGGCGCTTTCTATCAACGCCAGAGAACCCAGCGTACCGGATGACATGTCTACAAAAGCGTAGGTACCTGAAAATTATTAATTAAATTTTTTAGTTTTATATGTCGACAGCCTCGAGGTATATTGATGCCTTACCAATAATTTGTACAAATTTACCATAATTCTTATGAGACGGTGGTTCCACTTACATTAACTCTTTTTCTGCCATCTTTGGAAAATTTGCCAAATTTTGTTTTAAATCGTCGTCTGTAAGGAACTGTATTTGATTTGATTACTGCATAGACTTCTAGCATAACAGACGGATGTTGTGTTCTCGGTGTGGGATCAAGTACATATTTGCGATAGAACTTATGGATTCTGATACGAATATCAAATCTGAATTGTATCCTCTGCACCAACGTCCGCTGTGAAAGGACCAAGATAATTTTGGATCATGGATCGATGAAAAGCAATATGCTGAAGCCATGTGCTGTATAACCGGTCAGATTCACAATAACCCGATGATTCACTATTTCAAGTCGCCTATGATAATATTAGATTCTTTCTTTGTAATATCCGTTACAGCTGGGAACACAAACCGATTGTTAGGTGGGCTGTATACGGATAATACCGAACAGTGGTCTGGGTTAGCAGTAATAATTTATATATTTCCAGGATTCGATTACTTTGACGAGGGCTGCAATCCGTTTCTCGTGTATATGGCACTACTGTGTTTTTATCTTATTTCGTCAACTAGATTAAGACCATTAATTCCGATCTTCACCGTTGTTAAACTTGTAACAATTCATTTGTTGTTTCTCATTAAAACAATGAAAAACAAACAATTTTTATTATCCCGTCGCATTAGCTCGTTAAATATGCGTACGCGCCAACTCGTTCGGATGAATAATATCATTTGATATATATATTCGGTTGTTTTGCAAAATTGAAAATTATAAATAATACCGTTAATATTCCGCCGGCGATAATGAATTAAGCAAATCAATTTATAATAATGACAATTGATTAAATAATAATAATTATTCTTTTTTTTTAATTATAATCGTATTATAATCGACTTACCAGTTAAATTACCGAACGTGTTATCAAATGACGGTCCGGTGTGCTGACTACGCGTAGTGCCATGATTGAGTTTCCATAATAACGCGTGATGTTTCTCCGTCGCATTATGCCATCCGCACCAACCGTGTTCGAAAGTACATCGTGCTTCAGCCGGTACTTCGTCTAAAATAACGCATTAACCGTGGAAAATATAATAATATTAATTCAAACTGGAATTAAAATTAAAATTTATTTCAAGTTTTTGTGCTTGATTCGAATTTTGTCAATAAATGGCATGCATCAACGTGTTTTATATTCCTCGTTCCCCGGCTAGTTTTACTATTTCGTCAATTTTCTTATTTTTAAAGTTGTTGATAATCATTTCGAGTTCATCATTCCCGGTATTTTTCCTCGAACAACAAGAACGGTAAATATCCCGTCTCTTATTTTATGGCCGCCAGGTATTCATTTAGTTTTTTTCTCCACCTGTCTACGACGACGTTCATTTTTTTCATACTGCTCCGTTCTGAATTCGTTACTTTCGCCGTCCACGGTATCCGTCATATTATTATTCCAAGCGTCCGCATTTCAAACGCGTTTAAACTTTCTACGCTTAGTGTCCGCGTTTCGACAGCTTATTTCAAGACGGACATGACATACGACATAACACTTCATCTTTATATTCATTTCTAGAGTTTAAAGTCTTTCAGCGCGATTTCTAAATTTCTGAACGCTTCTTTGGCTATTCCTACACGGTTTCTAAATTTCTTTTATATCTCGCGACCATCGCTTGTTAACGTGTCTAAATATCGAACAGTTATCACCATTTCTTTTCCGATATTTAGATCTATGTTGTGTCAATCTTCTTTGTGAATTTTATGGCCTTTGTTTTTCTAATATTTATTTTCACCCTACATTTCTCCCCTGCTTTGTTTAGCCATCATCTGCGCATCTTTAGTCGACCCTGCCAATAATACTCGATCATCCGCTTAGCTTACACATGCTATCGAACATCCGTTTATAATCCGTAATTATAAATTTTTGCTCCTTCGATGATCTCTTCTGAATATATATTAAATAGTCTAGTTGGCAATCTTTGTCTCGCGCCTTTTTTAATTTGATTATAATCGAATTGTTCGCAACATTTTTTATTCGCTCTTCGATTCTTACACTTTTGATTATTTGTAAATCTTTATCGTCTACGTTCTTCGAGTATATTTCAAAATAATTTAGATACGAAAAAAATAAAACGCCTATATAACGCGATTATTCTTTACACATATTTATATATACACATACACACTTACAAATCCCATCTACACATAACACAACGTTTTCTTATATAACGAACGTATAAATAGAATAAAACTGTAGTAGCGCATTATTGAACAAAAAAACGTCTAAAAACTACGAATAAAGCTTAAGACAGTGCCAGTTCGGCGAATTCTACAAGTTCAAATAAATCATAATAATACACGGTATATAATGGGAAACAATACCGATACTTATTAACAAGAATGGCATTAATAATTCATTGAAATTATTAGAAAACTTTAAACTTTATTAAAATGGAAATTTTCTAAATGTGTAGTAAATGTATAAATACAAATAATAAAACATGTGAAAGTGTTACTAACGTTGGAAAAAATACGCATATGTAAAATCTAAGACGCTTGTACGGATATTTTTGTAAATAGTTCGGAAGGAAATATAAAATTAGGAAAGAAGAAACGTGTAAAAGTCACATTAATAGAACTCCATATACTTATTTTAAGCCATCCAGACATATGCACTTCCAATTCGAAGGTAATATTTCCGAATGGTAAAATAGATCTAATGAAAGAATTAATACTAGCAAAAATCGACAAACTTTTAGTCGATTAAATGTTAACAAAATTAAGACCAACTAGAGGATTAATTTACCAAAAAATTGCCAAGTACAAAAAATGAAGAAACAGAAATAATAAATCATAATTTGAACGCTAGATAGAGAAAAATTATACTTCGATTAATTAAAGCGACGTTATTTTGATTAACGATAGAATACACTTTTTTTTTGGGGTGGGGGAAGAAACGTGGAAAATGCTAAAACGTCGCCAAAACTGTGGTATAAAAATATTGACCACGTGTTTACCAAAAATAAACGATCGATGTGTGTGAAGTGTTCGAAAAAAAAAGGCTAATTATAAGTGAACGATCCAAGATCACACCGTGAAATTAGAAAAAACGTATTGTTAAAGACTGAGAAGTACCAAGACCATATATAATAACCGGAGATTAGCCACAACACAATCCGGGGATCTAAAAACGACAGATAAAAGAGGTCAAATGATAGAAAAACTTTTAAACGATCCGAATATAAGTTTATTAGAAGCAATCGGATTCAACATCTATCAACATCGGCTATCGACTTAACTCTTTGCAGCTCTACAATTAATCACAGGATACAGTGGTAGTAAAAATCTCTATGAAAGTGATCGTTTCGCTCAAATTATAAACTGCCCAATACATCATTCGACATAATGTGAAAGATACTCAAACTGGATAATCTGTAAAGCTGACTGGAACAGCTTTAATAATTCTATCAACCTAACAGACAAAAGACATGTTTTTGGTACAATTCAGCAGGAAAACGTCCTATACTCGTCTTGTTCAACTAAAATTGAACAGTCTATACGACACACCGATCAAACTAAATTCCTGGGATTAATCATGGATAAAAAATTAAACTGGAAGACGCATGTAGAGCAGGTAAAAGCTAGATGCACAGAGGCTTTTAATTTACTCAAAACTCTACACCGCAAATCGTGGGGCTCCGACAGAAGAACGTTATTTCGTCTATACGGTACACACGTTAGATCTTCATTAGACTACGGTTCAATTGTATATGGTAGGGCATCGCCAAAAGTGATACATAAATTATATGTAATACAAAATCTGACACTTCCTATTTGCAGCGGAGCCTTCTGTACTACTTCAGTATCAAGCCTTACATGCCGAAACTAATATAATAACACTCAAAGATCGGAGAATCCTGTTAGCGATGAAATATTATTTCGAATTGAGTATGAATAAAACTCATCCAAACTATTAAATTTCATTCAAACTTAGAAAAAAGAAAAAAAAAGTAAAAATAACGAAGCATTTGGATTACGTTGTAAACATTTCATACGGTACCTTAATTTAACAACGGTTGATTGTACCACGCAACACTCCTCGTACCCACCATGGTAGAAGCCAACTCTACGGACTAGAAATCCCGAATCACGGATAAGCAAACAAAATTGGCGATAAATCTTGTTGGACAAGATTCGTGTTCGAGATTAACACAGAACAAATTACGGAATATCAAACCGTGAATAGAACAGTGGACGACGTCCTACCGAGCGAACAGATACGAAGAGATGAGCTCGATTATGAATCGCCCATAAGAGGTTAACGAGCCACTAATCGAGGAGAATGCGTCGTCAGTAACATGCAATCAGCTCTTACCGTAGAACATGTCATTGCAGAATGTCCGAAATTCGAGCAACAACGTATAATGTCAATAACTGGACTAGATTGAAGTGAAGCACTATAATGAAGACGTAATACAGCGAGTAATGTACTTTCTAAAAATAACCGATTTAAAAAAATTATTATAAACTGAACAAATAGTGTTATCATTAATTTTTCTGTAATTTATTGTATCTAATTTCCGTGGACGCTAATGACCATTTGTAGTCGAGCGTCCTAAAATAAAAATAAAAAATAAAAATAAAAAGACAGAAGTATTTTGAACGAGTCCGCAAACAGTTTGAAAGGATGATTTTATCAGAGATTATTATAGTCGTCATAGTTAAACCCACCAAAAAGAAAATTTCGATAAAATACGGCTCAATTAAATATAATCGATTCCATTATTAAGTATCAAAACCGAAAAAAATCCCGGAAAAAGAATAATATTAATTATACCAATATCACGCTGACCGTTAAAATAAGGCCGGGTATTATATTAATAGATATATAAGAACAAATCGAATGTTTAAATAAATATCGCTATCGTAGAGAATAGAAATATTGATAAAATATAAAAAGAATCCGACGAACGGTCAAAACAAAACGCGATAACGACTGGGGAAAATAGAATAGAATCTAAAGCAAAAAAAAAAAAAGTTAAAATCTCTAACAAATTTTCCTTTACGAAAAATTTATTTCGGCTGTGTCCATTATCAACTGAATATAAAACGTATATATAAAAATATAAAATGACAAATATTAAAATTTAGATAACAATTCGCAGAAATCAGCAAAGTGAAAAAATAATCAAATCATCTGATAGCGAATCTGTTAATATTATTATTTTGGTGAACCGTTATCTAAATTAATATTTTTCATTTGATATTTTTATACATAGATTTTATATTCACTCGATAGTGGCCTAACAGCCGAAAAGCTTTGTACATAAAGAAAAATTTTTACCGGTTTTAACTTCTTGTTTTTTATTTTTTTAAATCGCTACATTCCACACTTTTCGAATAATAACAACAGGTTTTCAGCGTGTTATATATTTAATACATCGGTACGCGGACTTCTTGTCCAATCATTTAGATGAGGAAAGTTTAATAAGCCCCCATTAAAATAGGTCGCACGCGTAGTATCGGTTAGCTAAAAAGCTTAGAAAATTATACTCGAAAATAAGATATAAAAAATTGAGAACGAATATCAACGAACGAAATGATTTCGGAAAGAACGATATTAGATAACTCGCACGTTGAAATAAACCTAGAAAGGAAATATATACGGTTAGAATAGCGGGAAAAAATACTTTGGAAATTAAAGCGACGAATTAAGACGGAAAATAGTGAGATAGTCAAAATGAGTAATACGGGCAAAATAATTTGTTTACAACAAAGAACAAGATTAAAACCACATCTCTCTCAATGCCCGAGAATAAAAACTGACCTAACGGAGTTCGATCTACGGACTGACAAAATTAATGGAACGATCGTAGCAGTTATCGATTATTGAAAGGGAAAAATATAAAATTGCGTCATGGACCCACGAAGAAGATTATATAATCGAAAAATGAATGAAAATGACGGAAACAAATAATGAAGTATTAGAGAATTTCTGCCGGTGTTCGTAGAAAAATTTGACGAAGTAAGATCGAATACGATAATAACTGAAGAACATCTTAAAAGAGATTAAGGGGCACGAAGAGCAGCTCACCTGACACTTAGAGAGCTTTGGATGAAATCCGAGCCAAATACGACTGAAAGAATAAACATAACAATATCGATAATTTTAAATGAAAGTTTTATACGTTATTTTTTTTTCACTTTCCAGCTTTGAAAAATGTATAACTTACCGCATCCTTGTTTTTCATCGGCCGCATCCGAACAATCTCTCCGTATATCGCAGACCATATGTAACGGAATACATATTTTATCCGCGTCGCATTGAAATTTCCGTTCTAACGGACATTCACCGCTCGATACGTCTACGTGAACAGATGAAATTAGTACGCATTAAAAAGGAATATAAATTACACATATCTGGCCAATCTATTGTTATAAGTTACTCTGAAAAATGATTAGTCGATTCGTTGCTTGTGTCCATGTTTAATTTTTAAAACGGTATAGATACGACGTATACGGAGGCTCCTCGGATGAAATAAAAAGACGGATACCTTCAGGCGAGACGATTACGATTGAAAAGTATAATTTTTAACAAAAGTAACCGTTAAATTTTGGGGATGAAACGAAAGAACAAATCTCTCAATACGGACAGAAGTAGAACCGATAGAATTACACAGACTGCACGAAAGGCGGATTTACCAATTTTTGAACACACTGTACGGTAAATCTAGAAAAAGTATTATAACTTGTGAAAAAAGCATCTGGTGCAAAAGGAAGGGGCGATACTCGCTGGACTGAGTTTGGTACGGTAGCAATAAAGCGCGGAAACTGAATCTATGAGGAGAACATTCGCAGGTCATAACGGTTAAAATTGACTGAATACAAAATGGATCAATATGGTTGTCCACCTAATTTTGAGTATAATGATCTCACAATCCCTGTCCCAAGTTAACGTATGATGAATTGTGTTTATGTATTATAACAGCTTCACGCAACCCCTATAAAGAATAAATTTGTTGGAAAAGTAAATTTTCTTCAACTTTATCAATAACTGACCTATCAGCTCATCTCGTGAACGAATTTGTGTTACTTAAAGACTTTAGACAACGGTACAGATCTGTTAAAGTATAAACTGTCGATAGATTATCGTTTTGTTCAGTTTAATAATCGACCAATTCGGTCATTAATTTTTCCGAGTAGTTTTTCTCTATGATCGGGTGAGAAGAAGATTAAGATTAAATCGTCTTATTTCTTGTAAAAATGGAGCGTATGTGGAAATTAATTATAGGATTAAAAAATAAGCGATATATGTATAAATATAATTGATATTGCGCGATTGATTTGGGTAATATAAAGTTACCAGGAAAAAGGCGATGTTGAATACGCCGCTTTAGAAGCACGAACGTGTCATCACAATCATCAGTCCTGTCCTGTCCTGTTTGTAAACTGAAATACTTAGAATAGAAATGTTTTGAAGACAGCGATCAAATTTAAGAGACCGCAGTAAAACGTCAAAATCTTTATCTTGTAAGAAGACCGCAATGTTTGACTCATCGGAACGGGTCACGGTCCATTTGTGTGCTACGAGAAGTATTTCTCTCTCTTAGGAAACACTTCGTTAGTGCGTTTGTGTAGGGGGGTGTACGCATTTTGAACGAACGATCCGTCAGATATCTACCTGGTCTATCGGCCGAAATGGAAACAGAAAACATTAAGAGTAAAATGAGTTGATAAAAAATTATTATAACGTAATGATTATAGGAAAACATGATATGCATTGGCCACTAAATGGTATAAACGGAATACGAGCAACTAGGAGAACTAACGAGTTTGAACGGCGAAGCCGAAAGGCGACCGAGACTCAGTCGACAAATGGCGGTGACAAAAACACGCAATTTGATCGTATCTACTTTAATATTGCAGAATCACGGTTTAGCGTACACGTCGGACTGTAAATAGATCGGATTACAGATTTTTCCAGTACTATTTATAAGCAACTTTACTATACGCTAGAAGACCCATGGAAGAGTGTAAAGCCGCGAATGTTTTTAATGTAACCATTAAGGCGACCGAATAAACGATCAAAATGTTCCTATAGATACACGGCTACGCCCGGGAATCCAAATAAATTTAACCGTCACTACGAGCTAGTTTAATTGGGGTATGTACAATAAGATATTTTATATAATCGATGGTAAACGAGAATCGATTTTTGAGCAATGCCAGCGAACAATTGGTGCAGTCATAACGGATTAAAATATTCGTCGAATTACCTTGTCAGTCCGCTTGGTTATAGAGTAACCGATCGCAATAATTATTCTCGTTCGCAAAGTTTTTAATTTTCTTTTATTTCTTGGTCAATTCGCCTTTTTCTGCATAAACCGATATTTATTAATTATCGTTTATTATTTTATACGACTCTACAATTTAACTGTTGAAATTAAACGTTAAGAATTTGATTACTAATTCAATAATAAAGTTCTTTCTTCTTAGAGTTGAATTTGTAGTATTTATATATTTTTATTAGTTGGCTACCGTCAAAAATTTCTTTCATTTAATTCTACACTTCCAAAACGTATACAATGTACTCGTTTATCCGGATATATATATATAATACGTATAGGATAGGTACTTCGTCCAAAGCAACGATAGACCGGTGGAGAATTAATTTAGGCCGATGAATCATTTCCGCATCGTTATACCTAAAGAACGAACGACCAATTTACGCAACGATGCGCGGTGTTCGCGATGCTACAATTTTAGTTCTTCACGGACAGTAGTACAGTCAATTGGTGATAGTAAAATTAATCCAAGCCAACGGCTTTTTAATTGTAACAAACGAGGGTACATATAAATATATATATATGTGTGTGTGTGTGATAAAATAAACTACTACTTCCGGACCATCTAAACACGTACATAAATTACCCACGCACACAACTCTAAAATATATCCCCAAACACTATCCATGTAGAACCCGTATACGTATATTCATACGTCGTGTGCAGTATATGCTCGCACACGGCAAAGGACGATCGTGGTCAAAGGTGAATCGAAGAACAAGAAGGATAATATACTACATAAAACCTCGTTATAATAATAACTTCCTGGCGTAGTTTACTGTCGGAAATCGTCATTATTTTTATACTATTTTATATTATTTTTAACGGGAACGAATTAAAATAGTGAAGTAACAATTATAAACTTTACGAAATATCAGTAATAACGTGTAGGGAATTCTGAAAATGATGTAGGCGTTATTTAAATATATATATATATATCACGATATCACGATAAGCCTATAATCAACCCACTGCTGGGTGTAGATATTCCACAAACTTTTTCAACGACTCCTAACACCATCTCGCCAACCATAGGCTTCCCTCGCGAACGCCGACTGCCAATTGGCCAGCACTGTAATATCCGCCTAGTCCAGCTTTCATCCTCTTGTTATGCCAACTGACGGGCCGTCTGCGTCTAAAAATTTCGTATGTTCCGTTGTAACGGTCTGGCGATCTTTAAGCCTGATTCCAGGATAATTCTCTCGTGAGTCGCTAGTACTTTTTCAAATATATATTCGGTATATATAATAGCTGACCCGGCGAACTTCGTATCGTCCCAAAATCAATAAATATATTAACTTATTAGCTGCATTAAATAAAACACAAATATCGGTGGAGAATTAGGAATTATACCAAAAAAAAATTAAAAAAAATTGTAAATAAATTTATGCGTCGATAATTTGTGGAGAATTAAGGAATTATACCAAAAAAAATATAGAAAAATTTGTAAATAAATTTATACGTCGATACTTTTTAATTTTTGTAGATTTATTGAACTTAATAAAAAATTATATATTCGAAAAAAATATTTTCGGGTCCCGTTTGAAACTTTTTTTTCGCGGTTTTTTCACTGTATACGACAGATGTTATATAGAAACTGATATTTCAATAATAAGGATCGTTTTAAAATAATTACGTCTCGCCATGCCCTGCCAAAGGTGGCAAGTCGGCATTTTTTAAAAATTAGTAGCTCGAGACCTATCGATCGTAATTAGAAACGGGTTTTTATTTCGAACTTTTTATTCCAATATCTATTACATCGGCTGTGTAACAATTTTTCAAAAATCGAAATTCATAAAGGTCTGCCCCAAAACCACGCAAATTTTTTTAAAATAATTTTTTTTTCATATATACGCACTGTCCTGACAATTATGAACACAACAAAAAAATCAGCAAAGTCGGTTGAGAGGTTCTCTCCCTCGAGTTATGGTATGAAAAAAATGGCTCAATTCATTTAATATAATATATATTGACGAAATTATATTTTTATAAAGTTTTTTCAATAGGGAAAGTAGATAATGTGGAAACCTCTTTAATATGAAAAATTTTCCACAAACACCTTTTGCATAGTCAACAAAACAAAAGTACGTTCCCAGATTTAATCCCATCTCTTTTCAATTATCTGTTTTACGCTAAATATGTAGTCGCTTGTACTTTTCCCGCGAATAAACGTACAGTTTTATCTAAATATTAAATAAACGATTAACTTTATTAAATTAATTAAAAAATTAGTTAAAATAACTAACGTTTATTTTCTTTTCGGCATTTACGCCATTATCAAGTGATAAAATAAAAATACAAAAATAAAGATATAAAATAAAAATCACAAAAATTTTTAATATCACAAATTTACAATTATATTAGCTTTATATCACGTGTTCGTATATATTAGATTCTACATTATTATTATTCGATAAAAATAAATGCGTATGGTCATCAGTGTCTGATAAGGAAACTACAAGTAGTTCAAAATCATTGCTGCAGAATTTCGTTGAATGCAACGCGATATACTAAAATTTCTAATCTACATGATCATTTAAATATCCCTTACATACATTCGTTTATTAGTAAAATCTCAAAAAAATTATACGAAAACTGTAAAACTCATCAAAATAAACTAATACGTGTAATAGGAAATTACAATATGGAACATCTACGCTTACATTATACTAAGTATAAGCATCGTAGATTAAAACATAGATTTTTGTAATTATTAACCTATCGTTAAGTACAGATATTTTAAGCTAAATTATGTCTAAAAACACTGCTTTTCGTTTTGTTGATTTATTGACTTTTTAATTTTTGTTACCTTCGGGGTGTGTCTTTTTTGTAGGTTTTTTTTCATTTTTTCCTGCACTATTTCTAAAGTAATTTCAAAGTCTACTATAAGTTTTGTAATTATACATATTTAAAATTGCTAAGGTTTATGTATAGGTACTTAGCTTTAAGTTATGAAAGAAAATTGTTTTCGGTTTATGTTTAAAAATATAATAAAGATTTTTCATTTCATTTTTTTATATTCGTTTAACTAATAGCCGTAAGATTTACAGTCTCGACGAATTTTATTTTTAAACAAATTTCAACGGTGGTAGTCGGAAAACTTCGGAATATATTAAAACTTTAAAAAAAAAATAATAATAATAATTTTGAGACGGTAAATTTGATAAGAACGATATGGATAAATTTGTGGGGGGAAAATAAAAAATAACAGAAAAATAATGAAAAAACAAACTTCGCAACAATTTTTAAACGAAAAAAAAGAAAAATTGGATGGTAAAAAATTAAAATCGATTTTTCCTTATAAAATAAGCAATTGCAAAAACGTTAAAAAAAAAAACACAAGTTCTTAATATACATCGGCGATAGATAACGAACTAATGATTGTAAAGGCGACCAATATTATTAAAAGAAATTGTACAGCACTAATAAACAGTGCGAATGTAAAATTACAAAAAGCTTTTCGTCTGTCAAGACATTATCCGGTGAATATAAAAAATAATATTAAAAATAAAGTATAAAAATATATATATGTAATTCGTAAAAATATAAAATGTAAAAAATATTAATATTCACTTGATAATAAAATTTAGCGATTTTGACTGTATTGTAAAGGTTTACACACTTTATTGAAAAAAATTATATATCGCTAATAAACAGCGCGAATGTATTTTCTTTTAAATATATAAACAACGAAAACGAAGTTAATATTGCCGAAAATTTTTCTTGATAAAAATTGCAAAAAGCTTTTCGTCCGTCAAGACATTATCGAGTGAATATAAAAAATAAAATATAATAATATATATGCAATTCGTAAAAATATAAAATGTAAAAAATACTACTTTAATTATACAATTTAGAAAAATTATCAAAAGTGATATATATATATATTCACTTGATAATAATAAAATTTAGCGATTTCAACTGATTTTTCTAATTTAGAATAAAGATTCGGTAAACCAAGAATTATCATCGTCTTCGTCGAGCGTCCGCGGATTAGATAATTACCGACCAAATGAAACGAATTCGTGGGACGACAAAATACTAGGTAAAGCACTACCGGGGAAAAAACGGCTAACTATATTGGATGGTTTAAATATAAGATAACAGTTTTCGTAGATAATTAGATTAGTTAAATTCTAAATCTGTAATTTCATATATCGTTAATTATATGTATAAAAATTTTATCATAACAAATTAACACTCGATGTAACGTTGAAGTGCTGTCGAACGAACGTATTAAAATTATCAGACGGGAGTATGAAACAAAGATCAAACCTAAATACGACCATAGAAAAGCAAGTTGCTACGGGTTCGCAACCGCAAGAAGTAATCAGATTCAATGGGTGGTCTTCTCTTGTAATACTTGAAAGTGGGCAATTGTTTTTTTAATATCTCGTGCGATGTAGTCTTTCGTTCCTATCGAGAAACATTTCGTTTGTCTGGCTCTCAAGATTCGATTGGTCTAGATTTTTTTTGTTAAGAGCCGCGTTAATAAACACGCCCACGAGATCTGGAAAACCTGAAAATACGAATTTCTGTAGAAATTTGAAAAAGTCATCGATCTATCTGCTCTAGTCGAAAATTTTGTAAAACGACTGAATTAATGTATTGTTGCAAGTGACGGCCATTTGAACGATATTGTGTTCCACAAATAATTGCAAGCTAATCTCTCGTTTTCTCGTTTTTAAAATGAAATTTCAGTCAACAATTTTGGACGAGTACTTTTAGAGTTAGTCGAAAAACAACAAAACCATCCGTCTTCTCTAGTTCAATATTTATCATGTATTCTTCGATCCAGTCTGTCAGAAAAACAAAATTAAAAAGAACTGCAGAAAACTGGGAATGTTGGAGAACTATTGTCTTGGCGTTGGACCAGTTGTAGGGCTGCACTAAAATGATGATGATGATGAAGGCTTAGTAGTATATCGTAATCACTTATGAAAATTTCGATGTACAGAATAATCACATTCATCCTATCAGTTTATTAAATCATTTAAGTAATGTAGCTGCAAAAGTTATATTTAGCCAATTACAAATGTTTTCTTCATTAAATAATATTTTAATTGTGAAACAATTTGAATTTAGAACCTGTCGTTCAACTGTGCATTAGGTATTACAGACAATTTAAATTTAAATAAGCAAACTGAGTTATTATTGATTAACATTGAAAATACAAAATGTTTGGGAACAATTTGGACAAACACAATTTATATGTTCTAAACACATAAATTTTTTACACAATCGACATGAAAAACGAGTTGGTCGATTTCTATCACAATAGTAGCATCGTCCTCTAACATTCATTGGCTGCGGATCAGGTACTGGTTCATTTCTAATACCAAGTATCTCTTTTATTCTTAGAGATATAGTTTTAGGAATATTTGTTTGCATAGTCTCATCATCAACATCAGAGTCGTCCATTATCATCAGTTTCTCGATCTCTTCCTCATTCATATGCACTCTGTCATGAGTTTATGAAACTCTTTTTCATAAGATCCCATCTTCAAAATAAAACAAAATAAAATTTTATGAATACTAATATTTTATTGTGCATTATTTTGCATAACATTACCTAAAACTTTAAATATGTTTATTCTTACCTTGTAAAATTTATGGTAAAAGATGACCCACATGTAAATTTATATATGTAAAAAAACTGATAGTTTACTTAATGCGGACTGCCACCACTCCGTCGAAAAACGTCCGCGGACTCCTGCTCCGCAAATGCACCTAATTCAAAAACAACTAACACAAAACACGTCATGTCACTATTTCTGAGGAATACTGAAATAGGCGTGTCCGACGGATGTGGAAGTTGCCAGAAATTTGCTATATATGTAACGTGGGGAGTACCAGTCCGCACGTCAGTAATGGAAGTTTAAATAATATACCTTAAATGTCATTTATTAACAACGCTCTTTATGCCGATGATTCAGGCCTTATTTTGCAGCTCTTCCCTTTAACGAATTATATATAGAATTAAATCAAATACTTATTAACGGCGAAATCGACTTAAAGATTCCTGTTCAGTGTCAACCTCACCGCAAGAAGTCAAATCCGTACTCAAAATGATGAAAAGAAAAAAAAAGTCCCGGTTTTGATTTATTAACTGCCGAAGTACTCTCGAAACTTCCGAGGAAAGTTATAGTGTTGCTGACCATGATATGCAACGCGGTATTCCGATTACACTACTCTCCGACGGTGGAAATTTGCGGAAGTTATTACGGTTTCGTCTGTCACCTCGTATCGACCGATTTCTCTATTGTCAATTTAATCGAAGATTATGGAGAAGTTAATACTAAGTAGGTTACTCCCGTATTTCGAATATTTTACCGGACCTCTAGTTCGGGTTCCATAAGCCGCTTTGGGTAGTTAGTATATATAATAGAACATTTTTTTAGAGACTAAAAAAATCTGTACGACAGTATTTCTCGACGTTCGGCCGAATAAGTCTGGCACGTTAGCTTGTTCTATAAGTTGAAGCTACTACTTTATCTCTTGTTAGAATTCTACATTAATGAAAGATATTTTCATGTACGCTATTATCACGCATGCTCCGAGTTGTACCCCGTCTCTGCGGTTGTGGCTCAACACTCAGCGCACTTGGACCTACGTTGTATTTAGTTTATACTGTCGATTTTCCTATGACTAATGATGTTTAGGTATTTTCCGATGACACGGCATTTCTTTCTTCTGATATAGATCGAAATGTAGCGAGCAGTAATCTTCGGACAACACTCGCTACATTTGAAAACTGGTATAAGAAATGGAACGTAAAAGTCAACGAGAACAAATCTGTAAATATACAGTTTACTAACAGAAAATCTGTATCTCCTCCTGTTCGAATCTACAACGCAGAAATACCAATCAGAACAAAAGTGAAATATCCGGGCTTACAGTTGGATAGTCGACTAACGTATATCGAAATCGTATTCAAATTAAGAAGAGAAATATATGCACGTATTGAAAAACTATTCTGGTTAATAATGGGCGGCGGAAATAGTGTGCTGTCTATCGACAGCAAACGTTTTATCTATACTGCGATTTTAAGATCTGTCTAGACGTACCGGGTGTAGCTGTGGGGCTGTGCAGAGCCGACAAATATAAGAACTATATAGACCGTCCGGAATAAAATTCTTCGGCTGATAACAAATGCGCCATGGTATGTAGCAAACCAGATCATTCACCGTGATTTAAACATTCCTTATGTATGTGAGGTCATTAAGCAATACGCGCAGAGCCATGCTGTGAGGCTGGAAAATCGTCCAATACAATTGCATCGGGGCTGTATATAAGACGCTTAAGACGTAATAAACCCCTGCACCTAATCTAAGGTCATGCTTATCGGGTGTGTACTAGTATACCCTTCCAGTTATGTTCTCCTAAATACTGCGAAATTATTTCGTTGCTCAGCTTCTGGTGAATATTAATGAGATGAAAAAAATAAATCAATCAATCAAATACTTATATAAACACGTCATTGTTATTTGTTACTCGTAATGTAGGCGTTTACGTTTGTCTATAAAGTCTAAGCGTATAATTACTATATTATTTTTGTTCAATTTTTACCCGATTTAATTCGTAATGGATAAACCTTGTGAAAACCAATAAAACTTAAAAGTTTATAATGATGAAAAGCTTGGAGAAACTTTTGTTATATTTCGAATAAGATATTCGACGAGACAGAGGTGTATTAAGAACATAAAATTCAAATTTAGAATTTTTTTTCAATAAAACAGAGAACGCTGGAAGTACAAAAAATAATGAAAGAACGAATTTAACACAAGCGAAAGTAAATCCGAAAATGCATCCCATCACTGGTTTGAAAGTAAAACGAAATTTCTCTATAATGATTCAAAACGTTTAGAAAAAAAGGCACAACGCGTTTTGAAAAAAGGAAAACAACAAACTAAAAGTATACACCTGAACTCAGGCGCACATACACACACGTACATATATACATTTATATATAAGCGTACCGGTGTATCATTTATAAGAGAAGTAATTAATTAGAAAACCCAGCCACACGAAAATTAATTTTCTCTGTCTGTCTACTTACCCATCTATCCCGTATTATTAACCTTTTTTTTTGTACACACACACACACACACATATATATATATATACATAAAGGTAACCCCACCGGTGCGGGGAAGCGTTCTATAATAATAGGACACTCTGCACCTTTGGGAAAATGCTTTAGAAAAAGAAGTAGATTACATATAAGACCATGAATAAAGCAAACAACCAATTACTTTTTTTTTTAACAAAAAACTTTTCTCTTTGATGGCACAAAGAAATTTGATTTGCCAGACATTGTTTACAAAATACTTTCGTCAAACTGCAAATTTTCACCATTATTTAATCGAATGTATATTATTTCAAAATGTATTTGAACCGTCCATACATATACACGTATATACAATATACATGTATATATAGTATAAAACGGCTGCGGATAGTCACTATCTTTATCGTAATTAGGTAACGTATGGTATCTGCAGTAAAGAGGATTACAGAAGTTTATCTCTTTTAATATTCTACATAGAGTAAGAAAATCTTTGGGGTAATTAGTACGTACTGTAATATACGCACTTACTTATATATATATATATATATATATATATATATATATATATATATATATATATATAATAATAAACCGAACAAAATATAACACAATCACTAAAAGTTTTTTTAATCGCGAAGCTTTTCGACAGTTACGTCATTTTCAAGCGCGAACAAAAATTATTACATAGCTTTTTATATATGAATTACCAAGCTTCGCGATTAAAAAAACTTTTAGTGATTGTGTTATATTTTGTTCGGTTTATTATTAATTAATAAAATCACTACTCTCCAATATATTCAACATTTTTATATATATATATATATATATATATATATATATATATATATATATATATATATGCACTCAGAATTAAACATCTTATACATACCTTCTTATATTACTAATTATCGGAAAAGTTTTACGATAGGTGTAAAATACATCGAAATAGATTAATTAATTTCATACATGATTGCGATATGCTAGGCTTCACCATGCGTTATACTAATTACAAACATCGTAGAATTAAACATAGGTTACTGACTTGATTTGTGTCTATGTCGATTATTTATTTTGTGTAGTTAATATGGTATGTGTGCATGTACATGTGTATGTGTATATGTGCATATGTACCTCATATTTTTTGTTTCTCTTTTTACCATATTTTATTTATTTCTTTCAGGTTTTGTTTTTTTCCCTGTAGCATAACATTCGTCTAATTAATTTTATATATTTAGTAATACTATATAAGTTAACTGTTAAGGTATAAGATACTTAGCTTTATGAACCTTATTATGTTATGATTATGAAATAAATTCTATAAAATCAGAATCGCAATTTAAAATGGAACCCTCTGTATGGTGTTCTAACTACAGAACAATTTTGCTCTTTTCACATTCTAGTAAAGTACTACTACAAGTCATATATTAAAAACTTTTTTTTTATTACCACAAATCACTGAAGAGCTAGCCGGTTTTATCCCAGGGAAAAGTACAAGCGACCACGTGTTTAGTGTAAAGGTTCTGAAGACGTACTTATGTTTTGATGACTGAGCAAAAGTGTTCGATTAGGCACAAAACTGTCGAAAGTTCCGTATCATCTGATTTCTACGTGAAAGAACTTAATGAAAATATCGTTGGGAAAATTAGGATAGACGAAACGAACTCGAACAAATTTTCGATTAAAAACGGCGTTCAGGAAGGATGCGTACCGTCGCTCCTAGACAGATGATGACAAGGAAGTATTTCGACTGGTGGCCGTCAAATCAGCAACCCTCGATATGCAGACTATATCCCCATTTCAGCTAATACAGAAAGAAGAACTAAAATATTTGTTATCGAAGCACAAAAATATTCACGAAAAATATCGCTTATGTGGCGGAGAAAACCAAAATGATATAGATTGCGTAAGAAATTCCAAATCCCGGGATGATAATATTGACGGTTATAAAGCGTGTAAACGAATAAAAAAAATAATTATTTAGGTTCCCTCGTGGTAAATAACTGATAGTTGCGAAGAAGGTATAAAGAAACGGCCTGACGTGGACAGTTATCTGATAACGAAATAAACCGAGATTTGGAAAAGCGTTGCACTCAGTAAACTAAATAAGGTAGAATTGATCAATAGCTTAACTTTTCAAACAGTTCGATGTACGTTTCGAAAACCTCGAGTATAAAAACGTACAGATGCCCCGGCGACGCGTTTGAAATTTGAGTTTATAGAAGGGTACTTCCAATTTTTAGGACAGCACACCGAAACACATTATGATCTCAAATTCGAAGTCCGCTTATTAACGAGAATTAACGGGAATGCAGTAAAATTTTTTCCCGGTGAAAAATAACTTTTAATTTTGTGAATTAAACAAAGGTTTATCGAAAACAAGAATTTGCTCAACGGTTGCATGCTTTTCACGAAATCCAAACTAAACATCTGGTATCAAATGTTTGTTTACAATAATTGTCCGAAGTCGCTGTGAAATAATGTTTTCAAAAATTTTCGCAATGGTAGGTAGTAGGGAAATGGGCCGGTAAGATCCAGGATCCTCGGCTGGTTTCCCTAGTTTGTGAATCATGATCATTTTCGCAATCTTCCAAGTGCGGGGTACATACCGTAGACGAATACAAGCATTTATCATCGTCGACAGATAGACAATCACTTTCTTTGACAGTTCTTTGAACACAACAGGAGAAAGCCTATCATGATCCGGTGATTTGTTAGACTTTAGACTATCAATATCCTTGGCTACTTCGAGAGGAGAAGTTAGTTTAATTATGCCATTAAATGTACTAGGACAGGAAGGAGCTATTGCGGATTGAATGCTATTGCTCAAAATGTTTGGCAAAAACAGATGCTTTTTCAGAATCGTTCCGAGCCCATGAGTTATCTCCCTTCCTCAAAGGAAAACAAGGCCGAGTAGGACGGCGAATTTGCCTAGCGGTTCATAATGAGTAGTTAGCTTCTTTAGTGGAGCCAAGGGACAATAGATAATTGGAAAATGAATTGTTCCTCCACTGACGAATGACACGTGTAGTATCTTTAGATAATTTATTGAAAACCGATTTATTTTCAATGGTACGATGTCTTTGCCAGGCTTTTCGATGGACCAAGTGACGAATGAAGTTGGGATATCTGACTTCGGTTAAGGGTTGTTCAAAATACTGAGTACTAGACTGCACACAGTGTGATAGCAAAGATGAGAAATTTTCAGCTGCTGCATCGATATCTGACGGTACATGATATTGTATATTGAGGTTAATATGGAGATCAATTAGTTCTCGAAATCTTTCCCAGTCAGTACTTTCATTTGCCAATTGTGGAGGATGATTAATTTTGACTGGTGAGGTAAGGTATGATAGCAGTATGGGTAAATTATCAAAATTAAGATCGGCTATGCACTCAGCCTTAAAATGATGTACCGGCATACCCCTGGTAAGAAAGAAGTCAATTATGTCGGGTATCTTGTTGATGTCTGAAGGCCAGTGAGTAGGACTTCCTGGCGAAATAATCTGGCAGTTAGCACGAATTGCTGACTTAAGCAATACTCGCCCCCGTGGAGTGCAAATTCTTGATCCCCATGTTGGATTTTTGGCATTGAAGTCTCCTCCAAGAATTCAATATCTACCAAGATAATTAAATAATGCATCATAGTCAGCTTCATGAGGAGGACAACGGGCAGTAAATACTACCAACATTAACTATCTGATTATTTAATTCTATGGATATGATTGAGGACTGGATACTGTCACTGTCAAACTTACCATTAGCATAATGCTTAATTGAATTCTTGACAACGACCACAGCCCCTCCTCTTGCCATTCCACTTGGGTGGTTAGCAAGGTAGACTGAGTAGTTATGAAATGTAGGTTGATTTATGTAGCTGGCAAGATGTGTTTCCGAAAGTAGAGTCGCATCAATATCAATTAAGGAAGGACTCAATTTTCCTGAGGAGTAGACCATTTGCATTCCAGCATACAATTTTAAGATGCCAGATAAGAATCATTTTTTCCCTTTCTTACGCGGATTTTTCGGTAGTACTTTTTGAAGATCTTCAAGAGATGAGACTCTTTCTTCAAGAGTTGTTAGTTTTTGAATAAGAGTTTGTTGAGAGGAAGTCTTTGAAGAATTTCCATAAATTTGTTAGTATCATTTGAAAATTGAGGAGCAGCAGGAGTAGGTGTAGTAATAGTTGAAATGTTTGGAGTTATCACAGAAGCATAAGATACTTGAGAGTTAACAAGTCTGGAAATAGATGGTAAAACTGGATTGCTATTAATTCGTTCTACAGCAGTGATTTTTTAGCAGGTTTTGCAAGAGAAATTTTTGACATTAAGAACAACCTTTATAATTGTCTGTATGATTACCTTTACAGTTTGCACATTTTGGTGGAGTTGTGTTGTGAGAGTGACAGCTGCTTGAAGTACGCGAGTCGCCACATTTGACACACTTAGGAGTTTTTGTGCAGTAATTTTTGGTATGAACTAAATCTTGACAGCGAGTACACTGAGGAAGGCCAGGAATTTTTGAGGCATTTCTTCGGAACACTACAATGGCAGAGAGTCTGTATATCAAATATTTCGCGGTTATTTGAACTAGTTTTAACTTCCACCTTAAATAATGGCAGTTTAATAACAGTTGTATTATTTTCAACTTTTCTCGATATGTACATTAATTATTTTAAGTACATGGTGACCTGCTGCTAATAACTTATTACTGACGAATAAAATTCCTTCGATATAACATTATGCGAGATACGTACCTGGGAAACAATTTTCAAGAGCGATATTATCGACAGCTACGTAAGACGGTGTATGTCTGGTGCCTCCTATCTCGATGATAATCTGAAATTTCTCTTCGGGATGTCCCAGATTTATCCGTTTTATTTGCCAATATCTGTCGAGCAATAACGGATTAGTTTAGTCTAGCATTTATTTCGGAAACCTTTATTAAACGATAATTACGAGTATATATATATATATATATATATATATATATATATATATATATATATATATATATATATAATCTATTTTTGTTCAGTGTAAATCGTATCGCATCATGTACTTTATTTATACGTAACTGATTACCCGATTAATAGTGTATGTAGTTATTATATTTTGTTTAATTAATATATTTTGAGAAAATATTTTACTGATAAAAAAAGCATTTGACATAGTCCAGCACACAGGTTTATCATTTAAACTAAAGAAAAACTTACCAAGGTCAATATTATACGTTTTTAAAATCTCTTAACAGACAGATAGTTTCGGGTGAATACCGATTATGAATATTCCCAAATATATATATATATATAATACATTCCAGTGTTCCTGAGAGGAACGTACTTAGGCCGGTACTATACCAGATCTACGCTTCAAATTTACCGGAGTAACACTTCAAAAGCTATGTTCGCTAACGATACAGCAATATTATCAAACCATCACGACCTAATGTTACTGCTGAGCATATGCAGTTCATATCAAAAAAGTAATGTATGAGAAACGAATTCTAAACTCAAGGCACTAATGCGTCTACATAATTTACTATTTTCTTGCTGTTTTGATACAATATCAACCTCACGATTTATAAAATTTAATATTAAAAAATCTCACTTTAATAATATAAGATAATATACAATAACGTCACTTTATAAAAATATTTATACAAGGACTTAAAAATTATCTACAATAATTTAAAGGAAATACCTATCGAAATACTTAGTAGTCTTTAACTACTTTATATATACCGAGCTTTATAGACCTGGAAAAAGCATTCGATAAGGTAAACTGGATGAAACTATTCAAATTGCTCCAAGAATACCCTAGAAAGATAGGCGAATTATTGAAGCTTTATATAGAGATCAAAAAGCAGTGATAAGGTATGGAAATAAATCAAAGAGAAGCTAAAACTAAAAACGGAGTACGACAAAGATGCTCGTTATCACCGCTACTGTTTAATACATATAAAGGAAGTTAAAAATCAGCTATTAAAATACAAGGGGAAACAATAAATATGGTTAGATTCGCCGATAATATTTCAGTGCTCGCAGGAAATGAAAAAGAACGGGAACAATCTTTAAAGAATTAACATACTGGAAAACAATTATAAAATGACATTAAATGTAAAAAATACCAAAATTATGGCATGCAGTAAAAAACAACCTATAAAACTCAATTAAGTAAAAGAAGCTATAAATACACGGTGCTTAGTGATAATGATATATATATATATATATATATATATATATATATATGTGTGTGTGTGTCTGTAAATATGTACCGATGCATGAAATATTTATTCAATTCAGTTTAACGCAACCCATGTTAGAGATGCATCATTTAATTTATACGAATTGCTTTGGAAAAATGCGATACAAAATCCGAGTATATAAGATAGTTTTGTCTTTAGTTTCAACCCCTATAATATAATATATATATATATATATATATATATATATATATATATATAAAAGTATTCACATGTATATGTGCATTTTGCGAGCATATGACCAGTACGTCCATGGTACCGGTACGAATGCGGTTCATGCGTCAACTTTTTCGCTCTAAGTCAAAACCTAGTGACCTACCATACGGTGTGCCTATCGTTCTGTTTCTACCTGGGTTCCTTTTGTTCGTCCTTCCAGGCTGTGACCGCGTCAAAAACTTCTGCTAAAAAATTTGTAGCTAATCTGTGAGCTGGTTTTCTCGATTTTGCTCCTTCAGCCCCTTCCATATCTTGATGTATTAGTGTATTTGGATCATTTTCACCGTGTAATATATCATATGTATATACTCAAAACTTAAGAATATTACAATTTAGTTTATACCAAAAGGAGAAAAAAACTTTTCATTAACGATTACAACGCTTGCCGTTTAATTAATTATTATTATCGTTAAAATTATAATTATATTATTATTATTATTAAAATTATGTGCGTTAATTAAAATCGTTTAAACTTATTTAATTTTGATAATTAAACGACCGAACGGGATAACATTTCTGTACTGCGAGAGTACGTTACAATGTCGTAAAAGAAAACAAGCGCGGAATTTTTGTACGAAATGCGAGATTTGAAGATACCGACGAAAATTGAGTTAAAGGTTGAAACCGTGAGTTAGAAAAAACGAATGGACAAAAATAACGAACAGCCACCGGTAGCGCAGTATAAAACACGAAGCGTTAACGACCCCACTTACGTCGAATGTATCCGACGCCTACAAGAACCTCTTTCATTTTTCACACGAACGCACACAAACTGGTGTGGTGAAAAGTAGAATAAAATAGATAAAAACAACTCAGGTTAAAATTCGAAGGCGGCTTCAAAAACTGAAAAAGATTTAGCAAGACATAAGGCCGAGAATGAACAGCAAACAATTCGTGTCTGTTTTCTTTCATTCATCATCCTAAAATGTTAAAAAAAAATTTTTATTCGAGAAAAAGTATTTTCTGCGAACGAACTTTAAAAATATACAAGTATTATCTAGTGTCGAATAATTTAATATACATGTGTCAGGAAGTTTAAAGTTGACGTTAATGAAGATAACATTAGATAGTCGTATACTATTCATACTGGTCCGATGCATATAATTTTATCGTTGTACGCTATCGTTTATAAAATTTGAGCTGGCTCCGGTTTTTTTAAAAAAAAAAAAAAAGTATATCAAATTAGGTCGAACTGGGAATTAAATCGCTTTATTAGGATAAATTTATTAAATGCAATGCGTACACGTAATTGATATATTTTATATATCGTAATTCTGTTCGCTCATATAAAATCAAATTACCAAATTTAACGGTACGCGAATAAAATATAATACTTTTTCACGCTTATCGATTTTAGAGTTTGTTAGCTACTTTTTTTTTTTTTCTAAACGCTTAAAGATGCGTGCAATCTATTCTGTTGAACAATAGGCAGCACTGATCTGTTTAAAAAGCTATAACGGGACACTTCCCAATGGTCGTATCCCTTAATTTATCTTAGTATTATTATACAATATAATATAATATATGATATATACTAGCTGATCGCTACGGTCGATTTCCCAATTCGATCTGACTGCGTCTCTTCAGTCGTTGGAATTGCACGCCGTTACGTAGAACATTGACTGCTAGTGGATTGATGTGGGTTCGAAGTCGATGCGAGTATCTTCCTACTTTAAACGTATGGATGTTAACCATGAAAGTTTAAAAGTGTATTGCCACCTTCTTCTTTAAAATTTATACAATCGAATATACGATAAAAAAATGAATTTATTAACCATCCATACACGGGAGCTGGTTCCAGATATGTAGGGATCGCGACAAGTAAAACATAACAGTTCGTTAAATCTGATCATTTTTCTCCGAGATATAAATAAAAAGTTGTTTCGTTCTCGTCGCATCATGGTATATGCGATTGTTTTTGCAGGTGTTAGAATATATAAAATTAACTTTGAAAAATTTGAAATGTAATAATATTTTAGAAATTTTTCACAATTTGTATTTTGCTATAGAGACTTTTCACTTGTTTAGTCTATTAGATGAATTTTACTTATAAACGAACAACATAAAAAGAGTTAAAATTATACTAAAATTTTGTATGTTCGTGAAAAAAAATTATAAAGTTTTCCGGCTATTAAAGCATTATGGAGCGAGCTAAAAATAATTGATTAAAAAAATTATTATAAACTAAACAAATAGATAAATAGAAAATAATTTTTCTATTGTAACTAATTTCCGTGGACGCAAATGACATTTGTTGTCGAGCGTCCTAGAATAAAAATATAATTAAAACTAAAATATATACGTACATATAAAAATATAAATTTTTAAAATATATACAAATTTATAAAAAAAATTTAAATTATGTAACAAAGTACTTTTTTTGTTATATAATTTAAAATTTTCTAAATTTTTATACATTTTTTTATAATTTATATTTTTTATACTCACTCGATAATGGCTTAACGGACGAAAAGCTTTGTGATTTTTAATAAAGAAAAACATTTCGGTAGTTTTAACTCGGTTTTTTCTATTTATTTATAAGTAAAATTATCTAATAGACTACGCTAGTGAAAAGTTTCTATAGTAAAGTGCAAATTGTTTAAAACCGCTGAATAATCTTTTTTCACGTTTGAAATATCACTTGTCTATTTGTCAAAATTCATATACCTTCCTACTATACCGGTTATGATCAAATATTATAGAGACGTTACCCGAAGAATAATTTTTGATATAGACTTTTTCATAAGATAAACCTAAGCCGTTGGAAATTACGTCGATTAATTGTTGCTTTCCGGTCGGTAACAGAAAGTCCGTGGCCATAATCATACGCAATGAGAAAATACAGCATACTACCTTTATATAACACAAACTTTCAAATAGGGATTCAAATCTACATGATATTTATGCCTGGGTAGCGCAATAAGTAACGGGTAAGTCTCACGTATATAATTTCACACACACTTGTATAAAACTATGTGTATGTATGTATGTGCTGCTGTGTGAGTGAAACACAAAATATGAATATTCGAATATATCACGTCAACACCTTTTGTCAAAAATCCAGCCAATATATGTGAAGGAACAGTTTCTATTAGATTCCAAGGTAATATTCACCTGCTGCAGGCAGTGATGAATTCTACAGAAGTGTATCGTTTTAGTTCTTACATGTGAAAAATAAAGACCGCTGTTTGCGGACCATTCAATAAGCTTCAGTTTCACCAAGCTTATAATCATGACAACGAACAAAAAGTACAGATCATCAGCAAACAATGCATTTCGGATCATTGGACTTATTTCCGCCAACGTCGAATTTATAACAGTGATAAAGAGCGGTCGGACTGAAAGGTACACCACTTTTTAATTCAAGAGGCTTTGAGCTCACGTCACCAAGTATTACCTAAAACTGACCCTGATCTAAGAATCCCCTAACCGTCAATAAACGGATTATTTGTTTTCTGTAATGTAGAACCGTATAAAAAGACTTGGAGGAATGTGGCAAATAGTGTTAGTGCATGGTGAAGGATTCCAAAATATTACTCAGGAGGTAATAAAGATGATCAGTTGTGGATCGCTGAGAACCGCATTGTTTGTTTGATAAAAAATTCTTGTTGTTCAGTTATTCATAAGAGACGATGGTTGAATATTTTCAAGAACCGATGTGAGGGCAATGGGTCTGTAACTGTCTAATTTCGCTGGGTTTTTGTTTTTTTTCTTTAAAAAAAAAAAAAAACGGTATGCCTTCAGCCAAACGGCAGGAGGTTGGAAAAGAACAAGATGTCCAAATTTAATTAAATATATACAACTATTCTTCGATAAAACTACATCTCGAAATTCAGTTTATTTAACTTCGATTTTCTGATTATCCAAGTTTCTATTACGGACCATCGGTATAACATTTAACCAGTCTCTATTGTGTTATCCATTTAAGCGTTTTATTTCTAAACACTTTTTTCGAGAATATGGTCCTTGCTTGTTAAATTCTGGTCCTTATTTTATTAACGTTACAAACTAAGTATTTAAATGTACTAATAATCTCCGCATGCAAGAACTAATAATGCTGTTTCACAGTACCTAAGCTCAATTTATATTTATATACAACACATAATAATAATAATAATAATAATTATTGTAATAATTATGTGTGTATATTTTCGAGTTTACACGTGTATTATATTTATACTCGTGTCGCAATTTTTTTTCGGTATTTAGCGCATTGAACTATCGACCAGTTCGCGGGTGTTTTGCTCGAAGTTTACCTACCGCTTTACCTTATTTTTTAACTCCCAGTTAGTTATTCGTCACCTTACGTTCAAATTATATTTTAGGGACACACGAACATTAAAACCACTTTAAACATAAAGTATCGTTATATATATATATATATATAAAATAAATATGTTTATGAATCAATTAATAAATAATGCACGATACTTTAATAAATACAGTTGCTTACTCACCCGGTTACGTCATTATTAACCCTATTGTCGATGACTTTAGTGCGATTGCCTTCTCGTATGAGCACGCTAATATTGCTGAACGGTACGACATTAGTGTTCAATGCGAAGGTAAGAGTGCACATTTTGTTCAGATTTTTATCGAAATAAGTCGGATCTATAGACGGACTAGTCAAATTCAGTTGCTTTTTTCGTTCATTCGTATCGAAAACATACAGGTAACGACCTGAGTTAAAAGAATAATTAATTAAAAGAAAATATTGTACATATTTACATAAATAAATGTAATTAGAAACGTGTGGCATATAGTGTTTTTAAAAAAAACACATAATAGATCCAAAATCACTAAAAAAAAATATAATTGAAAAATCACAAATCTTTTCGACTGTAAGCCATTAGCAAGTAAATATATATAAATATATATATATATATATAAATATATATATATAAGAAGAAGCACCGTATTTCTTATTATTAAGTTACATGCACATAAGCATGTTAAATTTTAAAAATGAACAATTTACCCGTACCGAATATAAAACAAAAATTCTTTCCAGGCAAACAAAAAATAGAAAAACTTATACGATAGGCTTACAAATATAAAAAATGTATAGATTACAGAAAAAATTTGTATAAAAAACCTGTTCCAATATATCAGAATAAAATTATAACTTACTCTATCACAATATAATATCTTAAAAAGTCTATTTGCTGATACTAGAACTAGAATTTAATAGCCGGCTTACTATAAACAGATATGTTTTATACGTCTGTGCTTGTACCTCTTATATCTGTGTCGCAGAGACTGGTTAATCTCCTATCGAATGTATTAGTACATTATCAGATGAGCTGCAGTTGGCGAAAAATTTGTTCGCTGTATTTTTAATGATTTCCTGTATGTAAGGAAACGTTAAAATATCATGCATAGATTTAATTTTAGTAAATCTTGATTTATTCAAGATCATTCTTAAGCGATGATTTTGTAGTCTTTGCATCTGATTTATACTGCCATAGCATAGCTCCAGACCGGGCTCGCATATAATAATTTTGCTAGAATAACTTTTTTTGTAAACGAGGAATTTGTTTTGCGCCGATAATGCAAACTTTTTATTGAATATTGGAAATAGACAACCCAATTTTCGCATCGTTCTATTTACACAATCATTAATATGCCTCGTAAATGTAAGTCGTCTATCCATAGTTATGCCTAAATATCTTACATTTTCCTTCCAATCGAGGTAATTGTTTTTGACTCGAACGAAGTGATTAAGTAGAGGCCTACGTCTAGTAAAAATGATTGATTCAGTTTTTTCATCATTGACTTTAATTTTCCATTTGTAGAAAAATTTTGATATTTTATCAATTGCACTTGTTAGTCTGTTACTGATTGTGTCAATTCTATAAGAGGATACCATTAAAGAAGTATCATCAGCATAAAGGTTTATGTCTACTCCCAGAATGGTTGGCAAGTCATTCAAATAGAGATAAAAAGGAAAGGACCTATGCTCCCTTGAGGTACCCCAGCTTTAATAAATCTCATGTTAGATTTATGGTTTTTTATTTTCACATAAAACTTCCTGTTCATTAAATAAGATTTAATAGTGAATACTAAATAAGGAGGAAATTCATATTTGATTAATTTATAGATAATTCCATCATGCCAGATTGTGTCGAACGCTTTTTCAATGTCCATCAAGACTACTCCTGTATGTTTATTCTGATTAAAATTATCGGTAATTTTATCGCAAATTTTAGCTAACTGAATTGTATATATAGATATAGATATCGATATATACAATTTATAAAAATATAAAATGTCAAAAATACTACTTTAGGCATACAATAATTTACAAAAAATTATGAAAATAACCCGTTTTAATAGTTCGATAATTTTTCTAAATTGTCGCATATCTAAAGTAGTATTTTTGATATTTTATATTTTTATAAATTGTATATATTTTAATATATTATTTTTTTATATTCACTTGATAATTGCTTAACAGTCGAAAAAGCTTTGCGATTTTTCATTTTAAAAAGTTTAGTTACTCATTTTTTTTTGGTATTTAAATATATTTATATTATATATATATATATATATATATATATACTTTTAGTTTTAATTGGTTCGTGTTTATTTCGTACGAACTATATATGCGCTATCACCCATTATGTTAATGAACCCGTTTTTTTTTTAATGATCTCAGAACTCTAGAAATTCTTGAAACTGAGCAACTACTTTGGTTCAGTAATCTTTTAATTAATGCTTTTGCAATTTTAAAATAATTCGTTTAAAACTTATATAAAGTCAATTATATCAAATGAAAAGCAAATATTATGGTGAACTATGGGAAAACTAGAAACCCCAATAACCCAACTTCTTCCCTACGGAATGTGGATGGCACGTGGATGAAAATAAGTAGGTAAAACGTTTTTATGCGAAGCATTTAAGCCAAATCATGCGATGGAAAATCAGACCGGTATACTGGAATTTTTAGAGATACCTTTTCAACTATCTTATCCTATTCGATTAACATCTTCCGGGAAGTAAAAACTATTTTTCAAAAACTTAAAAAGAAAAAGTCTCCTAACCATGATTAAATTATTAGTAGGGTCTTAAACGAAATTCCACGTAATGCAATTGTATTAATAACTAGTAGTTATAATGCAGTCTTTAGATTAAATTATTTCCCACTCTTTTGAAAAATCTCAAAAATAGTAATGGTTATCCTGTCGAGGTCACATCACACAGACCAATATCTCTTTTGCTTGTATTATAAAAAGCAAATAATATTATCTACAGACCGCTGGTACAAAAAATAATTTAATTCCTAGCTGTTCGGTTTCATTCCTGAGCATGCAACACTGGAGCAGGTTTAATGAGTTTGTCAAACTAAAACAGCCTGAAGGAGAAAAATATATGTGCTGGTGTCTTTCTCAACGTTCAATAGTCGTTTGACTTGGTTTGACTCCCTGGTCTAAGGTTAAATTTGTGCTACGTCTCCCAATTTACGGTTCATTGAAATCGTATACTGAGCACCGATATTTTCAGGTTAAATATCAAAATGGATTACCCATTAAGTATTGTCGAAAAGTGGTAGTGGCGTATAAATATAAATAAAGATAAAACAGTTCATAAGATCTTTACAAATAGATTTGTATCCAGTCTCTCATTGATCTTTGGTGGTGAAACTCTTACTCAAAGCGAGGTATTTGAATAAATGACTGACTTAGAGGAAATAGTTAATAATAAAACGAAACGAGCTTCAGTTACAATTGAGAGAATTGTTTACTATTAGCAAGTCTAAATTTTAAATTTCTGGTAGTTTTAAAGACTGTGTATTCGTCCCTGGAGGTGTGCAAAACCCTAGCAACATAGATAAATACAAAGATTTTAGAATCGAGCTCTAAGGCAAATAACATCAACACCCTGGTATATCTCAAATATTTCGATACACCGTGACGTACATGTAAGTACTCTTCTCGAGGAGGTCAAGAAAAGTGCTGAACGATTTTTAATAAGTTTGGAAAAGAATCAAAATCCTTTGATTTTAAGTTTGTCCGATAAGTCGGAAATATTGCGGAGATTACATCGTGGTCAAATCAACTGATATTTTAACTGTTTAGGGGGGAAATGAAACTAGTGAGTTCCTTCCCTTCACATGGCATCTATCAAATATCAAATGACCTCCATGTTGGCTAGTTGTAGTGTAAAATATATTCAAATAAGAAAAAATTAGTTACGGTTATGATTCGTTATTCTTACTCTGTTAACTTATTTATACGTATAAAAGTTAGTTAATTTAAATTTACTAAGCTATTGTCGATATAAAATTGTTTATAAATTTTAATTTTTGTATCTCTATCTAATTTAGATATATTTTAGTTTGTTGTTTTTTGCTTCAGTGAAAAAGGAAATTGATTTGTCGTTATGTTTAATTAAATTTTAAGCACATTTCAACTTTAAATCTTATCCGGTTCGGTTCGTTCAACATCTAAATATCTCTGGCCTGGAGATTTTTCTTTGTATATATGTACAATACATGCAAGAATACACAAAACAATAGTTCACCTATCTATATCTCCACATTCGATTTCGTAAAAATTTGAGCACGAGAGATTCAGCACACGTAATTTAATTCAGAGATGTAGAGGTGTTAACAGACCAATATATATATATATATATATATATATATATATGTGTGTGTGTGTTTTAGAGATTTTAAGAAAGCATTCGACAAAGTAGAACATAATGAAATGATCGATACGATACAACGAACAGACGTAGATAGTAAAGAGTTCTGAGGATTATTATCAATCTATACTGGTGTCAAAAAGCGTCTGTTAGGGTGAAACAAGAAAGAAATATCTATGCAAAGAGGTATACGACAAAGGTGTATTTTAATTCAACCTATATTCAGAGAACATATTTAAGAAAATTAATAGCTAACAATATTCAAGAACTACAACAATTTTTTAATATATCAGCAGATACGTGTTCCAAATATTGGCTGAAATTAAATATAGCAAAAACAAAATATATAGTTGTATATACAAGACTCCGTTAAAATCAATTAAATCTCTTACAGTATATAGAAACAGCTTAAAAATAGTTACAAATGTTAAATATCTAGGTTGTAATCTAAACGAAAATTAGTGCAAATGTATAGAAACAAAAAATTGAAAAGCATTTTTTAAACTAAATAATGTATTATGATGTAGAAATATAAATTTAAATCTAAAAATAAGAATAATTTGCTGTTATGTTTTCTCAATATTGTTGTACGGTGTTGAAAGTTGGACGGTAACTAAAGCAATAGAGCAAAAACTGAATTTCGATATGTTACCGGTGGAGTACTTCGAGTCAGTTGGATAGAAAAAATATGCAACACAGAAGTATCGAAGAGCACGGGCAAAAGTTTGGAAATTATGAAAACAGTAAAAATTCGAAAAAATAGTTTGTCCACATGTTAAGACATCCAACACAATACAATTTCCCGATATTAATGTTATAAGGAAAAATAAACGGCAAAAGATCACCGGGAAAGAAAAAAAGATTCTGAATGCAGGATTTAACTGGCTGGTTTAATATAAGTTCCGTTCTTCTGAAAATTGATCATAGTACATCATGCCAGAAGTCCAAAAAGTTCATTCCAACCAATTTGAGGACGTCGTTAAAGGTACAGTTATGCGGACAAGTTTAACATTGGAAGAGGTGTTCCATTGTTTCACCGCAGTCACATGTGGAGCTATTACTAATGTTCCATTTCTTCATATTATTCATTATACGCCCAACCATAGTCCTTAATCTATTAAGAGATTTCAACTTTTGGTAATCTAGGTCTGCACCTATTGAAAGGTTTTCTACTGGTTCAATCTAGCGGCTTTGTATAATTTTATTATGTTGCAAGCCGTTAAGCGTACCTTCTCAGGCTTGGCGCCAAGTGGATTTGTTACGGCCATGAAACTTCTCCGCGATTTCAATCTCTGCCGCTGCTGGATGATAAGTTCCGTTGATTAATATCAAAACATCGCCGACGGACGTTTTATTACAAACACGTTAGCCAGAGTTCGATAGCTTACATGAGATTATAATGATGATGATAATGATGATGATATGTGTACAAAAATCGTAATTACGTTTCCTCGATATATCATTTGTTACAATCATCATCATTAAGTGCCATCTCCGTATCGGAGGTAGGCGACTACTTATCTATACATAAATTATAATATGGCGTTATGGTAGATAGATATACACACACCCGGGAGAACTGATTGTGATCGCTTTGTTATCACGACACAATGCAGCCCCGTATGTTTTCGTAGTGTACTATATTTAATTACTAGCGCTCGTGTATGGTGTTGCGCGTGGTGGTTTGCCGTTGCCTTTAAACGACGTAGTAATATTAGGATTATTTATATTTTTATTTTTCGAGGATAATTGTTGGGTCATCGATCGTACTCGAGTACCACAGCCCATGCTCTCTAGCCAACTAGGCTATCTAGACGGCATTTGTTACGATAGCGAATACGAATGAATAAATAATTAAGAAATTAGTACTTAATCGAATTAATTAATTTAATTAAGTATTTATTACTTATTTGAGATTTTTTTTTCTTAAGATTGTAATGCCAAATATGTAAAAAAAAAAATCAAAATTCTGTCGAATATTGACGAATTTTCGAGACTACTCGCTCGTTAATAAAATAATAATAATGCAACGAAATAGATTTAAAAAACTCGTTTTTATCGAACTGCGAATTTTACAATTCCATTACGACGCGTAAAATTTAAAAAAACAAACGTTTATCGACGTTCACTTTGAAAGTCGAAAGGTTAGCAAATAAATTTCGGACAAATAAATAGTCGTCAGATAAGTGCTTTCGAACAACCTCCGAAACTGTACGATATTTACCGGAGGACCGACAAGAAAGTCCTATATCAACCTTAATCGAAGGTTGTTGAATATCGTGTTGAACGTCATCATCTCGTTGACGATAACGATAAAGTTCGATTGTCTCGCTATCCGTGGGTGTAGCCAGACGAAATAGGAGAAAACTTATTTACACGATTCCGGTAAACAACGAATATTAACGGAAATAACGGACGACCTTGTATAAATGCCTTTAGCGGACGACCTAGCGAGGAACAAAGTGGTCGTCAGTACGATTAGGTCGATTTAGAACGTAATATAGAACAAGCGGAAACTCCACACATTTGAAAAAATCTTTGAAGATACACTTAATACATCAAACACTTTGTCCTCTTTGCTAACGTCCTTACTTCAATAATAATAAATCTTTTTCGAATTATTTACCAGCCTCAATCATCGGAGCGTTCCAGTTTCTACTCTTCTACTTTTCTTTCCGCCATTCGTAATAATATTATACGAACCGTATTTACTTTCGACGTATTCCATTCTTCTTCTACCCTTTTCTCTTTACTCTACCATAACTTCTAATATTCTGCTAATGTTCTGGAACCAATTTTTCCCTCCTGTACACACACGCACACATACACACACACATAATTGAGGCAGACGTACAGGCAGCAGCATTTGCTGATGATATCATTTGCAAGAGAAAGACGTAATTAAAACTACATAGCGGTTTGCCTGAACTAGAGTAATGAGCAATAGGAACGACTGTATCGACACTCGCCCGAGTCGGTTTAAAACTAAACAACCCGTTGATCTTAATGATCGAATTACAGGGTCCGATAGATGGGGATTCGACTCGATGCCAGCCTAAACGTACTAAGATCAAAAGTAAAGAAATAAATATTAGAAAGAAATACTGGCTGACCTTTGAGGTGCAGTTATCAAACCGATATAGGAGTATCCTATTTGAGGTACAGCTTCGATACTAAACAAGATGGTGTAGCGACATCGCTCAAAAATATTGAGATAATAGTCGTAATAGTTCACCGCAGTATGCGTCCAGTGATAATCTACATAGAAGCATAAATGTACCGCACGTGCGAAGACTATCGAATTCTATACGCACAGGTTAAAAGGCCACTATAAAAATGTATGAAATGTGGTGAACAACATCAAACTAAAAATTGTCAGAGCAACAATAAAATATTATGTGGAAACTGTAATGGTGAACACCATGCTAATTCGAAGTCCTATTTATTTAAAAATAGTTCAAAATGGATTAAACATAAATAAACGTTATAATCCTGATAATATTAAAAATTATGGTAATAATAATACTCGTAAAACGCAAATAATTAAAACAACAAGCGTGCAGTATAATAATAAATCATCGTATGCGTCAGTCACTGGAAGAAATACAGCGGAATCGAGTACAGATGTTATCGATAATAATTTTTCCATCACGAAATTTATTTCATTGTTACGTGAATTGAATTTAACATATATCTTTAACATTGTAAAAACGGTTACAAATAGGTTAAAATCTGTTAATAATAAGGATGTGTTCACTATGATACAAATAATTTTAGAAACAATAGCGGAATTAATCTAGTTTATTGGTCCCTTTGTGTGATATTCGATTAGTTGCCTGGAATTGTAATTCCTTATTTTACAAATGTAACGAGTTGTACCAGTTTGCCTGCATAAACGAATTAGACATTATTGCTCTATGTGAAACAAGGTTGGACAGTACGTGTAAGCTACATTTTCCCGGATATATTATTTATAGGAACGACTCGTGTCGTAGAAGTGGCGGAGTTGCATTGCTCGTTAGTAAAAGGTTAAAATTCGAATTAATGTCGGTTCCTAAATTAAAATGTATACAAGCAATAGGTATTAACTTATATGTAAGTAGTGTTAATAATCAGATACTTGATTACTAAAAATACTTAAAATCACTAAATTTATTTTTAATTATGCGAAGCTTTTCGGCAATTACGCCATTGTCAAGCTATATACAGTTAAAATTAATTAATATAAAATCATAACATATTAATTTAAAACTAAGTTTACAATTTTACACAAAAATGAATTATGAATACTTTAAACTATCTGACCCTGACTGTGGTACACAACACAATCAAATTTGTGTTGTGTACCACAGTCAGGGTCAGATAGTTTAAAGTATTCATAATTCATTTTTGTGTAAAATTGTAAACTTAGTTTTAAATTAATATGTTATGATTTTATATTAATTAATTTTAACTGTATATAGCTTGACAATGGCGTAATTGCCGAAAAGCTTCGCATAATTAAAAATAAATTTAGTGATTTTAACTATTTTTAGTAATCAAGTATAAATAAAAATCACTACATTCCACAATCAATAACTTAATAATCAGAGTAGCGGTTGTAATGTTGCCAGTAGTACTATTGCTATTTTTGCAGTGTACAAATCCCCTAAAAGTACAAAGTATTTCGCGAATGATATCTATTCCCTGATGAAAGTTAACAGTCGTGTAATTCTAATAGGCGATTTCAATGCTAGAAATAAGATGTGGAATTGTTTTAGTAATAATGCAGCCGGTAATATTTTATATCAAATGTCTACAAGAACTACAGTAATTTTACTTAGATTACTAAGCAGACTTATAGGATATACATTATTAATATTATAGTCATATCTACCTGGCAAGACATAAAATATTTTTCACGATGAAAGAAAGATCATTTACACATTCTATAGTAGTTACACTAAGCAACGGAGTTAAACAGCGTTTATAGAATCGTTACTGGTTGCTTAAAATCAACAGCGATTGCAGATCTGTACAGAGCAAGTGGTATCGCTCCACCATCAATATGTAGGAATCCAGCGGAAATGAGGACGAAAACACCAGCACTTACTGACCAGCGCCACATGCTCTATGGACAATCACCACCTAAAGGAAGGCTTAAATCTAGAAAAGACTTTTGGAACTTCACCACACCACTTTTGCACGAGCCAGCAGAACACCGCGAGCAACTGTGGCAACAACTGGACACGGTTTGGTAACGAGGGCATATTGCCGCACTACACTATCAATTTGAAAAAAAATGGAAAACCCTAAATAGATTACGCCTTACAAAGGAAAATTTTAAAAAATGGGGACTCGATTCAAGATGCGAATGCGAGGAAGACCATAAACACTTGTTCAGATGTCCACTAGTTGAAGGTGAAATAACAATTGGCAGCTTGTGGGCTCTACAGCTAACTGACGAAGCGATGAAGCTAATTCATTTGTGGAAGGTGAAAATATAAAGCGTTATGGATACGATACGACGACGACGATTAATCGCTTGAGAAGTGTGGTTTATAGCTGTGGGAATACCTAAGATTCTATCGAGATGCTCAGAGAAGATTAAGCGTTTATTCTCATATTTGGAGCTATTGGTATCCCAAGCTGATACAAATGAATCTCCAGTAATGTTCACATTAGCTATTAGTTGAGCAGACTCTCCTTCAAAGCATGTACACAGATAGTGCATCTTTGCCACATTACTATGTGATGAATTTCCGCCCACCATTGACAGAAATAAATAATGAAAATGGCGCCACTCTCACTGTAATTGTCCCAAAAATTTAGGAATTTCCATTCTTGAAAGTTGGGACATGTTGTGATAAGCATCGACTATAGAAATATTTGCAAGATCTGCACCCTTTTCAGGCTTAGCTGCTTCCAGTGTGTTGCAATATAGTGGGCTTCCATTGTAAACTATTCGTGAGTGATCATTGTCAATTTTATCCCAACAACTTTTGAAGTAATCCTTCTACTGAGACGTTGTTGTATATGGGTGGTTAACTCGTAAAACAAGCGAGCGAGCCAAAAATAACGAATAGCCGTGCTATGAACACGCAACAAATTTTTACGCGTATATATATATATATATAAAAAAAAAAACATTTTGCTAATTTGTTGCGTGTTCCTATTCTTTTTCTTGCGAATGCGCGCAAGGCTATATATTATTTCATTGTATATGTGCGATGCAGATTTGAAAAAGAAACCATTTTAGTAATATCGTAGCAGACAGTACGTATCTTTTTTTGCACGAAATCGTGAGTTTATTAAATAAGTGTCTTTTTTGGGAAAACGTCTTTAAGTTTCACTCGAGGTACATGCATTTTTTTATCATTCTCAGTGTAGATGGAACTAATGCTTATTACACAGATATTTTAATAGTTCAGAATCGCATCAAAAGAAGGAATGAGAAAATAATGGTCACTGACGTGGTAGAAATTTCTATTTTCAGTCCAAATTCTGCATCCGGCCTGGAGGATCAATAGTTACGTACAAAAAAACTTCAACGTGAAAATAATGCTAGTTACGCGGCCAAATTAAATTTAAACGGAAAGAAAAAAAAATAAATTTACTGTCAATAATTACAATTCAGTGATTTCACAAAAATTACCGCAAATTAAATGAAAAACGCGCACTTATATATATATATATATATATATAATATAGATAGATAGATAATGTACATAAATGAATAAACGAACAATGAAAAACAAATGGTCACTTCCATGACCATTGTAAGAAGACTTAGAACAGACTGACTAAAGAAACTGATAACCGTACATGACTGAGACTGTGCAGTAATTAACGATTCTCTATTGTCCGTGAATGAAATGATCGACCAATCAGAGAAGCCGCAGAAGAAATCTCAATGGTGACCGACCTTTGAACAACATTGCCGTGTAGACTGTCTCTCATAGTTGCAGTGTAGACTGTGGCTCATAGTTGCGTCATATTTTTTTTACAATATAACTCTGGTTTTAAAAGACGCCGAATTAAAGCATTACTACGCTGAATTAAAAAGAGCTACGGAAGAGATTGGGAGAAGTTTACTATCACGATAATGAACTCAGGACTATACTAATGATGACGATTGCATTCGAATTAAGAAAATCTACTTATCTATACACGAGAAAGGAGCGTAAGTCATTTTTAACAACTATGGAAAGGTTAACGTTAACATCTCGCGCGAGTAAAGTAATGATATATATATATATTATATTTAGGAATAATAATAGACAGGCATTTAAGATGGAACATGCATATGGAATATATAGAAAACAAAATAAAAACCGTGATACCAGCAATATATACACTAAGGAACTATGTAGGAAATGATACATTTAAGATGGTATATTATGCTTTAGTAGAATCAAGATTGAGGTATGGCATCCAAGCGTGGGGATTAACTGAGAAAACATATACAGGAAAAAATTGAAAGATTACAGAAAAAATGTTCGAGGTTAATAACTCGGCGCGAAGATAAATCAATGAGTGAATTAAAAAAAAAAATTAAATGTATTATAAATGGTCTATAGTTGTTAGTGAAAATATGAAATTATATCATAAATGAAAAATGCGATATAAAATATGAGGAAGTATACAGACAAAATACTTACTGAGGAAACAATTAAAATAGAGAGTACCGATACCGAGGACAAAATATGGCGCACAAATAGACAAATATATTATGACAAGAATGTTATGGAAATCCCGAATGACATATTAGACAAACATTAAAATAAAAAAACAGAAAATTAAAAGTTGGTTGATGGATGAAACGGTGGTAAATAAAATAATAAATAATAACTCACTCAGGGGGGGTGATTGAGCATACGCTACGAAAATGCTGCTACAAATTAGTGCAAAAAAAAAAGTATGTATATGTGTATATGTGTGTATATATATTATATATATGTGGAAGATGTCAGCAAACAATACGGTCTTAATGTAAATAAAAGCAAGACAAAAATTATGATTATAAACAGAAAGAATGTAATACCACAAGACGGAAGAACATCTACCGGCTGTGAAAACGTTCCGAGTTTTCTATACGTAGGATCACTTCTTCAAGCAAAGGGCGGCTCAGAAGGAGAAATACGACGAAGAATAGAAATAGCTAGAAATTCTATGACAAAACTAAACCGCGTTTGGAAAGATAATTAGATTACAAAACATGTAAAAATTAAATTAGTCGAAACGTTCATATTTTCAATTCTACTATACGCAGCAGAAACGTGGACAATGAAAAGGTCCGATAAAAAGAGAATTGACTCCTTCGAATTGTGGTGTTGGAGGCGGCTTCTTAGGATACCGTGGACAGCAAAACGGACAAATGAGTCTGTTTTACGGGAAATTGGTACCACCCAAAGACTGTCAACCATTGTTTCCACAAGAGTGATGAAATTCTTTGGACACGTCATGCGGAGACCAGAAGGATTACAGATGCTGATGATCATGGGGATTGTTAATGGTAAGCGACCACCAGGACGTGTACCGAAACAATGGACAGATGTTGTTCGACAAAGGACAGGACTTTCAATTGTGGAATGTGTACGATTGTCGGCAGATCGGTGTAATTGGCGAACACTTATTGCTTCAGCGACGGACTAACATTAATCACGTTACCCTAATTAGGGTGACGACTACTGATGATGATGATATATATATATAATTAGAATAATTATATAATAAGAAAATTAAAAATAATAAATGTGAGTGAAAATGTGGAAATGAATGTGAGCAAATTATGTGTAAAACAAGTGTAAGTGTAATTCAATATCTGTAAGTTATAAAAATTGTTACATAATTATATTAAGAGGATGTAAATAAATCTGTCGACAAGCAAATGCTTGACGGAACAATTGATAAATATTAATTATAAGGCGTGTTTGTATACTATATAAACGTGCATGTACTAATTGTAAATTTAAACAAAATTACGAAGTACGATAACCGTAGGTTTCGGAAGAACAAGTGGGATATATGCCAGGCGGAGAAATTCCCGAATAAATCTTAAATATTTACACGGATGACTAGTGCGTTTAACTTAATGCGGAGATCATATTTTTGGTTTTATCGACTATAAATTTAAATGGGTTTGACCGCGTTAAATGTCGCAAAATGTGGACTCGAACGCCGCAATATCCACTGAACTTAATTACACATCTTTATAATAACAATATAATAGAAGAGATCAAAAATCAATTGAAAATTAGTTAAATCACTAATATTTATTTTCTTAAGGAAAACACAAAGCTTTTCGGCATTTACTATCAAGTGAAAAATTTAAAAAATCATAATTTTAAAAATATAAATTAAATATAATTATTTAAAAATATGTGATGGTAATTGTGAAAATATGATCCAAAAACGATGTCTGCTTCTGTCGGTCAATTTTTTTGATTTGTTGAAATTTAATATCAATATATTTGTTTATTAATTTAGTTTTTTTATATTAATTTTTTCTTCAATATTATTTTCCTGATTCTGTAAAAGTTGTATACTGTTGGAATTTTAAATTTTTCATTTACTATTGCGATGTATGATGTCCAAACGTAAAATATAAAATATAAAAATATACAACCACAAAATTTTTTAAAAAAACACAATTTTACAAATAAAATGAAAATAAAACAACACAATCAACTATCAATATATAAAATTTACAAAACAATAGCCAGATAATAATTAAAACATTGAAAAATACTTATATTATATAATAAAAATTAATAGCCAGTAAAATTACAACATATTTTACAATATACTTTTTAAAATTAATTCTTCATCAAAATTTACCATTGAATTTAATAAACTATTTTTATTTTTATCCTTTCTTTTATAATTTCCATTTTTTCAAGTAGTTTTCTTTTTTTGTAGTGTTTTTCTATATGTAAAATTTTATAATTTAGATTAATATTATTTATTTTATGTTCTAATTCTACACAATGTTTTCCAAACAACGATTTTTCATCATTATTTGCATATGAATTTAAATGTTCTTTAAATCTTGTTATGAATTGTCTACCTGTTTCTCCTATGTATTCTTTTTCACATTGATTACAATTTAATTTATAGACTCCTGAATTTTTTAATATATTTCTATTTTCTATTTTATTATTATTAATTGATTTTAATAATGTACTATTGTTTCTTATTGCTAAATCAATGTTATATTTGTTAAATATTTTAATTATTTTATATGTATAACTTCCTACATAATTTATAGAAACTAAATAATTCTTTTTATTGTTTTCTGTATTTATATTGATTTTAGTTTTATTCCATATTTGATCCACTATAATAGGGTTATATTTGTTGCTTATTGCAATTTGTTTTATAATGTTTTTTTCTTTATTCAATTTATCTTTGTCTGTTAAAATTGATTTTGCTCAAATTGACCGACAGAAGCAGACATCGTTTTTGGATCATATTTTCACAATTACCATCGCATATTTTTAAGTAATTATATTTAATTTATATTTTTAAAATTATGATTTTTTAAATTTTTCACTTGATAATGGCGTAAATGCCGAAAAGCTTTGTGTTTTCCTTAAGAAAATAAATATTAGTGATTTAACTAATTTTCAATTGATTTTTTATAAAAAATCACTACATTCCACATTATATAAAAAATTAAAATAATAGAAGAGTGTTGTAAAATAGAAAACGGCGTGTGTGAAAGTTGTGTATATACTCTGTAAGATAGGCAGCTAATGAATAATTAGAAAAGGACAAGTTTTTAAGCAAAATTATACATTTCGGTAAAGGAAACGTTAGAACGAAATGAATTCTATAAGTGCCGTCTCCATATCGGAGGTAGACGATTTCATTATCATCATCGTCGTCGTTGTATTGTTCGTTGCCGAACATCGGGACTAGCTATTATACGTTTCTTTTTACGCACAAAATGGACTAGCATTGCACTTATTTATATGTGACGCAGTTCCGCGTGCGTATGATGATATACGTAGTGGGCTGCCAGTGCCTTTTCCGTGTTAATTAAGAATTAAATAATGATGAAAACTTTCTATGTCGCGCGTTGGTTTAGTCGAGCACTCTAACAATTACGCCACCGCGACATAATATATATGGACTAATTACCTATGCGTATTTTGTTATACAGTTTAAGTAGCGTACAAACCGATCATAATATGACGCTAGCGTAGATAGACACACACACACCAGGCAAAATTGATTGTAATCGCTTTGTTATTACGATACTTGTAGTACTAGCGCGCACATTGTGTTGCGCTTGGTGGTTTGCCATTGCCTTTAAACGAGATAATAATAGGATTATTTATATTTTTATTTTCTGATTATAATTTTTCAGACGACTAGATAATTTTTAACGCGTTATATAGATATTTCTGAAAATTTTAACCTTTAGTGTCACCCAAATATTCCCTTAGTATGAAAATATATATTAAAAGTTACCGTGTACTTTATTAATTAATTAATTGTCCACTAAAATTCCTGTTTTATTTTTTATAACAGCATTTTTGTCTTTCTGTACTTAGACCGGTAATTTCTTGTGCCTTTTTTTTTTTTTTAATTATCTTCAGAAATAATCGTTACACTCGGTACACAAATTATTTAAACTCTCTCTCCGTTTATGCTAATATCGTTCTCATTCCATTCGAACTCTGAAAATAATTCCTCAAGCATGTTTCCAAAACACAGTTTTCTGTCTTTTTGTACCAGTTATTAATCTTTAGTTTGTATCCGTATATAAATGGACATGTCATCCGAATGGATGAAAACCGCATCCCGAAAAGATTGCTGTACCTTCGGATTGGGAAAGCGACATGTTGTGGAAGACCAAAATTGAGATATAACGACGTTATTGTAAAACGATTTAAAAATAGCAGGGATAAACCCAAAAACAACCAAACTAGGAAAGAAGCGCTGGAAACCGAAAGGAGCGGATAGCGATGGTACAAGACGCAATCGAAAATTTGAAAACTCGCCGGCGGAAAGGCAAGATGGAAAAGAAAACGTTGAAACCAAGCTTTGGAACAGCAGATGAAAAGCAACATCAATTCAAATGCCAGCAATTTAAGCAGCAATATCGGCTTAATTTCGCATAATCGGCATAAACATCAGTGAGGTACTCGGAATCGAGGGAATTCAGAAGAGAATATATATATATATATATATATATATATATATGGTAATGCTGAAGGATATAAAATTAAAACGGATTAATGAAACAAATGGACAAGCCCTGAAAATTACGTTGTATATAGAAACAACTACTTGAAGAGAATGTAGCAGTAAAATCGATGAAAAACGATGACGAGCTGACAGAAGGAATGATCAAAAGTAGAGAACAAATCTAAGTTAGAAAAACTGACAAGAATTTTTAGTAGGAGCGAAAAAATATAAAAAATTCGAGAAAATTGAAATCACCTAAAAACGATTACAGACGAAAACGTATTGTTACTACACACACACATATATATATGTGTGTGTATATATAATATACATATATATAAGCAATTTATTTTCCCGAACGATAAATTTTAACTCTCCTTCGTTTGAAAATGTCGTTAAAGAACGGATATCGATAAATTCTTTCATCTCGTACGTACTTCATCTCGAATCTGGTCGTTATCTGACGTTCGATAACAACTCGATAATTTATCACGACTATCCGAACAGACGAGACAGCCCCAGACGAAAACTGACGAACGGTATTTTACCATTCGGCGTTGAAAATACTTACTCCCTCTTATCTTCGATTTCCTGCAAATTCTGTACGATAATACATCGAGCCGAGAAACCGCCTTTTAGATTTTTTCTATAGGTCGTTTTAGAATACTCGATGCTTTTCTTTTTTATTATTAGTTCCCTCTAACCCAGACCTCCAGTAGATGATTGTATTTTATATATCAGGAGGTGAAAGTTTTGCCCGGTAGCAAATCTAAACAGAGTAATATTAGATGGTATTTAAACCAGATTTATGAATATTTTCCGTTTTAATCTTCTAGGTATTTCTTCGTTAAGCCCAGCTACCAGTGGACTCGGATGGTTTTGTAGTCTTGATAGATATCTACGAACTGCTGTTTTAATTTCCCCGACGACATATGTTACATGTAGGTCGGTGTGTAATGTCCTGTTTTGGAGACGTACTACGGAGCAGCAGCTATCGACCAGAGTATTTTATTTTACCTCTGCTGAATAGTAGACTCATTTTGCATTAATGGCTTACAATTCATCGTGACTTTGTGTTTATCGCGCGCGATACGTCGTTCGGTAAAGATGATGCGATTGCATGTTTTGCTCGTTGATTACAATTTTTCCATTTATGCGACCATTCAGCTATGTTATCAATAGCCTTTTGAATACGCTCAATGAAACTTTTCGAACATCGGTGAGATGCCATCATTAACGTATCATCTGTAAATGTAGCTGCAAATACGTTTTCATTTATGAATATATCATTGGTGAACAATGGGTATAGGAGAGGCTCCAATGTGCTTTCCTGCGACACACCCGTATGTATTTTTCGTAAAGATGATTATGTATCATTTAACACAAACCGAAAATATCGTTCATCCAAGTAGGATCCGATAATGTTAGAATATCGAGCAGGCGAAGTCTTCTAACGTTTGAAGAATTGATGCTAGACGAGATCGAACGCCTGCTGAATATCCGAAAATACTGCAGAGCGTATTCCTTTTTACAACTCCCTTTAATTTTTTTAACCACTAGGTGAATCTGTCGTAATGCCAAATGCCCGGTTCGAATATCAAATTGCTAAAATAATTTTATCTTTGTCGATTATCTTTTGTATCCTTTTTGAAGTGAAACAATATGGGGAGTTAACCTGCAAAACGAGCAAGCGGGCCAGTGAGTGAGCGAGCGAAAATAATGTACGGATATATACAACGTTTTGTTGCGTTAGGTGTGTGAATAGGCTTATTCTTCTATATATATAAAATCAATGCCACTTTTCGTTGTAATTTTATAACTCAAGAACGGGCTCACCTATCCAAACGAAATGTTTAGACTTTGTTCGGACTATTTAGTAGATGGTTTATGTGAAGTTTGCACAAAATCGGTCGAGCGGTTCTTCATTTATCACATTTTTCGTAACAAATGAATTCAATAAATGGTGTAGTATACGGTTGATGCACCTTAGTATTCTACTGAGAAAATTACATCATAAATGGCGAGTACGTACTATTATTTCCTGTTGTTAGTTCGAAAGGAATGAATTAATTTTGTCAAATTGAAACTTTTTTCAGATGGGGACTGTGATGTCAAATTGAAACTTTTTCAATGTTGACAGTACAAGCATGTTGTTATGTCTTTCATGCGGTCATTTCATTTTGGACGTGCTTCGATTAAAGCAAATTTTTGTGTTTATATTTTTAAACATATTGTTGAGTGCACTCATACAAACGGTGAGTCTTGAATTGTTCAAATATACTATGTATATGTGTGCGTTACTTTTCTCAGTTTTTTAGCAAGCCGTCGGTGTTTCATATCGTTTACAGGCTTTATTTAACAATGCAAGATTTACGTGGTAATCAACAGCTTTTTGATGGTGATATTACTGTCAGGGGATTTTCGTCAAACATTGTCTGTCATTCCTCGATCAACTCCTGCTGATGAAATGAATGCCTGTTTGAAGTCATCAGTTCTTTGGAGATATGTACAAAAGTTGACCCTGAACATTAATATGCGTATTCACCTACAAAATGATCCAGCTGCCCATGAGTTTTCAAAACAATTGTTAGAAATTGGTGATGGCAAAATACAAGTCGACAGTACCGACGAATTGATCGCTGTACCGAACAATTTTTCTACAATTGCGCAATCGATAGATGAATTGATTGAATGTGTTTTTCCGAATATTCTTCAGAATTACAGAAATCATGATTGGTTGAGAGAACGCGCCATTTTAGCGCAGAAGAACATTCATATCAATGCCATTAATTTTCAAATTTAAGCGAAACTGCCAGGTGTAGTCACGACATATAAATCAATTGACAGTGTTATGAATCAAGATGAGGCAATGAATTATCCAATTGAATGTTTAAATTCATTGGAACCGGCTGGTATGCCACCGCATTGCTTGAATCTGAAAGCTGGTTCTTTGATTATATTATTGCGAAATATTAATCCACCAAAACTATGTAATGGAGCCAGAATGGCAGTGATAAAGTTATTGCCAAATTTGATTGAAGCTACGATCTTAACTATTAAATCAAAAGAAGAAGTTTATTTGATACCACGTATGCCTATGATTCCAACTGATATGCCATTTGATTTCAACCGATTACAATATCCTGTGCGTTTATCATTTGCGATGTGCATCAACAAGGCCCAAGGGCAAACACTTCACATTTGTGGTGTGAATTTGGAGGAATCATGTTTTTCACATGACCAACTTTATGTTGCCTGTTCCAGAGTCGTTACCCCCAGCCGTTTGTTTATTCATGCTCAAAATGGAAAAAAAAAAATATTGTTTATCCAAATGTTTTGGATTAAGTTTTAAAATAGCTAGCAATTAATAAACTATTTTTTTGTTTGAATAAATGAATTTGATGTTCCGATTAAATTTTTTTATTATTTCACTTTATACGTAGCGAAGCGCGTACCGGGCCGCTAGTGTTATATATATATAATATAATTCTTTTATATATATGTATGTGTGTGTGTTTGTTTATATATATGCACACTTGTAACAATTTTTAAAAACTCTGTATCGAATTTAGTTAAAATGTCTCTATGTTTCACTTCTTCCCTGCGATCCGAGGCACAGACTGAGTTTTTTCCGTCCTTGAGGTGGTCTTTACGCTTAGAATTTGTCAGTTCAACTTTTATCATACTCGGTATTTTCTATAATATGGACCACGTTTATTGCGACTTTATATTCGATATTGGCGCTTTATTTTTATCCCATTCGACCTGTTTATTCCGTCTTACTCTGCCAACCTATCACTGTCTCTCTCTCTCGGATACTCTGTTTAAATGAATTTTTCCTGTTTCCTTTTTCCTTATTCTATTTCGTTCATCGATTTTATATTGTTTCCCTTCTTCGACATTTTCCCTACAATACACTTCTTCGAATGTAGTCCTGAATGTATCTATATATATATATATATATATATATATATATATATATATATATACATTGGTAACTTTTAGGATTACACGTATCTTTTTCGGGATAATCACCCCGAACCTATTCCACGTTGTTTCATCGTCAACATAAAACAGCGCGTAAAATATCGTTATCTTCGTACTTCGGAATTTATTCTTGTCTCTTATACCTTCCGTAAAATATCCTTCCGTGATGACTCCCTTATCCACTTGCAAGCGATTATTTACTACCTCTACAGAAGCGAAATTCTCTCTATTTCATATTCGTTTCTGAAGTAATACATCATTTTCGGAGCAATTTCGGAAAGCTATATTTTGTTTTAATAGTATATCCGTTTGTATGATATATATATATATATATTATATATATATATATATATATATATATATATATATACACCAATGTAATGAACGCGGCGAGTTTCCGACAAATTCCCATTTCGACCGTACGTACGAGATAAGGTCATCGTACATCGTTGAATTTTTCGGTGCGTCTCCTTTTTCGCGTCGATAATATTTTAAGAGATATAAACTTTTAATAGCTATTCCCTCAAACGGTTACACTACTTTGGAATAAGCATTCCCCGTTGTTGGAAGAAATTGGATGTCGTCGAAGTCAACCGAGACTTATATATTATAATATGTACAAACAATGAGCTCTCTCGGTATCTGCAAAAATATAACAAGACGAGGATAGCTGTCGTCAACTTATCTCTTTCACATTTGTCTACGATTAATAGTCGGAAAGTAGTTGATACTCGCTGGAAGGACGGACATAGTTCAAAAGATGGTACGACATTTAAATAAAGTAAGCGAATGAATAAGTAAAAGAAACGATGATTGGAAGAAAAACTAAAACTGCTCTCATTTTGCCTAAAAAAATGATAGAGAAATAGTTAAGCAAGTCCGCAGGTGTGAATATACTTTAGCCAGATTATAACGGAAGATCTCTATCGCGATACTGAAATTAATTCTATAATTAGACTAGCGAAATATGCGTTTCCAGAAAAACGTATTAATTACAACAGTGGACAGTGTTGAAGCTCCGAAAAATAATATTAAAGATGTACGCGTGATCAGCACTTTACGGTGCTGAAACAGGGATATTAATTAATATTAACACGAATTAGTTATAACCGTTCGATATGTCGGCTTGGAGAAAAATAGAACTAATAAGATGGATAAGTCCAAACAGGTGCTAGGACAATTTGAAGAGAAAAGGTCGTTATCGGATAAGTAAAGGATTAACATGTACTTCGACATGGGGGGATTATTTCGAAATATTCTTGAAGATAAAATCCGACCAAAAAGAATCCACGGAAGACCGAGAAACACATTTATAACATAAAGAACTACGCTAAATTGGAAACAGTTGCCCAAGACCGGGATACAATATTACGGCAATGGATCAATCTCGGGATTGTACTAACGATGTCGGCTAAATTAACCATTACATACGAATATGACATAGCAAATCAGATTTCCGTATTATTTCAACAGTAGTAGTAGTATCACCTACGGCTACGAAGTAATTTATAAAAGAGATATTGACGCGTGAAAGCCGATCGTTAAGTATAAATATTTCTATTCGCATAATTTACGATATATTAAATTCAATTGATACGATAGGCTGGGTTTTTAACAGTTAGAAAATCGTCTATTTCAACGATGAAGAATAATAGAATATTTCAATTTTTAAAATATTTATACGACACGTTAAAAATTATCTAGATTATAGACGAAATAAAGGGTGACCCGGAGAAGAAGGACTGTTTTGTCGTTTTTCGAACAAGTCGAAAACTACTAGACCAAAAGAGTCGTATCCGAACGATGGTAATCTTTTATCGAAGCGTTATTTCACGTCACACCGTATGATCTGACGATCGTCGATTCCGAAATTGCCAGTTCTATTCTAATTTTTATTTAATCGATATATAAACTAGATACGGAAGAAAACCGGATTACATAATGTGGTGGAGTAGATGGCGAAGCTGAAGTGGAACTGGGCAGGACACTAAGCCAGAGGGCAGGATAATAGATGGACGAAACGGATGCTGGAATGGTGGCAAATTCATAAAGGAAGAAATATTGGCAGACCGCTAACTCGTTGGTACGACGATATAATTCAAGTAGCGGGAAAGAACTGGATCCAGAAAGCTCAGAACCGAAATGATTGGAAAATATTGGGGAGAACCTACAGCAGTGTAGGATAATATATATATATATATATATATATATAAATATATACGGACGTCTTAATGCCTTGTCAAATCATTTTTCCCTGCATAATTAGCTTTTCAACCGCCGTCAGATTTGACAGTATAACCGGAAAAGCCTTGCCATGCCAATTCATTTTTCCCTGCATAATTAGCTTTTCAACCGCCGTCAGATCTGACAGTATAACCGGAGAGGTTTTTATCGCGTTTCTTTGTATTCTCAGAAAGAACTCTGTTACCGTTTCGCTCGATATTCAACTGTTTTACACGACAGAGATCAATGTCATTAGATCGAAGATTTATTATTATCATTATTATTAATTTCTAAACATACGGAAAATATAGGATGACCCAGAGAAGATGAACGGTTTTGTTTTTTAAATAGCGCAGTTGGTAACACTGCTACAACGCATACCGCCTGCTACATATTTAGTGTTCACAAGAGAGGTTCATTTTTGTTTGGTTTCAGTTATCGGCGGTATCCTATAACGAAATGGAGGTCGCGTTTTACGTTGTATGTTATTTTCGGCGTGAATCGATTACGACGGTGTAAGGAGAGTGTCGAATTTTTACGGCGATACCTTAAAAGCGGCGTTTACGAGATCTGAAAAACCCGAAAACTCGGATTTCTAAAGTAGTTTCGAAAAGTCAGTTAAATTGCTCGAAAAAGTAAGCGAAAGTTTTGTAAGGACTGAATGAATGTATTGTTGCAAATGGCGGTCATCTGAACGATATTTTAAAATAAAATTTCGTTCGAAACTTTTAGTCGAGTAGTTTTCGAGCTATTCAAAAATCAACAAAACCGCCCGTCTTCCTTGGGTCACCCTATACATCGGGCTTATTATATTAAGTGTTGTCGAAATCGAACGATCATACTCGGCCAGAGCCCTCAACTATATCCTAATCATACGAAATGCGATTTAATCGCCATCTGTTCAAGATGGCTTCCGATGAACTACTATCGAAAATGAAAAAATTAATTTCAGACGCATTATCAAAGCAGCACGATTCGAAATAATACGGCTACTTCGAAATTGGATGAAGAAAATCAATTGATCGTAGAAGAGTTTATAAACGCATAACATCCGGGATTGAACCCATTCAAGCTGCAAACCGGGACATTTGAACTTAACCTATGCAAATAAGATATATATATATATATAATATATATATATATATATATATATATATATATATATATATATATATATAATATATATATATAATGTACTTTATACCGTTAAAATATTTGGTAACACCATGTGACGTCACCATGAAATCGTATGGACCACTTTTTCAACTCATCATGGCGCCTTTCTTGTAGTCTCAAGTTAGTGTAAGTACAGTTTCTTTTTGTTTATTCTGTCCATTAAACACCTTTTCCCTTTTTTTTTGCCGTTTTTTCCCTGTATTTCTTTTTGGTCGGATTTATATTAAATATTAATAATTTAATTTATTATTAAGTTAAAATAACTATTTGTAATAAATGGTATTTGGCCAATAATTTTCTAAAAAGTCGGTTAATTAATGAAATAAAGACTTTTTCTTCTTCTTCTTCTTAAAATTTCCTAAATTACCGGAATTATAATCGAAAATGTCAGTTTTGACGAATACCAGAAAGGTGATGGTTTTTTCTTGAATTTTTCGAACAAATTTTTTTGTATAATTAATAATTCTTTCGTAGATTAAAACAGAGTTCCGGAAAATCCTATTTAAATCGAAACGGTATTCTACATATGAAATTTTAATTATATTTACCAACGCTTAAATGGTAATAATCGAAGAAAAGCAACTCCATCACATAAAATTTCCAAAGTTATATATGATGAAGATTCATCTTTTTGAAAAATTCTTTTTGAAAAATGCCTCTGTTTACAAGTTTTTACTGACGCATGGAAAACTGACGAAATTAAATTATTAAATAAACCTAAAAAATATATCGCAACATGTAGTGGTTATCGACCCGTAACATTGATAAAATGTATTGGAAAAAGTCTTCGAAAAAATTATGAAATTACCGGATATACTTAAAACACTCGAAATATTACACGAAAATCAGCTTGTGGTTTTAGACGTTTTCGTTCGACAGAAATGACCGTTAAAAAACTAACTTGTCAAAAGCGAGAATTTATTTGGTGTTATATGTCACAGGCGCATTTGATACGATTCTAATTTAGTTGAAATAATTTGCAATTATTTAACGAACTTGCCGTAATTAAATCCGAAAACAGCATTATTAAGCGCGGTTATTTTTTGCCAAGTACCACAGGGTTCCCCGTTCTTGGGCCGACGCTGTGGAATCTATTGTATTCGTATATTCATAAGCAAATTGAAATTTTTTGTACGCGTAACGATTACAGTGCATAATTTGTCGACTTTGCTCTGACGACTCGTGCGCTGCGCATAATCTGCACAGTGTGTTACATTCACAATTGTTAAGACAGTTACGATGCAATAAGCAAACCGGCGAAATGACAAAAAAAAGCTTAGTTTAAGTACTAATACGATCGTGCTGAAATTTTCAACGTTCTAGATAAATATCAAAAAAATAACACAATCGAAATTTCCAGAATCTAATACTCGGGCTCGTGACTCAGAATTTTTAAATTCGTAATTTTCACGCGAGAATTAATTAATACATTATAGGTGTATATAAAATTTCATCCATATCGTCAATCGAAATGCACGAATACATATATATATATATATATATATATATATATATATGTATTTATATGTCTGTGTGTATAAAGTTACCGACATTCGCATATGGAATTGGAAGCTATTTTCCATTTATTCAAAGGCACATCTACCTTCTCCGTTCGGAATCTATTAATTCTGCACCGTTCCCGTCGTGATAGGTCCCGGAGGTTCTATACATCTTGTACTAGATTTACGTTAATGGCTTATACTCTTCGTCCATTCACCTTTCCATCTTTGTTTCTTGACGCGTTTTCGATATGTACTGCCGTTTTCCAGTGTGGCTGTCTAGATTAGTCTTTATCTACATGCATTAAGCAGTATTCCGTATGTGTAAAATTTTCCCAAAGTTTTCGCAAATAACGAGATCTATCTTTTACGTAGAAACCGTTCTTCGTAAAAAGATGTCCTAACGTCGACGAAAGAGAATAAAAACTTACTTTACTTGTTTAAAGGAAATCATTAATCAGCCGAAAAACGATTAATTTAAAGCGAAAGTTTCGACAATTTCAACCTCGCTTGATAGTGAAAACGTTTTAATTAATATTAAGTAACGTCGATAATCTTTTAAATTTAAATTAATTTCGTTACTTATAAAATTCAAATCGTCATCGGTGCATTTGTCCGTGATGAGAAGGTTTTAATTTCGTTTTCTAGAAAAAAAACAATTCGTCTTTTTAAAATTTTACCGGAATTTTTTAGACATCAATTCTAACGTAAATGACACTTTAGAAATAAACGAGATTGGAATTAGAAGTAGCAAACTGAACTTTGACAAAATGTTAATAATATCCCGAGCATTACTAAAACGAATCGTGCGTTTGACTGTATGTTCATTGTAACTTTTTCAGTCGCAATGTCCTCTTTACGGAACATACACTTTTTATATATTTTAAAAGTTTCAATTCTCAGAAATATTTAGATAACGCGTCAAAAATTATCTAACAAAAAAGAAAATTCTACTAGGTGGTACGCCCACATTGTATCGTGTTCTGTGTTCGTTTATTAATCTCATTTATACTTATCGTGATAATAGTTCGGTAAATTTCTTCTTATTCTACATATTGAGACGATTTTATTTAATCCGTCGATATCGTTCGATAATTTGAATATCGTGAATCGCTATAATAATTTAAAATTTAATCGCTTATTTTCTAATTGGTTTTTTTTTTTTGTATTTTAATATTATCCAATTACAGGCACTTAAAACAGCGTTCCTATTAGTAAAGTAATTAGATAATATTTAAAAAAAAACAATTACATATTAAATTTTAAAAGTATTAATTGCTTTCGACCTATCAAAATCACCTCAATATGCGAAAAAATTCTATCTTTGTCTCTAACGATATTAACTAAATCATTTTATGCTTGTTCGGTGGTTTGCTCCATATTCTCAGCTGAATCCTTCGCTATTTTCAAATGTCTAAAGTTCCTGTCCACGGCGCAATCTCCTTCTAAATTCTTTATCCTTTCTGATTCACTCAATGTTTTAAAGTCTCTCCACAACTTTTATACGGATAACGCATTTTTACAACGCATACTGCTTGTCCATGACCTTACTAGATTTCAAGTTTCTATAGTGTTCATTTGAATTCCCAGCCACATCGGTTTTACCGGAAATGAGTCTATTGATCGAGCTGCCAGGAAGGCGTCCAAAAAATTTCGGCTCGCCTCTCTCTTTCTATAGCGACGTAAAAGTTTTCCTGAAATTTCTCATAACCAAATCCGGGTGTCGTGTGTGGAAGTCTAATCAGCAAACTCCTTTCAATCAAACCTAATCCACTATCTCAGCTGCCATTTGCTTCAAGAACAAGAAAGAAAAGTGTTATCCTTACCAGACTTCGGTATATTTTACCATTCAAATCTTACCCATTTCTATCTTCTTCAAGGCACATACCCTCCACTCTGTCTCTTTTGTCAAATGTCACAACTGCTTATTCATCATATACTAACATCCTGCCATGCTCTCACTACATTTAGATTCTAGCACATCCGTTCTCCTTACCCCAAGTTTTATCTGAATCTGCCGACAATATTCATAATATTTTCCTGTTCTTCCTGGATTCACCGAAATTTTTAAGTCAAATCTAGGACCACCGTAAGTTCATGGGTGCGTATGGCCCATCCAAATAATAATAATAATAAGTAAGATGGTTTAAAGATCGGTATTTTCCCCCTTTTAAATGGGCATTTGTGATTCCACCCAGGGCTGTAACGAACGGACGACATGTCTTACTAAACATTTATACTACAGGCTAATATGTAATCAAATATAATCATGTATACGCTATTATTCTGTGAGCTGAGCAGACATCTGGGACTAGTTGAGAGAGGGATTCCTTGGCTTACAATACGTGACAGTAATTTCGATTGATACATTCTGTAATAACTGCAGCTGAAAAATAGATGGTTTTCATCGGCAATCTGATCGGTACAGAATGGCGAATTTATGTGATAAACAGAAATGAAATGTTTAACCTCGTCGTGAAGATAAAAAACAAATTTTCCAAAATATTGGTAATAGAATAACCTGATTATTAAGTTTAAACTTCATGCGATAATATTTAACTCATTGTCCAATCGTCCTAGAAGACGTTATGCTGTAAACACTGACTATAAACAGTGGCGCGGATTATCACTTAGGCCCATGAGTCCCCGGCCTAGGGCGGCGTAATTTGAAGGGTGTATAGATTTGGAGGTACGAAAAAATTTTAAAATCGACTGAAATTTTATAGATGAAAAAAAAAGACGTTAAAAGTTCAAAAATTGAATGACTAAAAGAGAAATGAATCCTGATCATAGCTGAAATAACTTATACATTTGGATATGTACATGGATGCGATAAATTTTTAAAAGTTCGTTTTTTACACGATTTACTCTATATGTATGTATATTTTTATAAACATATTTTAAGGAAGATGGCTATGAGGGGGCCTAGGACGGCATCACACTTAAATCCGTCACTGACTATAAATATAAAATAAAAAGTTGTGGCGGTAGTAATAAATATTATAAGAAATTAAAATCCTAGACAACAAGATAAAAGTACACCGCCGATTAAGACCGATATACAAAAACTATAGAGCAATTTCAAATAAAGAAAAATATGCGGCCTAAATAATGTGTAATACAAAACAGTAAAATAGATGGAGAACAGTATGATTTTTCAAAAAGGGTCAGCCAATTTCAAAAGCCACGCACGAAAGAAGGTATTAACACCAACTTCGAGTAAATAATTTAAATATTATAAGATGTACACGAGTTATGTTTAAATAATACGCGTATGTATGTGTGAAATAATCAATGACAAAAATTTAAACGTATTGAATAAAAAATCATTGAGATCTTATATGTTGAGAAAAGTACCAAAATATAACGAACCAAATAAGTATGGATAAACTAACAAGCATATTATACAATAACGAATCAATTATCACACGAAATATTATTGGAGAAAAATTTAAGCAAACTTGAACAAAAAGTGGAAATCATTGAAAAATCTTTTATACAATCTTATGATAATTGGAGTGCACGAAAACATAAACGATGATATCAAACAAAAGGGGGCATATATACAAATGCTGCTAACATATACATTACGTGCAAAATGGTCGAAATAAACTCTTATGGGACAGATTGATGAGAGTGTGATTGCGAATACATAAATTATGTTATATATATATATATATATATATAAGAAATATCCTTATCGTTTCAAAGTCTAAAATTTAAGCTCTGAAATACTCAACGTTTGATCCTCGTCATCTAGTTCACTTGGTATAGCAATTGAATTTGCATGGATTTCACTCAGGCATTACTCTCTTGCTGACGCGACTTCGAGTTCCTTTGATCCATTAACACCACTATATTCGGTATTCTCTTTGTATCGATATACTCACTATTATCAGAACTGCTCGTAAAGAATATTTGCAAATATTGTGGTCAGTTTCTTACGATGCCTACAAGTTTAAATCTACCCAGCCCGATATAACCTTTTTTATACCTCGGTTTCGTAAACTCAATACTCCGATCAAACAGGATTTATTGTAACAATACGCAGACTACGTCCCGTTAGTAATCGGTTTCCACGGTAGCCGATACCGATCGTGTCATTTCGGAATGTTCTTACTACCGTCCTCAACATGTCAGGCTTTACAATAGGTTGATTTCCTTACATATTTCTTTTCCTATTAATATATCCTACATTATCCAAATAATATTCAAATCATCCTATCGTATTATTGTAATACTAATCTAACTACTTAATGTACCCCCTTATCATATATTTTCTCCTACTCTTACCAATATCACTTTTTAATTATATTTCGAAATGTTCGTATATATAATTTCTCTATATAGTAAAAAAAATATAAGTTAACAAATATATTCGATGGGTAAACCAACGCAAAAGCCTAAAAACAGGTTTAAAAAAAAATTACCTGAATATTATAAGGAATTAAATCCTCCCACGAGCAATAAGCTAAAAGGTAAAAACGATGAAAAAAATATCGAATGTGTGTATTGAAAGTATAAATGTGTGTGTGTGTACACATTGTTACTGACTTTTATGAACAAAAATAATTAAATACACGTAGGAAAAAAACGGCATTAATATTATCATTACGTTGGTATATCGAAACCGCTCGTTTATAATCCGTCTGCGTATTTCAGCATCCAAAATTAGTTGCATGGTATTTTTCAAAAAGTATCTTTGTTTCTTTCTAATTCGTTTTCTAATTACAATTCCTTCTTTATTCTTTTTGGTCTATTCATCCGCTTTACCGTTTTCTCTTGCTCTTGCCTGTCTCATTTAGTCGTTTTAGAATTCAGTTTAATCCTTTTTAATCGTTCGTTTTTCTGAGCAAACTCTTTCTATCCCAATCACGTTTTACCCCGCGAATATTTTTTTTTTTTACCTATTTGCATCGTACTAACCCACCACCGTCGCATTTTGAAAAAACAAACACATATATATTTTTTTATTACTATAATTATTATTATTATCACTATTATAGAGTTTTATATTTCGTAAATTTTTAACAATGTCGTCCATTACTTATTCCTTCCAACCCTATTCTTGAATTTTTTTTACCAAATACATTTAGTCGTTCCTTTCGTTTAATTTATTTTTTTGTTATTTTCGTCTTAAGCTACTGACATCTACTAGTAAATTTTCTGTTCGTAATTTACACTTGAATTTCGAAACATTGTTCATCGTGTACGCTTGTTAATGACACGTAAATGTTGTAAAGCTTCGCTCAAATATAAAAGTTTATATAGCTGATCCAAATATGTATTGATCGATCTCTATCGTTAATTTACTCTGCGTTTATCGGAACCCTAAAAATAATATAAAATTCTTCGACTCTGATTTAAAATCGTTATTTGGCACGAACACTTCCACTATTATTATAGGTGATCTTAATTGTAAGCGTAAATCTTGGAACTGTTTCAGTAGCAACCATGCTGGAACGTCTTTGTTTGAAGCCTCGTTGAAATATAACTTCCACATACACATATATACCAGCACAACGTAATCAAAAACCTAGTATGATAGACCTAATATTAGTTAAAAACTTCCACAATATTATCCATACCTACATAATTATCACTGTTGTCTTCTAATCATAATTTCTATCTTATATTACACCTAGCGTCGAACACGGTACAATAATATCACCTAGGAAAAATTTTCTTTATGAAAAAGCTAACTGGAATCTATTCAGAACGTACATGAATGAAAATATAAATTTATTCGACAGACTTCATACTTGCGATGATGTTGACACTTGTGTAACTGAATTTAGTAAGCTTGTTTCAAATGCAGCTGCTTTGAGTATTCTAAACATTGTTGTTTCTGGCTATCATTCTAAGTCCAGTGTTCCGTCTTATATAAAAAGAATTTTATCCTTCAGAAATTACTACAGACGACAGTCAACTAAACATAAATTTACTCCAATGTATAACAGTTGGAGGTGTATGTATTTATTATTAGTTAAGATTGCTTCTCATTTATTAGTCAACTGGAAAAATAGTAAATGGAGCATACTTTATGGAAAACGAACAAATATTTAACCAAAACGAAACCAATTACTACCACCAATTATCGATCCACTAACAAATGAACAGGTATATAAACTACGTGATAAATTAGAATTGCTGGCTTCACATTTTACCGGTGTTGGTAATCGTTATAATAACTTAATTCCGCGTACACACTACTATAACATACGTAAGGTGGTGGCACGTCAGCTAGCCCCTTCTACTACCCAGCAGAAATATTACTTGCGTCGCCACCTGAAATTGCTAAATATATCAAATCTCTGGGAAATAAAGCATCCTACGATGATGATCAGCTTTCTGCAATTTGAATTAAGCAGCTCTCTCGTAAGGCAATTGTATACCTTACCAAAATCACCAACGCCGTTCTCAAAACTACTTATTTCCCCGCACTCTGGAAAACAGCCAAAATCATAGTTATACCCAAACCTGGTCGTGACGTTACAAACATCAATAACATTGGACCAGTTGAAAAGGTTATTACATCGACTTTCTCTACAACAAATAATATTATTATTCGGGTTCGGCCGGACCGTATACCGGGGGATTTATTCCGCTTATTAGAAGAAGAGCATATAAAATATTTAACAATTCTTTTCAACAGTGTCTATATCTCTGGCAACATCCCCTCAGAACGGTTGAAATCATTCCTAAAAAGCAATATCCTAGAGAATACAGAACAATCAGCTTGATGAATCATATACTGAAAATTATTTACCATAGGATTAAAAGAAAATGCGAGCAAGATTTATCGGCAACGCAGTTTGGCTTCCGCCCTGGTTATGGAACCAGAGAAGCATTGGCGGCATTAAGAATAACTCTACAGAAGTCCAGACAGATGAATAAAGACATCTTTATGTGTTTCATCGATTACGAAGAGGCGTTCGACAATGTAAAGCACGATAGACTGATGATAATGCTACGAAGTATGGGCGTTGATAGCAGAGATTTGAAGATTATAAGATATCTATATTGGATCCAAGATGCTGAGTTAATACTTGGCAAAAATGAGTCAAAAATTAAATTTGAAATTAAACCAGGTGTACGACAGCGTTGTGTATTATCCCCATTTTTATTTAACTTACACGCCAATCAGATTGTCCGGCAAGCCATAATAAAGCAAACGTATGGAATTAAGATTAACGGAAAAATTATTAATAATATCCGATACACAGATGATACGGTCATACTAGCAGACAGCCATCAAGGCCTACAGCGACTGCTACAAAAATTTGATGACGTTGGCAAAACCTATGGTCTAAATATAAATACGAGGAAAAACTAAGTGGATGTTGATTAGTAAACAACAAATTCATAGCGTTGTAATAACCGTAAATAACGAAATTGTCGAAAAAGTGAATAGATTTAAATATCTGGGTTGCTATGTCACTAGTAGTCTCGATGCGGATGCCGAGGTTAGAGCACGGCTACGCACGAGTAGCCTTCAATAATATGAAACAATTATTATGTGATCCATCGCTTACTCTGAAGATAAGATATAGTTCGATGTTACATCCAGCCAATTTTGTTATATGGCATTGAGGCAGTGCCTGTAAATAAAAAACATTTGGACCGATACTAAGCTGTGGAAATGTGGATACATAGGAGGATGCTGAGGATACCTTGGACAGCAAAAATATCCAACAAAGATGTCTTAAAGAAGGCGAATACAGATCGACAATTACGGAATATTATTATAAATAGAAATGTGTCATACTTTGGTCATATCATTCGAGGTGCAAAGTATGAAATTTTACAGATTATTATACAAGGACAGATAGAAGGAGTAAGAAGTTCGGGAAGAAGGAGGACAGCTTGGCTGAAAAATATCAAAAACTGGACATCTTTAATGCAACAATTAATGACAGATGCGAGACAACGTAAAATCTAGTTGGCACATTGGTGACCGCCTACGCTCTCTTGAGTATGGCACATAGAAGAAGAAGAAGGCGATTACGACATGTCGAGTCTGATCGTACGATATTCTAAATACAAACACCGCAGAATTATAGATTACTTGTTTAAGAATTATTTTCCTATTTACTACGTGTTTTCCCTCTTTACGTAAGTTCTAATTATAATTTATCTTTATTGTTTTCTTGCAGGTTTTTTCTAATTTTTTCCTGTACTTAAAAATTTAAAATTTTAAATTTTAATTTTTAAATTTTAATTTTATCACATATGCATTAGATGTCGTTGTACATTAGTAAGTTAACTGTTAAAGAATATATATATATATATATATATATATATATATATAAGGTACTTAACATTCTTCATGATTCAATTATTCATGTATTCATTATTTTGTTTATGTGCTTTGTAAATATATTCTTCTTCTTGCTGTTTTTACTTTTTTTTTTTAAACAATACCATAATCATATACCTACATATACATAAAAAATATATAATATCGATACATTTAATCGGCTTTAACACAACTATGAGGTTATCAAGCCATAATTATAAAGTTATTTAGACGATATTATATAGATTACGTTGTTTGAGGAATAGTAAAAGATCGTTTAAATGAGAGCTATTAATTACACAATAGTTGGGATAGATTAGCGAATAGGTTAAACTTTTGACGGGATTCGGACAGGAAGCTGTGCGTTGTTGAATAGGTATGAGTGGATTACATGCGTATGACCAAGTCTTAGTCTAGTTGAAACTTCTTTTCAAGATTTTCGATCGAATGACTTCCATTCTTCGATCTTTCCTTTTTATATTTCTGAATGAGGTCGATCTCCATTCGGAATTCCACATAATTTTCTTCTTATAACTTTAGATAATCTGTTGTTAATATGATTTCGGTATTAGGATCTGATAGCAGCGAGATTGAACTTTTTGCTAACTTATCAGCAATTTCGTTGCCTTTTATTCCTTTATGGCTATGGGCTGAATATCTATTCAGGTGGATTGTAATTGTGCTAAGATTTGATGGATTCTTTGCACAATTGGGTTGGTAATGTTTGTGAGGGGGTTAATCGAGTCTGTTAATATGATGAATTGATGAGCTGCGCACCATTTTCCAATTTTAGGTATATTGAGCTTTCTGGTGGTAGTTTTCGGCTTTACTCGTTGTATCTGAAATAAAGAAAGCTGCTTCGGTCGCTGATACTGTTTCTGATCCATCTGTATAACAGTGTACGCTGTTTGGGTAACGATCTAAAAATTTTTTTTAATCTTGACTGGAAGTCTACAGTGTCTGCGGAATTGTTCGGTGACATCGAAAGTTCGTCCGTGATTTGTATTGGCGATGTTATCGATGGTCGTGCGAAAATATAAGGGAGCGAGCGATGTGTTTTCAGAGTATAAAAGGTTTGGTTTAGGTATTTTGATCAAATTTTATCGCGTTGTACTGATATCACTTTTGTTATTGAATTTCCTCCGGTAATAGTAGTTAAATAGAAGGCTATCGCATTATGTATTTTGTTGTACCGCTGCTTATGTACCTCCATTTTATTAAGAATTATATCGTCGCGAACATGGTACGGAGGACGCTCAGTATACGTTTTAATCCCCATATATTTCTAAGCCGTATTTTCAAACAGCAGCTACAAGGGTTTTATGCAAAATAACTTTTGTTTGTGAAACCGAGCTTGAGCCGAAATAACGACACGTTTTCGTAACTACAACGTTGGGATAGGTGAAAACTGAATAGCAGGAGTCGTTTGTCATAACTTGAAATGTATACGTGTATATCTATATAGTAACGAAGAGGTTACATTTCATTATGAAAGGAGAAGAATGTTGAAACAAATCTTAACGACAAAAAAAACGATTAGCGTTTTTTCAGCGAAAGATTGAGAGTAATTTAAATATACATCTCCTTACTAGGACGCTATCGTTTAGCGGTAGCTATTACTATTCTCCCGCTCTTTCAATATAACGATTACGGCTGAAATGGAATTTTGGAGGTGGTAAAGAATAAAAGAAAACCCTTTATCAGTTGAAACTTAATCTCAGACGAATGTCTAATTTCATAATAATAATAATAATACTTTACCGATTAGGTAAGAAATTCTAAATAAAGTTAGTACCGTTTAAATTTCGCATCTACTTCTACATAGTTCATTTACATACTGCAAACTGAAAGCTAGAGACTAACACCTTTCTAATTAGGAGATCGGTATAGTTTATAATAAGTTGAAATGTATATATATATATACTAACGAAAAGGTTTATGAAAACTTCATTATGAAGGAAGAAGGTTGAAACAAATCTAAAAAACGATTAGCGTTTTTTCAGCGAAGATTGAAAGTAATTTAAATACACATCTACTTACTAGGACGCTATCGTTTAGCGGTAGCTATACATACATCTATACTATCCTCCAGCTCTTTCAATATAACGATTACGGCTGAAATAGAATTTTGGAGGTGGTAAAGAATAAAAGAAAGCCCTTTATAAATTGAAACTTAATCTCAGGGTAATGTCAAAAAAAAAAAAAAAAAAAATACTTTATCAATTAGGTAAGAAATTCTAAATAAAATTAGTAGCGTTAAAATTTCCTACATAGTTAATTAACATACTGCAAACTGAAAGCTACACGAATTTCTGACTAGGAGATCAGTATATTTTCTATATACATCGACTTGTCATTCGGAATTTCAAAACCAATTGCCGTATGATTATATTTACGACAGTCTAATATTGAAGGAGTATACGATTTGTTCAGTAGGAATAAGTTAACTATATATGGCCTAGGTGCAGTCGACACGGTGTAGCTTCCACTTTTCTCCTCAACGGGAACGATAATTCCATAATTTCGTATGATATTATTCGATGTTGGTGTATTACGCCGTAATTCGGGTTATTACTTTGACAGGCACGAACCGCGTTGATGACAAGTATTTGGAGGTAAATATTTATTGAAATGGATCATTGGAGAAGAATAAAGGACGCAGTTCACGGGAAAAAAGGATGTTGTTCTTTCATTGGAAAAATTGTATAATCATCCACAGACCTTTAATCCGTTTCGATATCGTACTATTCAATGCGTACTCATAAGCCGGAAATGTTTCGAAAATGTCCCCGGGGTATTCCCCCTACCGTTCATAATATTCTTTCCAACTGTCAAAATTGCGTGCAAAATTTCCTAACATTCCTCGAAATAATTAACTTATTTTCTAAAATCTGTACACGTCTCATTAGCTTAAAAGTATATGGCGGGATATTATGCACTGTCCTTATAACGTTCCACGCATTCTCGTTAGAGAATGCTGTAATAACTGAAATTGAAACAAATTTCTCGCGTGTAGACTAAACTTGGAGTACGCGATTTGCGTTATAGCAGAGATACCAACAGCGGTATTCAAAAACCAAAACCGTCCGTCTTTTCTAGGTCACCTTACAGTTAATACAAAAAATTAAACGGATCAACGATCCGGAAATTATATAATTTGAAAGATTAAAGAATTAACGAGAGAGAATTATTTTAGAAAGCTTTCAGAAAAAAAGAAAAATATCAAATATTAAAGCATAAAAAATAATTTATATGAATATATATATATACGAAATTCGCTCCCTTGTTCCATTTGTAACACAGGCGTTACTACTGCGCATTTTGGCCGATGATCAGCTGGCAGAAGTTGCGACGTTCTCTTTACCCAGACGCACGTCAACTTTATTTTATCTTATAAGAGGAAGTAAACGGACATTATTTATATACACACACGTAATTATACAAACGATATGAATTTCGACTATTTCTATATGGTGATGCGAATAAATAATTAACGTTAAAATTAAATATTCAAATAGTACGTAACAACGTTCACAAAGTTATAAACTATTTTAAAAATAAGTTCACGATTGGACAAATTTAAAAATATAAATTAAATATAGAAACGAAAAGCTAGAAATATTAAAAAAAAAAAAAAAGAAAAAATATTTAACAGACAATTCTGTATTACGATAAGTATCTTAGAAGAAACAAAAAAAAAACCACGATGTGGTCAAAAATAAATCGCGATATGAACAAACGAGCAAATCTTAAAAATAAAGTGTACAAAATTGTGATCAGAAGTTAAAATGAGAAAAATCAAGTTCCACACCTACGATCGTCTTAAACGAAGGTTAGAAGTTGGAAATTTAACTTATTTGACGTGACTGTAAAAACTCCCGTATCATCTACCAAACACGTATTATGAAAAGCTCGCAATAAATTAATTAACGAAGATATCTGAAAATGAAATGAAAAACAGAATGTGAAATGAACGTACTTTAATGATGCCCAGAAAAATTATGAGATAACTTTGACAGAAGGAAAAAGTCATCCGAAAATGATGGTGCTAATGAAGTAAACGAACACGCAGAATTAAGAGAAAAACACAATACCGGTTTTAACGATAAAATAATCCCAATGCTCCGGAAAATATCTAGTATTGCACCTGACTGAAATTAACAAGATATACGGAGGTAACCCAGAGAAGACGGACCACCGTTTTGTTGATTTTTGAATAAGTCTAAAATTTTTGAACGAAATTTTATTTAAAAATAGCGAAACGGGAGATTAGCTTACATTTGCGGAACACCATATCGTTCAGATGACCGCCATTTTCAGCGATATATTCATTTATTCTTTTTACATAATTTTCGAATACTTTTTCGAGCGTATGTCGCTGAATTTTTAAAATTTCTTCAGAAATTTTCTAGATCTCCTGCACGTGTTTCGTAAACGCGGCTTTTAAGGTATCACGGCAAAATGAAAAAAATCACGTAACTTTGAATTCTTTTCGAAACTCTACACTGTCGTGATATAACGTTCACGTTCCGCGCAAAACGAGTGCTGCTTCTCATTAGAGGACGATAACTGAAACTGGACAAAAACGAATCTCTCGTGTGTTGCAGTAGTCTTACTAACTGCGCTATTCAAAAAACAAAACCATCTCTGGGTCACCCTATATTATCTATGTGTGTTTTCTTATTATTATTATTATTAGGTCTAATTGTATTCATTCCCCACTTACATATAATCATTATTTTCGGCTCGATAAACTTCCGTCTTTTTTCCATCATCTGGAAAGATTTTAAAGAACAACCGTTACGCCGTGATGGGTCGTAGTTGCCAACGTTCTCGACTGTCAATCCGACGGTAGAGGGAATTCGTATCGTGCAACTATTCATCGTCACGAGGTGAAGGCACTTCGTCGAACTCGTTATACATAGAATTAGTACCTAGAATTAGGCCATTTTGTAAGCAAAAATAACATACAACGGGCTAGTCACGATGTTGGATATACGACAATTATGTTCTTATTTTTAACTTCTTTTCATATCCATGGCTTTTTTTTTAACGTCGTCATTTCTCGCGTCTCACAATAATTCCTAAATACCTGATAGACTATAATTAAATTGAAAAACGAATTTAAAATTTAACGCGCTTACTAACGAGTGTAACTTAGGTAACATTTTATATTTTACTCGAAATTAATTGAACGCCCTGATTATATTCCGTTCGAACGCTCTTCATTAATGGCTCTTTCTAATTTTCGACCTTCTAAACTGAATTTAAAAGCTACCGTAACATAATAATATACATACATATATATATATATATATATATATATATATATATATATATATATATATATATATAGAGAGAGAGAGAGAGAGAGATATGTATATATATAACCAAAATAAGCGCGTCCTTCTACGAATGGAATTCTGATTTATGCGCATACATTTAAATAATAATTTATCTAAACTGTAAGAAGACTAAAATCAGTTCCACTTTTTCCGTCCAAATTCGTATAGTCGCCCTCGAAATAAGTTATAAGTGAGTTTTCCTCGTAACGTTATTTCCCTTACTCGCCTGTTTGGCGTTGTCGCAATTCTAAAAACTCTAAAAAATATCGGGCGTTGATTAATTAAATTTCACCACCAACCAGCGCGCTCGAGAAAAAGACGAATCGGTTTTAAAAAGAAAAATATTTTATTTCTTTTTCTGACAAGAAATAAAAAAAAAAAAAAACAAAGCGAATATTTTAAAATGAGCAACGTACTGTCGTAAAAACGTAGCGACATTTAACCGCGCATTAGGGAATGTAAAACAAAACTATCCGGGTGTGGGAGAACAGCAGCGCAAACGGCATTCTGGCCCTTCGATCTTTAACTAAGGCAAGAGCGTTAAACGCATGTACTTATAACGCACGTTTCAAGTAGTGTCATAGGATAAGTTAAAACGCACATCGACTTGCGTCGTTTATTAGTTTTCATACGGCGGAAACATTGCTCTTAGCCAAAATCTCGAAGTTATGATAAACAGTTTAGATGTTTGCTAATTTTCAAACATCGATACATAAAAAATAAAGAAACCCGTCAAAAGAGAAGGCGGATAGGTACATATTTTAACTAATGAAAGATATATTCAACGATATGCAAAGCTGACAAGGATAATAGAATTATTATAATCATAAATAAAGATGAACACTTAGAGAAAATCTGTAATTTCATAAATTAAAAAGGCATTTAGATTTAACGAAATTATCGAAAAACAATTAAAATCTATCAATCAAATAGAATGTCATAAAAAAAATGATCATAACACAAATCATTAAGCACGCGCTTATTCCAAAAAAATCTAACTAAAATCAAAATCAATTCAGAAGCACCTATTTTAACGGGCTTAATAAAATTACATAAATAAAATAAACCCATTAAACCGTTAGTAACATCCGATACACCAGCTTATATAAATTTTCAAGAAATATAGTAAAATTTTTATAAGAGAATTATAAATCTGAAGATAAATTTCGTATTAAAAATAATATAGAATTAATAAATTGTTTAAAAGAAGTAAAATTTCGGAGTAGTGATACACACTAATATCATCGGATGTAGGTATGTATAACAACATTGCTACTGACAAGTAACGGAATATTGAATAATAATTTAAATAATAATACACATAAAGATCGTTATATAAAAATACTAGAGACAGTATTAAACCGAAATTATCTTCAGATTCAAAATAAATATTATAAAAAAAAAAAAAATAGTGATTTATTTATGGGATCTCTATCATCTCCTATTCTATCTGATATTTATATGAAAAAATTCGAAAATAATATTAAAAATAATAATATATTTAAAAATAATGTTAAATTATAGAAACGTTGGCGATATCTCAATAATGTGGAATAGTAATAATATTTCGAATAATTTTGTATATTATCTAAATAACTGTAATAAAAACATTTAATTTATATTAGAAATACGAGGTAAAACGATAAGTTTTCCTGATCTAAAAATTAACATTATTAACGAAAAATTGATATAGATATATACAGAAAACCTACACAAACAGACGTATTAATACCTAAAGATTCATTTCACACAAAAATTCATAAATTAGCCAGTTTAAGAAGTCTTATAAAGCAAAAATAATTTTAACACACAATGATAAAGTGAATAAAGAAAAGAAAAACATTATAATCCAATTGATTGTGTTATTGCATTCACTGTCAGATTGTCTTATTCTTCAGTTTCTTGTTTTTTTGTGAATTTTAACATTTTTTTCATTTTATGTTCTTTATCTTTTTAAATTTAACTTGATAATGGCCAACAGCCGAAAAGCTGTGTGATTTCTTATAAAGAAAAAAACTAATGATTTTAACTTGTATTTTGTTGTTTATTTTAATAAAAATCACTTGCACATTCTACAAATTACTATTATTTTCATTAATATATCACGACTAGCTTCATTTTTGATGCGGTTAGTACACATACCGCTTTTTACACTGTTAAACTACGTTCCTCACATTTTAAATTATGAAAAATATTATTAATTATTATTATTATTATTATTTTTATTCCCTTTATTTTAGTTTCATATAAACAATCAAATGAATTAATGCCATTATTATTATTAGTAGTAGTACTTCAATTAATTTCTCAATGTTTATTTATCCGTTTTTTATTTTATTTTAATTGTTTGTTCGTATTCGATTTGTAATTAATTTTTACTTTATATTTCTTCTATATGAAATGTACCGGTGTATTGTATTGGAATTAAAATGAATTCGATTTGATTCGATTATTATTACTATTATCATTAGGACTAGCTTCATCTTGTTAGTACACATCCCACTTTTTACGCTGCTAAATTGCTTTTTTGTTCATTAATTTGACTATCTGATCAATTTTCCAATAACTGTTCTTCTGCAATATGCTAACAGTCTCGTACAGACAATATCATCTGTTTATTCTCGGCTTTCATTAATTCGTGTTACGTTGTGTGCGTTCGTTGAGTTAATTTTGGTTACTCGATCATTCCTCGTCTTTTTCCCATCAAATGATCCTTATCAAATAATTTCACCTGGCTACACTTTATCCATGAGATATAACCAGTTTGTATTATTTATTAACTCCCGGTTTCACGGCACACATACTAATTCCAAATCATTTTCATCGGCCATTATGGCGACAACGGCTATTTCTACTTCTATTATTTACGCGACATCATAACACACAACACACTCCATATGCAGCAAGTGCATATCGTTCAATCTGATAATAATGGTATTTATATAACCTACCTCCAGCCTGTTTATTATTTATCCCAGGGGGGTCCGGCAATATTACCTAATTACAAACGCGGTTCTCAGATTTGGACAGTAGTTCAATTGCTAAATCAGTCATAGTGCTCTTACGATGATATTAATGATCAAGTTGAAGACGTGTGTGTGTGATACCTTGAGCGAATGTAGTTCTTTCGAAGAGTGGCAGTTACCTAAGAGAAAAGCCAAAAAGCGACCAATTTCGTCATAAAATATTGAAAACAAATGTAAAAATATTAACCGTTTCATCCGCCTGTCCCTTAATGAGGAAAGCCGGAGAAATAATTACACTAAAAATGTACAACCCAAATTACCACCACATCCTCCGTTTTTCATACGTGAAGTTAACCCGACAATAACCAATAAAATTGGCACAATTATAGGTAAGCTGGATTTTGTAACCAAAACTTTAAAGAGTAATATTAATTAAAACGAGAAAGATCATATAAAGCAGTAATTAGAAATCTCCATCATTACGGATGAATAAATTACAGTAACTCTTAAAGAACAAGGTTTTTTGTGCTCGAAATGCGTTAAATATTAGACATAAAAAGTCTCTATCATAATACTTTATAGATCTTGAGCCCACAAACAATGTTAAAGAGATACTTAATTTAACTAACTTGCTGTACACTAAAATAAAGGTTGACGCTTCCCATCCTAAGAAGATGATTCCTCAATGCACGCGCTGTCAGAGATCTTTTTGCAACCGGCCATATAGGTGCGTAAAATGCGGTGGTTGTCACAATTCCGCAGAATGTAAAAAGATCAAAGTTCTGCCCCAAAGTGTGCATTATGTGATAGAGATCATCCTTCGAGTTACAAGGGTTGTGTGATCTATTCGAAACTACACGAACAGAGGTACAGACCAGAAAATAGTGCTGTAAAAACATCAGAGAATAGAAATAAACAAACTTCAGTCAATCCAAGAGTGTCTCATGCTGAAATGACAAGAAGCAAAACGGGCGCATTTAACTCTCTTGCCAATGATAATGAACCTCTACCAGGCTTTAATATTAATAATAATGCGAACGATTCATATAACAACCATCGAGACAATAATTCTGACTTTAATCAGCTGTGGATAAGTGTGAAAACACAGTCACAGAAAAACTATAACTTGGGCATGTAGAGGCTTGGTTAAAACGATGGCGCATAGTAGTCAATGAAAGTGAGTCAACGCATATTTTTTTCACAAATCGAACGATTGAACGCCGGCCAATCGAAATAAACAATGTTGTCATTCCAAATACCAATAGTGTATAATATTTGGGCATGCATTAGGACACTAGGCTAACCTGGGCTACTCACGTTCAGAAAAAAAAATCGAGCATTTGAAGCTTACAACCAGAACTATATCATAGATGCCAACTAATAAATCAGGGTTATCGTTGGAAAATAAAACTCTATTATATAAAATAGCCTTAAAACCAATCTGGGGGTACATGGTATACAACTATGGGGCTGAGCAAAAACATATAATTTACAGAAAATACAGCGATATGAAAATAGGATATTAAGAACTATTACTGCAGCTCCCTGGTACGTCCCAAACTTTACACTCCACAACGACCTAAACTTTATGTTTGTGGAGGATGAAATAAAAAGACAAGCAAACAAACATGTCGCACGAATTAGCGTTCACATGATCCGCTTGCTACCGATTTGCTGAATAGCTTTGTCCAACCAGTGTAGGTTTATAGAGAGTACTGCTGAATACTGTCCCTCCACAAAACATCACTCATCTCATTATGTCAATCACTAAATGACCTCTAAAGTTGGTCAGGAAAAACAAATATTATAACAACTTTTCTAAATGAATTTAAATCAACGTTTAAGCAGCTTATGCAGCAAAATACAATCGTACTAATACTCACAGCGTTAATTAATTAATTAACGTCGACGTCGTTACGGATAACCACATGAAATGTCAATGATGCAGTTCAAATTAAACTGGAAATAGAGATGTTCCTTAACCCAGAGCAAATCGACATATTGCTATATCTGAAATACATTTCACAGATAAAACATATTTCGGTATTAAAAATTATAACGTCTACAAAACTACAAGACCTGACCCTAAGGCACGTGGTGGCGGCGCTTTTGTTATTAAAAGTACAATAAAACGCTATGAACTTAAAAATCTATCTACTAAAGAAATTCAAGCAACAAATATAATGACATATACATTGAATGGTAAAATTGCAGTGTATTATCCTGCAAACCACAGATTCAACGAACGAAATTTAAGCGAATACTTCACTTAAGCCGCAGGCTCATCTCTGGCGGTGACTAAAAACATAAGATGGGGCTCACGATTTTCTAACCCTAGGGGAAAACTATTAAATAAGATAATTCTAAATAAAAATTTCGATTGCCTAGCAACGTGTGCACCAACATACTGGCCTACAGACTTAAATAAACGTCCTGATGCTATAGATTTTTTCATAACTAACGGTGTTTCAATGTTGAACATAAATCCCGATACAAATTTTGATTTATGCTCTGATCATAGAGTTCCGTAATTTTAACCGCGAGTACAGATTTAATTAACTAAGAAAATTCTTCCTACCTACGTACTAAATATAAAAACTGGGAAAATGTTCGAGCGTTCATAAACATTAAAAATTAATTTACCACTAACAACTGAATCAGACACAGATGCAACGATTCAGTATTTTACTGAAACTATTCAGAATATCGCATGGAAATCTACACCAAACATTAATAAAATAAAATAAATAAATAATATACCGCGCCACATACGCGATCTGGTGACATAAAAAAAATTATCTGTAAAAAATGTCAATCTTCTCGAAATCTCTATTACAAAACATTGTAAAATAAAAAATCGAAAGAACTAAAGATTTTACTTAACAACATTAAAAATGAATTCTTCCAACGCTGTCTACAGGATCTTTCACCCACGGAAGCGACAAATTACAAAACCTATGCACCCCTTCCACCAATTCGTAAACCAAATGGTACATGGGCTAGAACTGACAAAAGAAAAAGTTGGAGGTATTTGCCACATATTTCTCCGATGTCTTCGAACCAAATTTACAATCTCGATGCAACTGACATTTATGTATAAATCCCCCAATTGCGCCAACGTCTCCCAGCGAAATCAAATATATAATCAATAAATTTAACAAAAAAAAAAAAAAAAACCGTGCAGAATTTGATTTAATTACAAATAAACTGTTATCGAACTACCCAGAAAAGGTATACTACTTCTTACAAACATTTTTAACGCTGCGCAGTATTTTCCTTTATCCTGGTAATTAGAACCAGGTAAGGCACCGGACGAGGTTTCTTTCCTTACTTCTTATACTCTCAAAACTACTTGAAAAAATAATATCGAAGCGGTTGAATCCTATTTTAGAATTGGAACATGTTGTTCCTGGGCACCAATTTGGATTCAGAAAAAGATACTCGACCATTAAACAGATACACCGAATTGTGCATATACTATTCAAGAGAATCATGAAACTAAGCAAGTATGCACGGATGTGTTCTTAGATGTGAAGCAAGTCTTTGATAAGGTGCGGCATCATGGTCTGCTGTATAAATTAAAAAAAATATTACCGCATCCTTACTATCTCCTTCTAAAATCATACCTTGAAGATCGTACATGCCAGGTTAAAATTCTAAATCAATTCTCCAACATCTATCCTGTATCAGCTGGCGTGCCTCTAGGAAGTTTCTTAGGTCCGGTGCTTTATTTAATCTACTCTGCCGATTTTCCAGTTGATGATAACGTGATAACAGCTACGTTTACGGAAGATATAGCGTTATTAGCTATTGATAAAGACAATACTACAAAAAACTCTGTTAAAAGTTGAAAACTGGCTGAGACGTTGGCGTATGAAGGTAAATGAAAATAAGTGCAAGTAGATCGATTTTACGTTGCGAAATTTTACGTATCAACCGTTAAAATAACTATTGGCCAAGAAAAGGATTAGGCATTCATTTAAATCCTAGATTGACATGGCAGAAGCATATTAGTCACAAAAGAAAACAGATATAAAATTGCATAAATTAAAGTGACTTCTTGGCGAGTACTTTGTCACTAGAAAACATACTTCCAGTTTATAAAATAATTATAAAGTCTGTTTAAACATACGGGCGTTGCGCAAAAGATACGTAAATAGGATACAACGATTTCAGAACACGGCCGTAAGACTCATCGTTTCCTACCTTGGTACTTATCGAACCATACGTTACATCGAGACTTAAATATCCCATACGTGAAAGACGAAATCGAACGATATGTAAGCCGTTTAGAAACGAACACAAACGTGCTGGCGAATCTACTTGACACTATTCTAAATGTTCATAGATTTTAAAACATAGTCGATCGTTTAATCTAGCCTAAGGGTCTTTGACCGCGAATGTATGGGGCGGCCTAGCATCTTGTCCGTTAACCGCCTAATAGTTTATTTTGGCATTTAGATGACAGCTCCTAGCTGGAGTTCAAAAAGGGTCTCTGACCGTGAATGTATGGCGACCAATGTCTCAGTGGGGTCCATCGCTGGAGACTAACCCCTAACAAGTTATTTCGCGTTTCAGTCATATTGCTAGATGGCTACCGGGTTGTTTTTTTTTATGTATCGTTATCGTGAATGTATGTCGCGTATGCCGCGCATGTTTAGTTTTTAATTTATTAGATACCTTCGCGTGTACGTACTACTCGTTTTCTCTGTGCGTGTTAATCGGGCGTCGGTTGATTCTTCACATACCTCTACAATTTACGCGTCGTTAATTCTTATCCGGTTTAATTGAATTACGCGTTATCTATCTAATGACTTATCGTATCAGCAGCGGTGGTCATACTGGTAAGATCGTTTCAACTATTATCGTCCTACATACTCGTTCGCGTCCTCTCTCTTTTGATAATTTATGGGAGGGGAGCTCAGCGCGTTCACATACGCGTTAGCTGGTCAACCTTTAAATCCCCAATTATGTACTACTCACCACCACCTGTGCGTAAATCACCAGACAATTCTTCGTTATCTCAACCTACCAATAATAGTAGTAGCAGTAACAATAACATTAATAGTAATAACACTAATTCAAATACTACATAAACATCAAATTACGACAAAAATCCTATTACCGATGAATCTAAGCGTGAAATACGTCCAATTCAATTGTCTTCAAATGAAAATAACAACTGGAAACTCGTTCCGTATAATAAAAGACGAAAATCACGATCTCAACTTTCTGATTCTTCACCAATAAACCTAAACGGAAAAATATTTTTCAATTTCTTAGTGCCGAAGAAAATTATGAGGACGATAGTAGTTGCATGGAAGTGTTAAACGTGGAGCCCGATAATAACAAGTTCGAGTGTACGAATGTACAAAACACCAACATTAAATTTCCCGAACGAAATCCCAATGTTAATTTAAAAAAATACTTCCCATATTAGTAAAAAACGTTACTAATATTTCAACCTTACGTCGCGACCTACTAACAGGAAAGGAAATTACACTTACGCTAAAATCTACTCGAACAGGACTGAAAATGCTGAGTGTTATAGAAAAATAATAAAAATATTACAGAATGAAAAATATTACTTCTTCACTGATCAATTATTGGAAGAAAACCCGTTTAGAGTGCTACTCCGAAATTTACACCATACGACTGACATCCAAGAAATTAAAGTGGAACTGGAAAACAAAGGTTTCAAAATTAAGAACATTACTAATGTAATACATCCGAAATATAAAACATGCACCATATAGATTTATTTCCTTCATCTAACAACGATGATATATTTCTATTAACAGGCTCACACAAGAGTAGTTGTACAAGAGATAAATAGCAAAAAACAACTCATACAATGTAAAAGGTGTCAACTACTTTATGGTCATTCCCACAATTGCTGTCATTTACCTTTTAGATGCGTCAAATGTGGGGAAAAACATGATACAAAACTATGCACCAAATCTTCGGAGATTAAACCAACTTGTGCATTATGTAAGGGTGAGCATCCTGCAAATTACAGGGGATGTCCTGAATACAAACGGGAAGTACAAGAAAAATTTACACGTACTAACACTACAGGATTAGAAAATCTAAATTACTCAAATAATCCGCCGCTACAAGTAAATAATCGTCCTTCTAATAATCCCTGGTTTAATCATAAAACTACGCCACATGAAATTCAGAATCACAATACCACACCACCTCAAACCAGTTGTACTAATCTAAATAATCAGAACTCAATAAACCAATTTACAGTTCAAATTACTAGTACTTTAGATAAAATGTTAAATGAATTTAAATCATTAATAAGTCCGCTATTTACATTATTAAATAAATCACTAAATTACTAGATGTATGACGAACATAATAAATACTACAATATAAAAAGTAACCTAGCAATTATGCTTTGGAATTGCAATGGCATATCTCAGAGGAAAGAAGAACTTGAATTATTCCTATATGATAACAGAATAGATATAGCACTTTTGTGTGAAACACATCTCATTTCGAACTCAAGCCTTAGTATCAATGGATATGGTGGCTGTTATGCCTCACATCTTGATGGGAAATCTCATGGAGGTGTTGCCATTCTAATTTGAAATAAGATAAATCATTGTCATTGCTACACTGAAATACTTATGCCTATCAAGTATTAGCCATTAAAGTAAACAACATTCAAATCCATTTTACCTTAGCAGTTATGTATGGTCATCCGAATGTAATCATTCCTAAGGAACGATTAAAGAATATCTTAACGGGGCATGGTTCAGGAATACTAATAGGAGGAGACTTCAATGCTAAACGTCAGAGGTGGAATTGCGTTACAGGTAATTATAGAGGAAAAATTATTAAAAATATAATTACTGATAATAAACTCACAGTTATTGCACCAAAAGATCCTACCTATTCGCCAAAAAACACACTAATCGTAACCCAGAAGTACTTGACTTCTTCATAGCAAAAAATAAGCACCCTGTTAATATCTCATGTAAAATGGTGTCTCTTTTAAGCTCACATCACACCCCGGTAATTAGTGTCGGTATTACATCTACCATAAATAAAGATCGTATACCTCTAACAAATAGGAGCACAAATTTGGAAATATTTTCAAACTACATGGATCATCAGATCGAATTAAACGTCCGTCTAAAAGAACTTAAAAAAATTAATGAAGCAGATAAATCGTTCGTTAAAACTATCCGTAACGCTTGTGCAAGTGCAACTAAGTATCCAGCCTGTAAAGTAAACTATGGAAAATTAGATTTTAATCTACCCATGGAAATTAGACAACTAATTCAGTTGTCACGAAGATCAACAAGTAAATGGCAGAGAAATAGAACACATTCCTTGAAACGATCTTTCAATCATTATCATAACTTGTTAAAGGTGAAAATGAACGAATAAAAATCTGAAAGATACGCTCAATTCTTTACCTCATTAAATCCGGAGGACATGACTGTAGAAGAAGAAGAAGAAGAAGCACTGTATTTCTTATTATTAAGTTACATGCACATAAGCATATTAAATTTTAAAAAATGAACAATTTACCCGTGCCGAAATATAAAACAAAAATTCTAAAATTCTTCCCAGGCAAACAAAAAATAAAAAAGCTTATATGATAGGCTTATAAATATCAAATGTATAAATTACAGGAAAAATTTGTATAAAAACCTGTTCCAATATATTAGAATAAAATTATAACTTACTCTATCACAATATAATATCTTAAAAATATCTTAGTCTATTTGCTGATACTAGAACTAGAATTTAATAGCCGGCTTATTATAAACAGATATGTTTTATACGTCTGTGCTTGTACCTCTTATATCTGTGTCGCAGAGACTGGTAGTCGTAATCTCCTATCGAATGTATTAGTACATTATCAGATGAACTGCAGTTGGCGAAAAATTTTTTCGCTGTATTTTTAATGATTTCCTGTATGTAAGGAAACGTTAAAATATCATGCGTAGATTTAATTTTAGTAAATCTTGGTTTATTCGAGATAATTCTTAAACAATGATTTTGTAGTCTTTGCATCTGATTTATACTGCTATTGCTAGCATAGCTCCACACCGGGCTCGCATACAATAATTTTGGTAGAATAACTTTTTTGTAAATGAGGAATTTGTTTTGCGCCGATAATGCAGACTTTTTATTGAATATTGGAAATAGACAACCCAATATCGTTCTATTTACACAATCATTAATATGCCTCGTAAATGTAAGTCGTCTATCCATAGTTATGCCTAAATATCTTACACTTCCAATCGAGGTAATTGTTTTTGACTCGAACGAAGTGATTAAGTAGAGGCCTACGACTAGTGAAAATGATTGATTCAGTTTTTTCATCATTGACTTTAATTTTCCATTTGTAGAAAAACTTTGATATTTTATCAATTGCACTTGTTAGTCTGTTACCGATTGTGTCAATTCTATAAGAGGATACCATTAAAGAAGTATCATCAGCATAACGGTTTATGTCTACTCCCGGAATGGTTGGCAAGTCATTCAAATAGAGTATAAAAAGGAAAGGACCTAGGATGCTCCCTTGAGGTACTCCAGCTTTAATAAATCTCATGTTAGATTTATGGTTTTTTATTTTCACGTAAAACTTCCTGTTCATGAATACTAGATAAGGAGGAAATTCATATTTGATTAATTTATGGATAATTCCATCATTCCAGGTTGTGTCAAACGCTTTTTCAATGTCCATCAAGACTACTCCTGTATGTTTATTCTGACTAAAATTATCGGTAATTTTATCGCAAATTTTAGCTAATTGAATTGTGGTACTGAGTTTTGGCCGAAACCCAAATTGTGAGTCAGATATGATAGATCGACTCACGCTGAAATCTCTTAATCTGACCAAGAGTACTTTCTCAAATATTTTACTTAAATTACTAAGTAAGCTCACTGGCCTTATATTTTTACCAGAGATGCATCCTTCCCCGGTTTTGGTATGGGTATCGTTACCAACAATTTCCACGACAGAGGATAATAACACAGACGTAAACATGAGTTGAACATATTGACTAAGGCAACTATTGCTTTGAATGGTAAATTTTTAATCATTTTTATATTAATTTTGTCATAACCAACTGAGTTGTTTTGTCTAAGAGTAGAGATAATTCTTTTGATCTCTTTAGGTGTTGTAAAATTCCTAGGTAAAACTGTTGCAGAAGTATGAAGTGAATAATTGTTTATTATCTGCTTAATTTTCCTTTCATGATATCTAGTTGACATGTGATCATTTTGGCCATAAATAGTACTAAAGTGCTAAGATTTCTACTTTATCTTCAATTGCGTACGCAACCTTATCTGCACTGGTTGGGATTTTTATAGGGGGTAGTTCGGTTTGACTCTTGCAGAAGTATTTATTTACTTTCCATAGACTATTATCAGCTGGTGATAGGTTTTTGAGGAACTTATCATATTGTTGATTTCTTTCAATGATTAATCTTATTTGTACTGCCTTGTTTAATTTAGTGTACAATCTTTTATAATTAATAGTGTTTAAATTATGAGATCTCTGATAACATTTACGAACGTAATTTTTAATTTTAATAAGCATTTTTGTACTATTTGAAATCTAATTTGCTCGTGATTTTAATACAACCTGCGGGATAGCGTTATGTGCGGCTTTTGTTGTGATAGAATTAAAGCAGGTAATATATTGATCTATAGATTTTGAATTAGGTAAGGTTTTTGGAATGTTGACGTCTTTTTGTATGCATTGTTTGAATGTATTCCAGTTTTCTCTGGAGTAGTTGAAAGACTGAATCGGTTTTTTGTAATTTAATGACATGTTAAACATTATTGGGTTATGATCAGATGATAATTTGCTTACAGGAGTATTAAGTCCGTGATAGTTCTTTGCAATAACAATATCAATAATACTAGGTGAAGAATTTGTATTTCCGGGGAAATAGGTAGGCTCAAATTTGAAAGTTTAATCTGTTACGCATGTTTAGTAATATATTTCCTGCTCTGTTGGCATTGTGACAATTCCAAACTCTGCTTTTCGCATTTACATCTCCAATTATTAAAACATGCGTTGATGTATTTAATAATGATTTTATATCTGTCTCAAAAAAGGTAGGCTTAACTGGTGGTCTATAGGCAGCAAATATTAATATGGTCTTATTTCCTATTTGAAATTTAGCTCCTACTGCCTGCACCTGTTTCAAGCGCGGTACAGGCACTGGGGTGTAGTGCAGACTATTATGAACTATTAGAGCAACTCCCCCTGAGTTATTTGTGTGGTCAGTACGAAATATTTGGTAATTTGGTACTCTAATAGTGGTGTTTGTATCTAATTTTGTCTCAGAAAGTCCAGCTATGTGTATATTATAGCTCAGCATGAATTGTTCTAGTTCTAGTATTTTATTTGCAATTGAATTCGCATTCCAAACAGTTGCATTCACTCCTTCTTCACACATGTGCACATTCAAATACTATTACATAAACGTGTCAGCTACACATTCAATGACAGTGGTAATTATGGTAAAAATATCGGAACCACGATTAGATCTTAATTTTAATATTATATTTTTCATACATTTTAAAATTTTATTTAAGCCTAATGATTTACACGTTAATATTATTTCTGATAAGTCGTTACTTTCGTTATCACGGTTGCCTCTAGCGGCAGTCCTATTTCTAGACAGTACTTGCGCATAAGTACGGGTTTCATTATTATTAATTAAATTTCTCGGATTATTATTACTATTAATACTACTATTATTTATACTGTTATTATTCGTACTTACACTATATCTATTATTGTTAATATTATTATTATTATTGCGATTGTTTACGTTCGTTTCATGGCTACTGATTAAGCCATTACTTACTACTGCTTCAAAAATTCGGTTATAGACCGGACAAGTTTTTGAATTTGACGTATGATTATTACCACAATTAGCGCATTTTAATTTTTCATTTTCGGTGCAGTCTTTAACCGAACGCTCACCGCTACATCTTAAACATTTAATCTTTTTGTGACAATTGTAAGAAAGATGATTATAGGCCTGACACCTATAGCATTGAATGATTTTGTTTTTATGTTTAAATTTTTCCCATGAAACTAAGCAATAGCAAATTTCTCTAATATTTAAAATATCTTTAACGTTCGTGTTTGGGGGGAAACATTACTGTGAAAATCGGTAAATAAACTGTCTTATTTTCAGAATTTTTCTTAGAAAATTGTTTTATGTCCACAATCTGTAGTTTAGTATCGATTTCTTCTTTAATTTCACTTAACGTTACGTTAATCGGTACCCCTTTTAAAATCATTTTGACCGATTTTCTAATATTTGGGGTATGTGTGTAATATTCGATATTCATCTGTGTTAATATGTTTAATATTTTATCATAGTCTTCGATATCGTTCGCGTACAGGACATATTAATTCTTATTTGTTTTAATTCTTACGTTATGTTTTAAATTATTATTTATTTTAGTTACAAAGCTTTTATGGCTTTCGGTTAAAGTGCACCGAAATATTATCGGCGGAATGGATACTTTACGGTTACCATTAATAAAATTAGTATAATTACGATTATTATTAAATACGATGTTATTATTATTATTATTATTATTACTATAAAGTACTAACCAAATCTGCAAAAAGAAATTCGAAATAAATGCCTCTTGCAAAAAGATAAGTGGCGACAGTAAATCAAATTACAGGATATGTTTTATAACGTCTCTACAACGTGACCGGCCAAAGTACATTTTAATTTTGCTATGTGCTCCACAATTTCGTCCGTTCCCTGATCCAAGTAATGGTTTTCCTTTCTGTCTTTTAGCCTGACGTTGAGTATTGAGCTTTCGTGAGTTACTTACGTTTTCCTGATTCTAGTCATTATACCGTTTGCGAAGCTGTATTTTAATACTGATAAAACACGACAAATTCTGTTTCGGTATATCTTTGTTCCTGAATATGCTGTATAGCTTCCCGAATTCAGCCCATGCGAAAAATATTTTCCTTCGTATCTCTCTCTGCGTATTTTCTTCTCTGTCTATAGTTATTTCCTGTCCTAGATAATTATACCACTGTATCTTTTCGATGTGCTTCCCAATTTATCTTTACTGACGTACTATCCGAACCTATTTTTCAAGACTCAATTTGTTCTAACTCTTCCGAATTCCCGCTTATTATAACGATGTCATCTGCGAATCTTAGGTGATTCAATTTTTTCCCGTTTATTGTTATGCCTTTAGAATCCCAGTACGAAATACACCTTCAAAGGCTAAAATAAATAATTTTTATAGGATAGTATCGCCTTGGCGCACACATGTTTTTAGAGGTACTTCCACAATTTCTTTTCCGCAGCTTGAGTTTCATCTAATCTGGTTAATACATTGTTCCCCGGTAATATTAACATCAAATGTGACTGTAAGAACAGAAAAGTACATTCCACTTAATTATAAGCAAAGGAGAAGAGAACAAATTTTTCTTGATGACTAAATTTACACTACGAACAAGCAGTTATTGAATTCAAATAATATGTGTACTAAGAAAAAATACGGTAAAGAACGAAATAATCTAAATAGTAAGAAATCAACAACAAGCAGAAAGTATCCGCTCTATAAGGTCTATAAACTGAAAATACGTCTCGCTTAGTAATGCACTTCATTCCACTACTAACATATAACAGTTAAACTAAGCAAATGTAGGGTGGTAATATCCTGAATATTACCGAAATAACAAATTGTTGGTAAAAATAGAAAATGTATCCTCCATTTCACAGCCATCTGAATGCGAAAAGTAATAACAAAAACATATATGAAATTGCTCGCCTTGCGCACACTTCGGTTAAAATTTAAAAACTACAAAAAACTTCAGTAATTCCACGAGTTAAATATTGCCAAAAATTGAATCATACAAAATATGGTGTCGTTTACATCTGTTGTACAGCCAACTTCATCAGTACACGAACATCTGTACAACAAAGTACACAAGCAGCTGCGGATAAACATAACGGACTGACAACTCGTTGGACGCATCTCGCCCTGGAGAGAGATAGATATTTCATGTTGACATTTACAAAAAAAAACACGGCAAAAGTGCCTTGCAACAGATTTGCTGTTTGAGAAGGATAACTTTACAGAATGCATAGACGTCCTTCGATTGTGAATTCTTCTCAAATTTAAGTATTTGTCTTCTCCGCGAAGTTTTGCCCCGGAATTAACATTTGATCAACGTTTCTGATTTTAGATTACACATATATATATATATATATATATATATATATATATATATATATATATATATATATATATATATTCTTCTTGTTTTGCTTTGTCCGCTCAGCGAAAGTTGGCGACCAATGTGTTCAATAATCTTCTGTTGGGTGATGCGTCCGTTAGTTTTCTTCTATATATATATATATATATATATATATATAATACCCCCCGGAGGGGTACTTTATCCCTTTCGGGGACCGGCGATCGAACCGGTAAGGGGCGCGTCCACAGGTGGTGGATAGTGGAACGGCCTACAGATATGTAGGTTAGCTGCGAATAAGACGTTAGTCGAATAAGCAGTCGCGAACCAAGAGCGGCTACTGGCGGAAAGTCTCTGGCAGACGATTCCAGTAGTGACAGGGTAAGGAGACACGAGGATGCAGATGGGCAGCTTGAGGACCTGTCCACTAAAAGTCTGCATAAATCCTATCACTGTCTCCCCCTCGGCGAGTTTGGGCCGCCGTAAAAACCCTACACCGTTACCTCCTCAGTAATAAACCGCTGCCTTGCGGGTAGGATGTTGATCCAAAGGCTAAGGGAGAAAATCCTGACAGAAAATAAGAAGCAGGACCAACCAGCCATACTATCCCTGCTTATCCAATAATACTATTACACTATATGTGTATACATACATAAACAACTAAAATTCAATATTAAAACCAGTAATAAACAAAGTTATGACAGAATACAACTGTAATCACAATAGCAATCACAATATTAATGGTAAATTTCTGACTTTCCTGCCTGCTCTTTTACCATTAATGCCAACAGACCCGGTCGTCTTGGTCTACCTTGCCACTGGCTCATCTTTTGGTATTAAATAGGCAACATGAATGTGTCTTTTGCGCCATCGCGTTCATGTACATCTCCCGCGCTGCTACACTGTCTTATAATTATGAAAGTACCGCAAGTGAAAGAAACTGCTGGATCCGCGGGACAGGCTCTAACAGGCATGTCAGGCAGCGGACGACCTACTGTAGCAATACAGACTGGTTCGAGTTCCGCCGCACCTAGGTACTATCCAGGTACTTTTGCGACATGTCAATCACAGTAGAAGTAAAAACAAAATTTGGACGTTTGCCTCATGGAATGTGCGAACATTACTAGACCACAAAGATTTACCAACAAGGAGATCTGCTATTATATTACAAGAGCTACGAAAATACAATGTTGATGTAGTTGCCTTAAGTGAAACGAGATTGCCGGATGAGGGAAAGATTATAGAAAGTGTTGCCGGATATACTCTATATTGGAAGGGTTACCCTGCTAACCATAGAAAACAACACGGAGTCGGAATTGCTGTGGCAAATAATTTAGTACGATATAAGAAACCAGAAAAATCAAAAATCAACGGTGGTTACAAAAAAGTAAGGAAATTCAATTGTTAGCTGATAACAACAATACACAAGAATTCTTTAGTGCAATTAAAACCATATATGGGTCTAAGTATAAACGTAAAACTGCTATCCGAGATGCGTCTGCTGGGCTTCTAACTAACAGAGCAGATGTGCAGCAAAGATGGAAGAAATATTATACACAGCTACTAAATAACGATAATCAAATTGATTACGAGGTATTTAAATTTCTTCCCAAAAGAAGTATAGTTGAAGAACTTGACCTGCCACCTACTATCGATGAGCTTCGTACTGCAGTTAAGGGATGTAAAAATAACAAGTCGCCTGGTATGGATGGCATCCCTGCAGACATCTTTAAAACTGGAGGAGAGAAACTATTGCAGTGTTTACATAGATTATACAATCGCATATGGATTGAGGAAGTCATCCCAAAAGACTTTAAGGGTGCAGCACTAATCAGCATATACAAAAACAAAGGCGACAAGGCAGATTGTAACAATTACCGGGGAATCGCTCTGCTATCTGCGGCAGGAAAGATACTTGGTAAAATAATTCAAAGTAGATTAACATCACTTTTGGAAGCGTATTTGCCAGAAGAGTAATCAGGTTTCCGTCAGCACCGAAGTACAGTTGATCAAATTTTCTCTATAAGGCAAGTGATAGAAAAAGGGCGTGAGCAGAACAAAAATTTATACATGGCTTTTATTGATGTCAAAAAAGCATTTGACTCTACAAACAGAGACGGTCTATGGACGTGTCTAAAAATAGCAGGATGCCCCCCGAAGCTGATGCGCTTACTACAACAACTACATACTGGAATGCAGGCAGTTGTTATCTGTGATGCTGGAGTCACGGATCCTTTCGAAATAACGTCAGGAGTTAGACAAGGATGTGTGCTCGCACCATCACTGTTCAATTTATACATAAGTGTGGTCCACATGGTCTTCAAGCAGCACATCCCTGACTCTGGTGTAAAAATTGTTTTTCAATTTGATGGAGGCCTTTACAAGCTAACTCGGCTTAATTCAAAAAAAGCGACAAAAAAATTTACGCTTGGCAACCTGCAATATGCAGATGATTGTGCTTTAATATCTGAAAATAAAGAGAGTTTACAAAAAGCGTTAAAGCAACTGCAAGAAACATACCGGAAATTTGGTCTAGAAATAAACTGCAGCAAGACAGAGAAATTAATTTCAAATAACACAGAAACAGCTAATTTTCATCTGGGACAAATAGACTTAAAGAATGTGGACTCTTTCAAATACCTCGGGAGCTGCATCAGTAAAGATGCCAATTTGGAAAACGAAATAGCGTACAGATTGCGAAATGCATGTTCAGCATACGGAAAGCTATCGCATAGGGTATTTAATAACAAAGATTTAAAAATTAAAACAAAGATGGCAGTATATAGAGCCATAATACTTCCAACGTTGTTGTATGGAGCTGAATCATGGCCAATCATCCGGAAACATCTAAAAAAACTGGAAACGTTTCATCAAAAAATGATAAGGAAAATATTAAATATCAGCTGGAAAGATTTTATATCAAATGAAAAAGTTTTTGATATATCTGGAATGCAATCTATAATGCAAATATTTACTTCCAAACGACTCAAATGGGCAGGTCATGTCATCCGAATGGATGAAAACCGAATACCGAAAAGATTGTTGTACGGTGCTTTCGGATTGGGAAAGCGACATGTTGGAAGACCAAGATTGCGGTATAAAGACGTTATTGCAAACGATTTAAAAATAGCAGGGATAAACCCAAAACAACCAAACTGAGAAAGAAGTGCCGGAAACCGAAAGGAGTGGATAGCGATCGCACAAGGCGCAGTCGAAAATTTGGAAACTCGCCGGCGGAAGGGCAAGAAGGAAAAGAAAACGTCGAATCCAAGCTTTGGAACAGCAGACGAAAAGCAACATCAATTCAAATGCCAGCATTGTGATTTCAGCAGCAGCCATCACATCGGTTTAATTTCACATAATCGGCATAGACATCAATGAAGGACAGTACTCATACCCGGAGTCGAGGGAGTTCAGAAGAAGAAGAAGATATATATTAATGCATTGATATATATCAATGGACCTTTAGCGAGTCGCTTTCTTCGCTGCTAATTGTATTGATGAGGCCTCTACGTAACCTATGAGATTTTAACACCGATGAGGATTCTACGTCTTCTTATGGCGAACAACACAGATGAAGACTTCACATCTTTTCATCGTTTTTATCATTGTTTATGATGTTTCGGTGGAATTCAATTAAAATTAAACTGAATTTTTTAGATCATTACCGGCTTATCAGTTATAAATTACACGGACGGTCTTTGTGTAGATGTGTGTGTATGTGTGTGATATCACAACGCGAATAGATATTACGCTAATTTATATGCATCGTCAATAATCGCGACATTGTAACACGCATCTAAATTACATCGATGAGTCTTCTGCAACTTTAACCCGGTCGTTATCACCGGGTGAACTTCAAAAGGTCGGTTAATTAAGTCCGATATCGTTAAATAAGGTTAAATAAAAGGTGTTTTTGAGGGGTTGGGCAGGGGGAAATTAAGAACTTAATTATTAAATGGGGATTTTACTATTATTTGTCGACGTTTTGGAAGAATTCAGCGGACATAATTATGTTGCATGGCACGCTTCGAATTCTTATATACGTTTATCAGCTAACATTTATCGATGCATTTTTCACGGTCAACGCGTAATCATCGTATTATAAATGACGTTTAATAAAAATATTTTCACAATTAATATTATTATTATTTAAGCTTACTATTTTTACGTGTGTGTGCGCGTGCGTGCGACATCGTAACGCGAATACATATTACGCTGTTATACATTGTCCAAATCGCGATATTGTAACGTACATTTCAATTAGATCGACGAGAGTTCTACAGCTTCGTTATCACCGGCTAACTTCTCATTATCCAGCAGTTTCTACAACGCTTTTAGCATGAGCCGCCGCGATATATCTGTATAAATATATATCGGGTTTTAGCGATAAGCAGTCTATCTACTGTCCTTATCTAATAGACGCCAGAAGTACAACGAGTTTAAAAATAACAGTCCATTTTATTTATCATTACATACGCTTACTATCGCGTACATTGCTTTACCGCGCATATTACATATCATATATTAATATGTATACACATGATATGGCAGTAAAAATAAAACACGATGCCCTCGGGCGGTAGGGATGTCCCAATGAGATACTTATTTAATAAACTCAAAATTTCTTACCAATTTCACAAAGAAATTAACTTGACATGGCGATGACTCAAATGTTTTCGTTATCTACATTGCACATACATCCTTTATGCAGCGAAGATTTGAACGAAATAACGGATAGTTATACGCGCATGCGCAAGAGAAAATGTGAAAAAATACTAGAAGGTACTCACGGTTTCGCCTGTGTAATTATTTTTTTTAATCCAATATCGCTGACCCTTGCCACTAACGCAACAAAACGTGGTTTGTATTGCGGGTGTTGGTAGGTACATTCGAACAAGAAAATGTGTTAAATGTTAAACGATTTGACGAAGATATTGCTGTTTATTACTTATTAATATTTTAAATTAGTGTAATTTCTGTCCTATTTGTGATTTCAATTTAAAAATAAAGCTTATAACGAATGCGATAATGTAGGCTATGAGCTGTGTGAATTTCATCATTATTTCTTTAATAGTTTTTGAGTTAAATCGGAACAGACAGACAGACAGACAAACAACAATTTTTAGAGTTAAATACATAATGTATACGTCTATACGGTCGTGGTTTACGTAATATATACCTATGTTATAGTAATATAGTTGCGTTGGGGGCGTGGCCGAAATAACGGACGGAGATATATATATATATAATATTGTATATACTGGAAAGTAGTGATTTTATGAGTTATAAACAAAATAAAATCATAACACATGTAGTGATTAAACTGAGTCATGATTTCATTTTGTTTATATATATCTATATGTAATATATACACATATATAAACATGTTAAAAGAGAGAGACAGTGATATTGTATTTAAAAAATAATTACACAGGCGAAGCTGTTGAAACTGCATCGTTTGTCACCGTCCGCCACGCTGATCAGTCACTAGTTTCGAGGGTATCCTGGACTGATCGCGTAATTAAAAAAATATATATATTTAATATACTTACGTTCATCGGTGAAAATAACAGAACGGTTTCTCAACTATCCGAAATAGAATAACCCGCAGGACCATAGTTAAGAGGTGAATTTCATAATCACCACGCCCTCCTGTGGCTAGGAATAACGCGTATCTGCGTAATTAATTCGATATTCTGTTGGGTTACTCCGATAATTCAGGCCTAAAATGTGAATTTTTTAATTTAAATGGCAACCCTGAAGACTGACAAATCTAAGAACTATACAAACTGCCCAAAATAAAATTCTTCGGCTGATAGCAAATGCGCCATGCTATGTAGAAAACCAGATAATTCACCATGATTTTAAACATTCCTCACGTATGCGAGGTCGTTAAGCAATATGCACAGAGCCACGCTGTGAGGCTGGAAAATCATCCAAATAGCCTTGCATCAGCGCTGTTTGACACGGCCTTAGACGCTTAAGACGTAGAAAACGCCTGAACCTAATCTAAGGTCCTGGTATTTACCGGGTGTGTACCAGTATACCCCTCCTGTTATGTTCTTCTCCTAAATTCTGTCAGATTGCGGTTAATATTAATGAGAGAAAAACAAAAAAATATTATAGAAGTAATTTTTGGGATGAAATTTACTAACTTTTTATTATTTCGTCTCGCTTAATATGAACGAAAATTTTTTTAATTTCTTTATTTTATTTTTTTTTATAGTCATTACGCTTCTTTCGACACAGTATGAATAAAATTATCGAAAAAGTTAGATTAAATTTTTAAGAATCGCTATTTATCTAATTTCAGATAAGATTGAAACAGTTAAAAAAAGAAATTAAAAATAAAAAAAAAAATATATCGTACTATTTGTTTAATTCATCAATCGTATCTTAGATTTTCACAGATCATTTCATTCATAGATATCTTAAACGTTCATCCAATCTTTATTCCCTCACTTTCAAAAAACTTGAATATATTTCTTTTCCCTATTCCTACACTGACCAATCTCGGTTATGAAAGAACATGTATAGAAAAAAAAATGTATGGTGAAAAGTATATAAAACGAAGTAATCAAGAAATATATCAACATGTGTGAAAAAATTACTACAGCGATCCGGAAAAGAATACGATTTTATGGACATATGCAACGGATGGAGGACAGTAGGCTCACCGGAAGATTATTTAAGTACGTGGGTAAACTAAAAATGAACGATACATGGTATACAGAGACTAAAAATGACATGGCGGAACTGAATATTATGCCTGAAGATGTAGAACAGCGAGTTATATTAAAGAAGAAACTATTTAATTGTAAAGAATTCGCGGAAAAGCAAGGAAGAAGAACTGGCACTTTGTGGACTGAAGAACGAAAAAAAAGACACAGTGAAAGGATGAAAGCAGTATGGAAAAAAAGGAAGAAAAATAGCAAGACCAGTTGATAACGTAGTCCATTAGTAGTGGCTCATTCGAAATAATAATAATATATATATATATATCCAAACACGTTCGAGAAAGCTTTTGAGATTAAAAAATTCGTACAATCTCGGAGCCCTCTTTATATTTAAATTAAAAATCCTTCAATACTAATCCGCTTAAGTATACATACATGTATATATATATATATATGTATTCATACAGCATACAGGAACCGTTCAAACAAGGTGTCAATTTGTATAACCTCTCAACGCTTGTACCGTTTAATGTTCTAAACCTTATCGTTTACTATACAGTAAGTGAAGAGCCTTTTTTCATTTTGATTGTAAAAATAAATCTAAAAGTAAAATTACCTCTCAGGTAATTTATATATAACGTTTATTGCGTATGCTTGATAATGACGAACTAAAAAACTTTTATACTAATTAAACTGTGTTATGATTTTGTTTCGTTTATAATTTATATAATTTATAAAATCGATATGTCAACAATTATCATTACTATTATTATTATTATCCGCAATCTTCACAGCCATGCGCCTTTTAATTAGCAAGCATTACAAACTTCCTTCATCTTGATGGTTAGGTTCTCATATTGGAAACAGTCTTCAATAAAAATAATTATAATTATAATTATTTATATTATTATTATTATTTACATCGCTCGGATTAGTTAGCGAATAAAATCTGAAAGGAAAAAAACTAGATAAAATGGAAATTTAACATTTGTTATTAATAATGCGCATTCTAGAACGATGCAGCTACTTACATACTAGGTACATTACAGATTAGTCTGCAGGGATGGACATATTGATGCGATGTGGATGTAAGCTGTAGTATAACGTGAAGGTTATACACACGCTATTTTAAACCATTATACGTGTGTGGAAGTGTACGCCAGTAAACGTGTAAACGAAGAATTTATTTCGTTAATTTCGATTTTTATTTATTTACCTTTTTTTTTTTATTTCCTCCTTAAAAAGCGTAAGAAAATTCAAATATCTTGGGAGCCACTGGACGGAAAACTCACAAGAAATCGAGGGGTCAAAAGAATATATGTGCTTTCACGAAGACGGCTTCACAAGAAAATGAACAATCTCTTAAAAGATAACCGAGTTTAAATATTAGAATAAGATTTATATATTAATTCTATTCCGGCGGCCGAAACGACTACGTACACAGCGAAAGCAAATAAAATGCCTAGATGTGAAATGCTGCTGATTCGTAGAACGTCGAAGATATCGTGAAACCGGAAAATTAAAAATGAAGAAGTACGAAAAAAAAAATCTCAGGTGGAAAGAACAATCTTGAAGGCAATTAAGCGGCGAAAAATAAGCTATTTCGGTCGCCTAATGCGCGGAGAAAATTATAAATTTCCGCAGCCTATGTTATTAGGAAAGATCGAAGGAAAACGAAAACGAGCTAGAAGAAGAACGTCGTGGAAGAAAAACATACGGCGGTGGACAGGCTTAATCGCAAAATTGATACAAGAATTCCGTGGACAGATAAGGTGACCACCACCGAGGAGTGCTGAGTAGGTGCAATGTTAACAAGTTGCAATTAACGGATGACATCGAAAGAAGAAAGATTGAATAAACGACTTTAGCAGCACGTGGTGAAATTTCAGTAAATAGAACAAGCACAGGGGATTTCGTCAAAAATTAATCGAATCAGCCAGGATGTGTATAGCTACGTTTATGATGATTGAACGTGACTTATTCAATCGTCTACGCACAGAATTGTACATACAGGACACGAATCCGAATTTATTTATCACGATTCTCGATTTTACTATTAATTACGTTATTCGTATTTATTATTTTATTTTCCGTATAAGATACATATTGAACTATATACCGCATTGACGGTCTCCATTTATTTCCTTCAAAAAATGTATATTAATTATCATTACCGGACGATTAAATTTGAAAAATTATTAGTCTGATTTTACGCACAACCCAGGTTCGGTGAATGTATCGTTTGTAGGCGTTAATACTTAGCACTATACTATTTCGATTATTATTATTATTGTTGAATTTATTAAATGAAATAAATGCTGAAGAAAACATTCCGAAATATTTCGATCTAGCACTGTATGTTTTTTCAAACACAAGTTATATACTTTTTCCCATACAAAAAAAAAAATCTATGACACGCTAAATCCTCTTCCACTAGTCCGTACTACATTCGATACTATTATCTTTTTTAAAAAAAACTTTATTCATACAGACCGGTCAGAGTGGTGTCATGGAACGAAAGTAACAATGTTTATCCGGCCACTCGGTATTACAAATTATCTGATCTTTGTTTAACCACTGAGTGTGTAAAGGTTTTTTTCGGATCTTCGCGCCATTCTTAATCGACATTATTATTCGCCGACTCATAAAGCGTGTTGTATGGAAAACCAACAGATATAACGATCTCATTATGTTAAAACTTAATCATTTGGAACGCTCGGTTATATTTGCCTTTACGATAAAATTGTACATTCGTTAGCTATAGTCATTCAATCGTCTTTAGTTACTGCCCGCGATAACGTTTGTTTTATACAGTTGGAATATAAAGTTCAGGCGCAGACACGGGTATCCCTCACTCAGTATCACAAACAATGGAACACCTCTTCTAATGTAAAGCTTGTCCGCACTACTGTACCTTTAACGACGTTCTCAAATTCGTTGGAAAAATAATGAACTTTTTGGACTTCTGGCATGATGATCAATTTTCCCGATACGACGAAGAAATATTATCAATTTCCCTGGTTTTACTTTTTTTTTAAGAGAATTATAGTTATCGGCAGATTGCGATTCGAGCATTATTTCGTATCTGACCGGCCATTTCGTATGCGAAGTTGTCTACTAGCAATTTAACTCGTTTTTTTTTTTTCATCTCCGGGCAATATAGTCAAAGTTGACGTCTAATGACTTTTCGTGTCCGAGGAATTTTTAATATTATATATATATATATATAAGTACGTTTCGAAAACTTCGATATGTTTTTCAAGGCTATCTAACTTCGGACTTTCGCAAACCGTATAGCAGAACTGGAACGATAATAATATATGGAAATTCTTAACTAAGTTTAACCGTATATATATTTAACCGTATAGAGGAGGTGGCGATTGAAAGCGTTTGTTAAATAAATAAATAAGACTTAGCGCCGTCTAACGTGTACGATTTAGGACGTACCTTTCTGATTTCCGTCAGCGTCTGCGGACGGGGCCAGTTGATTTTCCGCGATTCTTTGGTGTACCTCGACGCCGGTAATATTAGTAAAATCGACTTCCGACCACTGCCAAGAACATTTCGTCTGAAAATCGCAAGACACGTTCGGAAATCCATTTATCAGATTAACGATAGAAATATTTTTATCCGAACCGCTATATAGCGGATGATGTAGTAACAGACCTTCGACGATCGTAACGAAAAAAATTCCGAATATTATCGGCGGCATATCGTTATAAAATGTTAAAAAAAAAACTAAATCTCGAATATTTTTAACATTAATAAGGAACTCTAATAAAAACGACAATACTAAATGCTGAAAATAACGACGTTTTATTCAGGGTGGGGGCTCCGTTTAGTACAGGAAGAAAGGGTTTGCACATTCGGAACCAACGGACGCGACTATACTATTACGTACGACGTACGTGTTCTCTATCGATTGAGATTAGGAGCAACACACCTACACGACGACGCAATCGGATGCTGACGAGCGTAACGACGACACGACGCAATAGCATGCTACGCGAATATAACCGAAAAACGTACTTAGTTTAAGAACGCCCTGCTGCAGAAATTCCGACAACCTAACAAACGAGAAGAGGGAAAATCCCTCTCGCTAGTGTAGCCTTGACAGAGCGCCAAACTAATCACAATAATAATAATAGTCACCATCGTCATCATTACTGTCACCATAATAAACTATAAAGTAGTAGTGGTAGTTTAGTAGCGGTTAACAGTGATAATGACCATAATAATAATAATAATAATAATAATAATAATGGCATAACTACTAGGGGGGAGGGGTAGCATTAGTACTGATATTATCGTCCGCAAATAAATGCTGGCGAAAACCATCTCCCGCTGTGTTTCTTTAAATTTTTCGAAATTTATATTTTTCCCGCATTTCGTCCTGTTTTCCTTAGTATTCAAAACAACAGAAACTTTAACGTGTAGGCCTTTAGCCTGTAAATAGAATTTAAAAATTTACCTGCCTATAAAGAAAATATGCACATTTGTTTATTATTAATATATATACATATATATATGTATATAAAGCTCCAAGTTATTTAAAACGCCCACTAACAGTTTTTATTTCCCATCGACCGTTATTCAAAATTGAATAAGTTCGTAGACTTCTTTACAACTGTCTAAGCATAGATGTTTTCTACATGCCCACACAACGCGTACATACATACATACATATATATATTCTTCATCTACTTAAAGGTTGATGATCCACAATTACAATCTGAAAGCTACAAAAAGACACTATTTAGAAATTCGGCAAAAAAATACGAAATGAAGTTAATACCGGATGACACACAGCTTAATTCCCGATGTATTACGTAGACGCGAAATCAAAAATTACTCCTGATTTCCACACTACCCAATTATTAACGGAGCATGGAAAATTCAGCTCTTATCTATTTAAGTAAGAATAGCAAAAGAAACTGCCACTAAAAATAAATATAACTTAACAACAAACAACGATATATATATTTGTATAAGTTATTAAAAGAAAAATATAACACATGGGGTTGCGGACATTGTGTACCGGGAGCACCTTACCACAATATCGAAGTGAGAATATAAAGAATAAAAAAAAAAAAACGTTAAATACGGCAGCGGAAAATAAATAAATAAAAACCGACGACTACAAAATAAACAAGTTTTCTAATTGCGAACAATACATGATAGTAGTCTAAACTGCTGAAATATGTTGTTTGAGTGGTAAGTTCTTAAATTACTACTATATTAAAAAACAGAGGTTGGTGTGAGGAAGAGGCTTTATTTCATACTGATATACACGTAACAGGTTCATAAGAACAACAACGTATCATAATTTACAGAGAAAACTAAAAACAATTTTAAACAATAATTGCGTAACGCCCAGCATGGCTCGCTGTACAATAGAAACAATACAAAGTAACAAATAAAAGAAGCATTTATACTTATAATGACAGCAAAAAATAATTACAAAAAAAGAACTGAAAAAGACAAAAAAGAAAAAGCTATGATAGTAATAATAAAACAAAAGTAAAACACGTTAGACATTAAGTAAATATAGAAGAAATAATAATTCCTAAACGTGAATCGTTACAACAGGTTAATAAGCCTCCTATGTTTATATTTAATATAGACATAAATTGTCTAGAATCGTAATTACCTATGGTAGAAATTAAACGATTATCATCGACTAAGCAGTCATCGCAGAACTTAAAAATTTAGTACATGATCCTTAATATAAGGCATAAGGTAGTATGCGTGTCAACGATTTTTTAGTACCTAGGGACATTTATATGAGACACCTGTTTTGAAATACTCTTGTACTTTGTTAAAATTTGTATTTGAAATAAAATTCCAAGTTGGACAGCAGTAGTACGTCATTACAGGACGTATAAGCGTTTTATACAGAATTAATTTATTATTAACGTTAAGAAATGATTTCGATTAGTGGATTATACTCCTGCCAGCTTTCAAGGTAGTATGACTGACATGTTGGGAAAAATTAAGTCTGTTATCCGAGACTACCCCCAGGGTAACGAACATGTTTTGACCAACTCACAACGGTGGAGTTGACCTTAACTTCGGCAGAGGTAATATGAGACGCCTGCGGGTGAAAAATATAGTTTCAGTTTTATCACAATTACTATCAATTTGCCGTTTTTTTATAATAACGCAAGATTCGATTTATTCCTGTCTGTAACTTATTAGTAATTGCTTTAGGTATGTAAGAAGTACAGAGAAGAGAGCTGTGTCGTCGGCATAAAGAGCAGTCTGAACATTAGGTAGATTTAGGAAATCAGATAAGAACAATTCAATTCAATTCAATTCAATAAAGTATATTTATGTTTTTTATACATCAGCAAATAATAAGTAAATAAAAAAATGCGCATACCGAGCAGCGTTAACGCTCTTACTACGCGTCTTAGGAAATAGTGTACAAAGAAATCTTAAAATTTATTTTATAATTATAGAATAATTATACAGGGAAAAACACAACTAAAAACCCTGTGTAGCCGAAAATAGAGAAATTAATTAATTATAGTTTGATCTTAATAGTACATTAAGGATATGGGTAAAATTATACAAATTATATTAAGGTTAAACGAATAAATAAGAGGATAGAAGAGAGAAATACTGATACAATAGATTACACGAGGATAGAGACTTATTAATAACGACTTAAGTAGTTCGACAATCTGGTGCTAGTGAATATTTAATTCTTTTGTTTTTATATTTTTTATATTTTCTGGTCAGCGAGTCGCGAGTATAGTTTCCAATTCGCTGTACGATAGGATAATGGCTAGTCAGGCATTTGCTGTAGAACCTATCTGCTTGTTCCTGTACTAGCTCAGGAATAGTACGCAGAACAAAGTAAACAGAAAGGACCCAGAATACTACGCAAGGTTCGTAAAGTTAAACACCTAGTAATACATTAACAGTTAATTTATATAGTATTACTAAATCTAGAAAATTAACGAGACATTAGGCTACAGTAAAAAACGAACAAGGAAATAAATTAAATATGGTAAAAATAAAATAAAAAATATATATATACATACGCACATATATGCACATATGGCACACACGTGCACACATACCATATTAACTACACAAAAATAAATAATTCACGTAGACACGGAATTAATTGAGTCACCTACGCTTAATTCTACGATGTTTGTATATAAAACACGGTGAGACTTATCTTAATCATCTATGAAATTAATCTATTCTGATGTATTGTACGCCTATTGTAAAACATTTTTTTCCGATAATTTACTAATATAAGAACAATAAGATGTTTAATTCTGAGTGTTTTTCTACACCCGCGACGATTTAGTACAATTTTGTAATTTTTTAAGTATACTGTCTGAAACGGATAGCTAAACAGGACACGCGTAGATTAATCTGAACCGCATAATATGCGTGTACGATAATTTCTTATTAACAACAAATTTAAAGATTATTAGAAGTTATTGCTTTATTGCCAATTATGTAATTAATATCATTATTAAAGACTAAACGAAAATCCAGGATGTTGGTTTCGCTAGTGAATACTTCTGCAATCAATGTTAATTTCTGCTGAAGGTAATTGTCGCCGCCTTTTGGAGAGTATAGCTTCAGTTTTATCAATGTTCATTTTTAACCTCCACCGTCTATAAAACTTAAAAATATAGCTAGCAGCCTTTTTTTATGGCAATTGGCCTGTAAGATTTACAATATAATGCTACCTAAAACATATGGTAACTTGGGTATATCAATGAATGTCGTGTTTACTTACTAAGTGAAGAGATTAATAGTAATGAATAAATTAATTATAATTAATTACTACATAACGTTATGTTTAAGTCGTCTATATATATATATATATATATATATATATATATATATATATATATATATATATATATATATATATATTTAAATCTACAGCCTACCCAACGTGATACTGCGGGGACTATTTACATTTTAATGAAAGATGACGACTTCTCTAGAAATGTCGCTATATGGGGGAACAACTGTAGATAATTATCCAGACGAAGAAGGGACGAAATACGGAGGTATAATACCAAAAAAAAAAAAACATGATCGGGATTGCAGACGTGGTGAAACGAAGTTGCCTGGAATCGTAGTTTGTGATCGAGGAGACGAGTTCATTGTTTTGAAGTTTTAATGACTCTATTACAAAATCTTTGTATGTTTCGTGTAATAATATTACCGCATATTTTCTGGAGCGCGTTTGCCTAAAGTGACGCAGTCATCCCCATATTGTAAATTTTACATGATGAATGTACTTGTCTCGCTTTTAGTTTTAAATTTCGATAGATTATATAATCCTCCATCGAACATCTTAATTCCGGACGTTAAAATCTTTTGCTTATATACTATATAAACCGTACTCATATAAAGGTTAAACAACGTACGCGCAAATACGCATCCTTGTTTAACTCCAGTCGAGATATTTTAAAAGGATCTATAAATCTATTTTCGCAAATTATCACACCTTCCATATCATCGTGTAACTGTTGTAGAAACGACAGCAGTTTCGGTGGGCATCCGATTATTTTTAGAAATCTCCAAAGTGCACCTCTGTTTACCGTATCAAACGGCTCTTGTACATCAACGAATGCCATATACAATTTTTCATTTTGTTCTCTAGTTTTTTCCACCAGCTGGCGTAGAGCAAATATCGTATGTACGGTACTTCGTTGCTGCCGGAAGCCACATTGCTCTTCAGGAAGATACTTATCTATTGAACTCTGTTCGAAATTTTACTAGCAGTTGATAATAGGGATATAACTCGATAACTAAAACAGTTCGTTTTATCTCCCTCATTTTTATATATACAAACAATGGCTGCATTTTTAAAATTTTTCTTTCCAGAATCGTTTACACAACTTAAGCAGATGTGACGTTAATTCCTTTCCACGAAATTTATATATTTCATTCGGTATATACCGTCTAACCCGACCGCTTTATTAAGCTTGGAGTTTTTTAAAACTTCTTCTTCAGATGGTGAAGTATCCAGTTAATAGTTTATATTTTGCTGAGGTATTAACCGAAAAATGTACTCGTTAACCGTGGTTTTATTGTTTAGCAACGTTTGAAAATATTTCTTCTATCCGTGTTTAATTTCTTCTCCATTTCGAAGTAACATACTCGATGAGCTTTGTACAGCAGTTTTACTCCTAGATATAGGACCATATATAGTATCAATAGTTGTAAAGAATGCACGCATATCATGCTTTTCATGTAGCATTTGAATATCTGCCATTTTATTAATCCACCACTGATAATTTTCTGGTTTCACGTTGCGCTTTAAATTACATCGAAGCGTAACTATTTCTTTTTGCTAAATTTCATCCTATCATTTTGCCCTGCTATGAAACATTTCCGATTTTCATCAATTTCAGTCTATATTAGACAGACAGGTAGTAAAAGTTTGTCAACTAGTTTTAAAGAATATTTCATCATCAACATTTTAGTGCAGTCCTAAGACTGGTCCAACGCCATGACAATAGTTCACCAACATTCCCGGTTTTCTGCAGTTTTTGTTTTTTAATTCGGTGTAATTTTCTAACCCGGTGTCCTTTAGTAAAGTTGTTACAATCGTATTTCACGGTCTTCCACGGATTCTTTTTCCTTAGATTTTACCTTCAAATATATCTCGCAGTAATCATGTCGAAGTACATGTCCTAGTTATCCGTATTTTCCTTATTCAATCGATTAAGGACCTTTTCTCTTCAATTTGTTGGAGCACCTGTTTATTTTTTACTTTTTCGGCTTATCCGCTCCATTTCAAGCCCACATTTCGAACGTTTGTAATTTTTCAATATTCCGTTTATTTAACGTCCAAGTCTCAGCACCATAAAGGGCTACGGACCACACATACATCTTCGATATCCGTTTTCGAAGATTCAGCGGCATTAACTTTGTCTTAATATACCTTGCTTCTCGTGAAATGCGTATACTCCAATCCGATGGCTAATTTCATCATCGTACAGATCTTCCGTTATAATCTGGCCGAGATATTTAAACTTCTGTACTTGTTCAATATGTTTTCCATCGATTTTTATAAGAAATGGTCGTGGTTTTCTTCCAATCTTTATTTAATTTTGTTTTATTTACATCGATTTCCATACCAAATGCCTTGCCCACTTTATTTAAATCATCTTTTGTAACATATGAGGAGATCCTGCTGATATCACCTGGTCATCCGCAAATTTTATTGTTTTCAATTTTTCCTCCTCCTATGTTTATTCGATAGTTTGTGTGTTCCAACGCTTCATTGACTATTAAAAGTACACGTTGAAAAGATATGGTGACACAACAAACGCCTTACTCCTTTATTTACATTTTGATGGGTCTGATTAATCATCATTAAAATTACCGCTTTTTGTCGTTCATACAGATTATATATAAGCTTGAGTATGCGTTGAGGACATCCTGTTTCCTCCAACAACGGGAAAAGCTTATTCCAACGCACTTTATCAAATGCTTTACAGTAATCGATGAAGCATATGTAAATATCACGATTTACACTCATCATTCGCTCTCGGATATTAAATATGGCGCGGATGTTAAAACTCGTATTATCGCAGACATAGATGTAAATGACAAATTATTTCGGACATTATTATTTTTTAAAAGAAAAGTTTCGTTCTTTATATATATATTATCAATTTTATGGTATTTAGTTTTTTTACGCGAAATTTGTGCGCGTATAAATTTCAAAATCAGTTTAAATAAATTTTTTATCATTTTTACATAGTCTTTAATAAATAATAAACGATATTAAAAATAAGTATAATCTTTTTTTTTATTTTATTTTATTTTATTGAACGACGGTTTATCTTCAAACTGTATCACACTAGGCACGTTTAATGGACAGATAACAAAGTCCCGAGCATTTTTTAACGACAAAGAATGGATAATAAAAATAAATAATCATTATTATTATTATCATTCGTCTGATTTGTTTTACAATCAATTATTGTAGATGGGAAAACAGGGAGTCTGGGAAAACCGAAAAAAAAAATAAAATAAAAACAAAACACGAGGTAGGAAATTTTATCGCCATGTTTTTTTTACGAGATGTCGTGAAAATTTTGAATTAACGCGGTACACACCGAAAGGTTAGACAAAGACGGAAGAAGACGTAGCAACGTTGTTGAGACGATGAAAATCGACCTTTTTCGATAAAATTTAGAATAATTTTATTAACGAATTCGTCGAATTTTTATCTATGATATAAAAATATCGTTCTATAGTTTAATTACGTACGGCTGCAACGTACTCCAAAAATAGAATATACTCTCGGAATCTACTTACTACAATATATGAAGACTGTAGCGACGAACGAAGACTAGAGGGTCGATCGTATCGAAGATATTTAATTTCGATCCAATTTAGGAAAGATATAAATATATAAATAAGACAAGTCACATATTAACGGAAGATGAAAAAAAAGGCTTTATAGGTTGTTGTCGAAGAACACAGTATGGAATAGGTTCCATATCCACCGCTTTGTGTCCAACGATTATGTTATGGAACCCATAAGAAGGATGCTCTAGATTCCGTGATAATCGGTAGAATAAGGATCGTATACGATTAAGACTTTGTGTTCTTGAGTACAAGTGAGTCTGTTATAAATAGTATTTTAGCATCACTATGGTTTAGGAATAAACGTTGAAGACGGATATCATAGAATTCACTATTAACTAAGTTCATGTTAAAATGAAGGCCCGGCAGATCAAGAATAAAACAGGTCAATTATATCGGTTAATAGGCAGGCAATCGGAGAGTTGGATATTTTTACTGCAACACGAAAATTTAAGTTAACATAAAAGCATTGCGATATGATTTTTCCTCTTTTCAGACATCTATCGCAGCTAAGTCGAAGTTCGTGGAATAGTGAAGAAGAGAGGCGGATATTTTCTGAATCGTAGTCTGCGTATGGTGATTATGAATGGACGAATTTGGTTAACTTGAATATCTGTATATTATAAAATCGGAGTAAACATGGAAGATCAGTCTGTAACAATTTATAATGTGAGTTATTATAAGGGTTCTTTTTCCGGTATTCCTCGTCGTGGACAGTTTTAACAATGGAGAGAAGATCATTGTATGATGAATTAGCGATAATCCAAGAAGAGAATGAGAGTTGGCATATTAGTCAACGAGAAAGCTATCGCTACGGAGATCTATACAAACTTAATGGAGACACCAACACCCTGTAGAAGAGCGACATGATTGCGGATTTTCAGTATTATAGGAGACGAATGAGGGTTTTAGTGTGAAAATATTAAAATGAGGAGACCAACTTCTGGAGTCTGAAAATAACGATGTCTCGAAATTTTCGTAAACTTAGCAAGAACGGTCGTTTTAACCTAATTTTGACGATGAATCTCTAAGTGATCCGAATTCCGAATCTCTGTTTTCGTATACTTTCGATTTTAAATAGATGTCTTAGATTACAAATAAACGTTATTCTTGTGTATGTAATCGGTGAGGTTTAGTAACTTTTTGATGAAGTATTCACCGTATCGTTCCCTATCCGATAAATTTAAGCGCTTCTTTATATATATAACTCAGGCTTTACGTATAGCTTCATATAACAACGAAGCTCTAATGAGTTTAAGATCAGGCGACTCTTTTTTTCTTGAGTATCTAAAGTTTTTTATTTTTCGGTTTTATTCTTTTCGCATCCTGTTAACTTAAATTTAACAACCTTCAGCTAAAATTTTAGCTTTGTCATTAGCTTCAATGATATCATAGTGCACTTTGTTGGGTTCATATTACATATTAGTATGTGCTAATTCTGTTCTTTCTCCAAACCTCATTTCGTCATTTCTACAGCCGTACGAGCGCAGCCTGCTCGTATTTGATTTATTGTGCGTCATATTGGTCATCTCTCTTTGTGCCTCGATGCTAAGTGTGCTCCCTCGGGGGATTTTGTGAAATTTCTTTACTGTACCATTTCATAAAGCTGAATTTGATTTTAGTCTGTATGCTGCTTCAGTTTGGTCATACATTAGATGCCTCGTGTCGTTTGGCCAGCCTTTGTACGCTATTATACGATATTTGGCGGGGTTATTATTATCCCACTTGGCAAATAGAGGTTCCCTACTGCCGTTGGTTTTAAACACCGGTTACTAAACGACACGATTCATTTAAGCCGACGGCTACTTGTTTTCCGCATGGGCAGATCTAGTCCAAGCCAGGCAGTCATATTCTGTCCCTGTGAAGCATAAATTCGCATCTCATTTGTTTTCAAAATTCCATTACGTGTACTTACTTTTTGTTTGGGATTTTTACGGCGTTCTTTGTCGGTGAGAGATCTATCCAACGTTACGCCTAATTATTTCGTACCGTCATTATGATCTACATCCGGCCATTTTACTTTTAATTTTGTTTTTCAGTTTTATTTGGATTCGAATCGGTATTATTAAAAAATATATAAATAAAAAAATTCATTTTTCTCCTCAAATTGATTTAATCGCGCATTAGTTAATGTTGTATGCGTTTACCGTAATCCGTCTGATATAAAGTTCTTTGATCACGATTTAAGCTTATTATTTTAAAAAAAAAAACCTCCCGTTATTGTTATAGGAAATCTAAATAACAAACATTGCGCCTGGAATTATTATAGCGACGATGCTGCTGGCAAATCAATGCCTCGGTTAATATGGATTCAATATATTATCACTAGTTCATCCCACATATATCCCTCTTCAGTGCGCATATAACCTAAGCGTAATTTATTTAAAATTAGTCGACTTCAGTAGCCCTATTAGTCTCATACTTGTCTTCAGATCTCAATCCTATATTATCATAAATAATATCTACTAATAGTATTTTGCGTGAATTGCATACCAAATTACTGATAATTTTAACCTTAAAAGGCAAACAGGATTGTCGTTGGTTGATACTGAAAATGATAATGCAATTCCTATTTGAAACGTTTCAATTTAAATTCCCTCTGCCCAAACTAATTAAATTGTGCTTACGTAGTACATACTTCCATGTTACTACTAACTCTCCAGTTAAAACCAATTACGCTAATTCCTCGAGGCAGTGTTCTGGGGCCGTACCTAATCTCAATATTGTTAAATGATTTACCCCGTGTAGTACCATTTATTCAACTACTTTATACGCCTATGATTTAGCACCATTCTGTGAGTCTTACAAACTAGAAGCGAAGGCTGTTACTATCTTCTACAAATATTACAAACACTGCAATTTGCGATTAAACATACTTAACGAGGATATTTCCAAAATCAGTACCTAATGTTGTTCTTAATGGCGCATGTATTCCTCGGACGCTCTACCAACTTTCAATACGCGCATAAAGCGGCCTCTAGGTGTACAAAAGCATCCGGTTGCTTTTTCCGGGTGGGTCGTAAACAAATGTTGATTTACGCCAGTAGCATATGTCCAGTTTTGGTTTCAATACTCGCTACTCGTAACGTGCATATTTATATTGGTGTGAACGTCAAGTACGCATTATCTTTACTCCATCTGGTCAAGCTGCCTCAGACAATTATCAACTTCCATTCGTATCGTACGAAGTACATAACTCACAAATAAAATAAGAAAAAAAAATGTTTTTACTTTATTATTTTTTTATAATATAAGCTTCGTATTATTGTAAATATTTTATTCGTTCTTAATAAACATTTTAAACGTCCGAATTTCATTTCGATAGTCCATCATCCTAAATCACCTGGATGAGCGCTGTATAAGAAATATACATCCAGGCGCGGATTAATGTTTTACCGGGCCTAATTACTCATCAGAGGCCTCCTCTATAAGGGAAAAAAACCATAGACCCAAAAACCGCAAACCTCAAGACGTTAAACCCGCATTCTCTAACTCGTCATTAATCCGAATAAAATCGTCGAATCTTTTTCTTTTTAATTATTCAAAACGCTCGAAATTCAAAGTAAATCGTGTAATTATTATTTAGGCTCATTTTAAGTACTCGAGATAATTTATAATATTTCCAAACTTAGCGAAAAAGCTGACATTAATTTTTTCAACTCTTTCGTGAATTGGGCTCTGCGGGTATTTTTGAGTTTTCATTTTCGCCTCAACAGCGAGTTAGGCTTAACGACTTGGGGTTTATGGTTTTTGGGTAAGATTTTTGGATTATTATTATTAAGAGTTGGGCTATGCGGTTTTAACGTTGCTGGAGTATATAGATTTTGACATTTTTTTCGGTTTGTTTTAATTTTGCGGCTATGCAAAAAAAAAAACAGTTTCTCAACGTAATGGGGCCCCCTATAGCCCCTGTTAAATCGGGCATGTATACATCCACAAGAGGAGTATTCGGTCTAGAGATGGCTTTTGTAAAGATAGTTTACAAAAACCATCTCTAGATAGAACAAAGCAATGTGAATACTACGTTTGTACGTTCGCCCGGTTTGATTAAATTTGTAGAGGCGAACTTAATTTTCATTCGCAGCGACAGCTTACATCGTTTTAAATCCTTTTGTATACACTACTTCCGTCGTTAAAGTAAAAACAACCAAAATTATAAAGGCAAAACAAAAACTCAGAATAAGTAACGAAAGAAAAATCGAATTGAAGAAACGTAGTAATTTCAATGACGACCCTTATCTCGAAAATTTGAAAACTGGAGAGGAAAATTTTACTACTGCAACATGAAAATGCGTGGGTTTTCGGAGAATATTGAAATAAAATAAAATTTCGAATTAAAGGGAAAACAGACCCGAAGCGAATAAACGAAGCGGGGGAAATAGCGTAGGCAGCTGTTGAAGTAGTTCACAACTGAAAAACTCTACATACCTAAACCCACACACAAATCTGTTCTAATGCTGCTCCGTTGCCGGTTCAACAAGTCAAATTTAAAAATCGCACCGTCCCTCTCGTATTCTTAAGCTCGATGTTTGCATACACGGGGCTATTACCTTACTGCTACTATCGATAGTGTTCGAAAGTTGAATTTTACGTCGAAACGACTGTAGTTTCTACAGTATTTCTAGCTACGCGTCTATGCAGAATGATGTTCGAGTCTTTTTCACCGATTCTCTATATATTATAACTGTCGGAAATATTACGGCACTTAACATTTCCAGAATTTCAACCAACACTCAGAGTCGGTCGACGTTTGAATTAACAACGTGATGAAATAACTCTATTTAAACCCGATAGTACTCTAAAACGAATTTAATAATTTTAACTCTTCGCTGAATAAGTTTTATAAAACGAAATTAAACTGTCACCGGTAGAATTACGAACGTAACAACGAGCTATTAACGAGAAACAGTTTTAGAGGTGCCGTATATAAGATACTCGAATTAGATAACAATTCAAGCTCATTAATCTGGCAAATTATCAAGACTCAAGTGTACAGTGCAGTACAGTATGGTCCACAGACTAGGGTCCAAAGACAGAACCCTGTGGAACTCCACAAGTAGGTACCCTAACTCCAGCGCCGATGATCCAAGTTTAAGTATAGCGGAACGATTATTAAAGTAGCCTATAATAATATTAATTATAAAAGAATTAACCTTAAGAACGTCAAAAATTGCAGACTAGCAATTGCCGAATGCCCTAATATCATAAGAAATGGCAATAGCAGAGCAGCCATCCAAAATATACTGCTCAACTGTAGAAATTAAAGAATGAACACCATGCTCAGCTGATAGACCTGAGCGACTACCAAATTAAAACGTGCTCCTAGCAGTTCCTGTACCAGAATCTCATTGACAAGTTTTTTATAAACCTCTCCATGCAACTAGCCAGATGATAAGCTGACAACCCTGATCTTTGCCCAGCTTGAAAAGAAGCCTCAAAGAGGCTACCTTCCAACCATCGAGGAAAATACCAAATTTTAAACGTTTATACAAAAAAATTTACAACAAAGCAGGACGTGTGAATTTTTTTAACGATTAAATTGCTGACCCCATCGTCAGCGAGCGCTTTTTTGTTGCGTAAATGTTTGACTATAATCATTGTCCGGATTTATTACACGAGGAGCACAACCATCAACAGGAAGGACCACATCAAGGGAATATCGACTGGGGGGGGAAGTGGTATAATAAAGCGCCTACTTTTTCACTCTCAAAAACCATAATCTGACCGCCAACCTTCAAATCGGGTCAAATCAGATCTTTACTTAAATATCATTTTATGTGTTCTACCCCAAGCAGAACTTGAACTAACAAAGGACCTCCAATTTGGACTTTAGTCCTTACTACCTGGAAACTTGTAAATAGAAAAGAACGCGGATATGACATACATATTTACTTGTGATTGAAATTTCACCATTACTAACATAGGGCTCTGCCAGTGTACACAAATAAAGATCATTACTATAAAAATATCGTAGAAATAGTGTCTGAGAGGTACGCGAGTTATCAACATTTAGATAACAATTAATTCGCTCCATAATCAACCTTGGCCCACAAGTCTAGCCGCGCTGTAAATATTATTGAATAATAGCGGAGAATCGGGTCTAACATACATTGTTTTTTTGTTTTTGTTTTTTAATAATTTGTTACTAGCCAGAATTGACTATCCAACAAAAGGCTTCAATGAGTAAGTCACCTCTGCACAGGACACAACCTATGGTGAGCGCTCCTACTTGTTACTGGTCTAAGTCCACGACCCTCGTCCTCCTGAGCCTTCTGAGGTCCAGCTGAGTATGTAGGAGCTGATTCGCCAACTCGCTAGGATGATGCTGCAGCCGTTATAGGTGTCTGTTAGCAATTTTCTGTATTTCTTCTTGCACTGGACATATGCCCAGGTGCGAGTGAATTATATGGTTTGTCATATATCATGGAGCTCGATATATTTGGAGTAAAATTTTATTTTGTAATCTATGTATTTTATCTGAATTTCATTTTTTGCGCAACTCCATAATTTACATCCATATGGGTTTCAGCGTGGTTTTTGTATAAAAGTACCCGATTACTCGGGATATCTTCTGACCTGGGTCCCGTTGAATTTTCCTAAATTTTAGTTCTATCTCCCTTTGTTTTTTATCTATGTGCATTATCCATGTTAGTCGGCTGTCTAGATAAACGCCCGAATAATTGATTTCATCACACTTTGGTATAACTTGATTGTCGAGAAGTACTCTGGTTATGTCGTTTGCGGTTGCTGAATGTAATGTGAGCAGATTTTGCAGGATTTATTTCTGTCAACTATTGTTTTGGTCCAGTTGCTGACTTTATTTACGCAGCTTTGCAGATTGTTAATGACTTCATTTGGATTATTATCAGATGCGAATCGTCTGCAAACGTAGCTATTTGAACTGTACCGTCTTTGGGCATGTCTGCAGTATATAGTGTACAGTAATGGATCCAATGCACTACCATGGGGTACTCAGCATCATCTACATATCCGAAATTATTGATTCTTTTCCCATTTACTTCGAATTTGTAATTCTGTAACTCTAGCTATTCGTGTTAATAAGAGAGATGAGAGTACATACAACCCTGCCTTACATCTTTCATTATCTCGAGGGCCTCCGTCTTCAGATCTCGGTTTATTTTTATACCTCCGCCTCTTGTTGCCGACACAAACTCTGTGTTACTCTGATATCTTTCCCATCAAATCCATATTAGAATTCTGACCACCGAATCGTAGTTTACTTTATCGAAGATTTAAATCAGTGAAACATAGGTTGATAATGATAGTAACATTGCCGCGATAGTTGCCTTCTACAAAAATGAGCCTCGCGTGTTCCAAAACCTTTTTCTAAATCTCAATTACGTATAACCATAATGTGCTTTATATTTACTATAAAAAAATTAACGTATTATTCTGGGAAATGTTTTCAACGTATGACTCATAAACAATATTACAGTCTAAATGCCGAGCACGATTTAGCATTATATTTTTTGGAGATTGAGTATAAAAGTTGACTTTAATACTTTGAGCACCAAGCCACATTTTGAACCTTGGTGGTAACAAACAGATGTCAGTCAATTATGACAAACGAGTACGATTGTCAGTCTTTTCTGACTGATACTTTTAATTTTGTAACTACATATTTTGACTGAAAGTTTAGTTCTTGTTTTGAAACTAATAATAAGAATGTAAAATAATTTCGAGTGCATTTGACGGTTAATATAATGGTACTGAATAATGAAGATCGTGATAAAAGATTCAATGTCAGTCATTTCTGACTAACACTTACTTTTAACTTTGTAACTACATATTTTGATTGAAAGTGAATTTTTTGTTTTGAAACTAATAACAAGAATGTAAAATGATTTCGAGCGCATTAGATGGTTAATATAATGCTACTGAATAATGAAAGTTTCAGATGAAAACGTTATGCTTTCAAATATAAACATACGTGATTGACTGACGCTTTTTTTGAGGTTTTATTACGTTTCTAAAAATAAATAGAAAAATTTTAAGTTAACCATAATGATTAGAAAGTGATATTTATAAATTCGGAGTAAAAATCAAAAATTAGCATGTCATCACATTTATACAAAAAAATTACATGGGCTGACGGTAATGGACAACGCGGCTCAATTCATTTTAGGGGATAACATCTGTATTATATATCATCATCATCATCATCTAGCCTCACTCGTGACCGAGTATGAGTCCTTCGTATTATCCGTGTTTATGTCGCATATGAGAAAGTAATCCAATGCGGTGCGTTGTTTTAAAGCTACATAATTGACACGTTACAATTTGTTGTGTGATATTCTTCTTAACTGAGGGCTTTCTTCTTTTACGTTTGATATTGATTGATTTTAGTACTAGATCGGACCATGCTGTACGGTTATAGGCGATGTTTTCCCACTTATATCTTAATGGTTGAATGCCTAAACTTTTTTAGGTCTCCGGAGATTACGTCTTTGAATCTTAGCCGCGGTCTACCGAGCGGACGTTTACCATTTGCCAGAACGCCATACATCATTCTTCCAGGTATTCGGTAATCTTCCATCCTAAGTACATGTCCCGTGTTATCGAAAACCCTTCGCTGTAACTTACTATAAGCAACGTTTGCCTGTTTTAACCTTGATGAGATTTCATCATCCGGCGATGCGGTTTTGTTAACCACGCTACCTAGGTATTTAAACGCTTCAGCCGAACGGACTTTGTTTCCATTTATTTCTATATTGGACACCACGTCGTCGCAAAGTTGTATGATTTCAGTTTTATCGAAATTTATACTTAATCCAAAGTCCTTATATACGTTTTCTAAAATTTGTATAGCTTCTTTCAGCTCGTCAGTTTCATCTGCAATCATTACACAATCGTCTGCATATTGTAAGCTTGTCAATTTGAAGGTCTGTGTCCGTTTATGTGAAATAAATCTGGTGAGATTATATAAACCACCATCAAAACGGAACCGTATCTTAATACCGATATTAGCTGCGTGCTGTATGAAGGCCTTTTGCAGCATACCCATATAAAAGTTAAAAAGCGTAGGCGCTAAATTGCAGCCTTGTTTAACTCCGGTGTTTATGTCTATAAATGTAGTTAAGCCTGCATCACATATTATGGCTGCTTTAGTTTGATCATGTAGCTGTTTAAGAAGACATAGGATTTTTGGCGGACAGCCTACTGCCTTAAGACACATCCATAAAGCTTCTCTATTTACGGAATCGAAAGCTTTTTTAACATCTACGAATGCCATATATAGCGTAGATGCTTGTTCTCTATTTTTTTCAATTATCTGCGTAGTGAAAATATCATATCGACCACACTCCGATTTTGTCGAAAACCACATTGGTTTTCTGGTATCAGTGGGTCAACTAGAGTCTTAAGTCTTCCTAATAAAATTTTACTAAATACTTTGCTTGCCGTACATAAAAGAGCTATACCTCTATAGTTAGTGCAATCTGCTTTGTCACCTTTGTTTTTAAAGATTGGTATTATTGCCGCTTCTTTAAAATCCTGCGGTCCCATATTTTACTATAAAGAGCATGCAGTCTACAATATCTTTTCCTCCAGATTTATATATCTCTACTGATATGCCATCTAACCCAGGAGATTTGTTATTTTTCATGCTCTTTACAGCTTCATTCACTTCATCTATAGTTGGTGGCTCATCTAAAAATTTATTTTCATCTGTTGTAGATATAGTTTGCAACAAATTCATGTTAACATCAATGGTATTGTTTAAAAGATCGTGAAAATATTATTCCCACCTTTTCATTACACTTTGCCGATTTAGAATTAAATTTCCCAAGTTATCTTTGACTGCTGTTTTCCGTTGATATTTTGGCCCATAGACGGCTTTGATTGCACCATAGAATCCACGAGAATCTTTTCGATCAGCTAAAACCTGGATTTCATGTGATTTTTCTATCCACCATTCGTTTTGTAGTCTCTTCGTTTCCCTTTGTGCTCGAGCTTTTGATATTTTAAAGGCATCGTGTTTAATTTTATTCGTTTTGTCCGCTTGCCATTTGATGAATGCCTGCTTTTTTTCTTCTAATAGGTTCTTAATTTCCCCGTTTTTATCAGCAAACCAGTCTTGTTGCCTTTTCTTCCTATATCCTAGTACGGTCTTACATATAGTGTTTATTTTTTCTTTAATTACATTCCAGTATTCGGCTGCTGGCATATCTTCACGGCATTTCATTTCCTCGACTGTATTTTTAAGTTCCGTGTTAAGATGTCGTAGAACCGATTTATTTTTCAGTGTTGTTAAGTTATAAGTTTTATATTTATTTGCATTTGGCTGATTCGTATGATAATAGTAGCACTTTCTAAACCGAAATTGTGAGCGCAGCATAAGGTGGTCTGTATCACCGTCTGCACCTCTCATAGCCCGTGTAATTTGACAATTATTTTTTCGTTCTTTCTTAGTTATTACGTAATCCATGTGGGCCATTTTCGATCTGGGATGCACCCATATGCCTTTATGAATATCCTTCAAATTATAATTTGTATTTGTAATGAATAGACCATTTCTAGCGCAAAACTGCAAAAGACGTTCTCCATTTTCATTTTCCTTGCCTATTCCATGCTGGCCGATCACACCTTTCCAAAGGTGTACATTTTAGGAATATAATATTACTTTTTGTATAAGTTTTCTTTAATACTGTTTGGAGTTCTGCATAGAACTGCTCTTTTTCTTCGTCTGTACTTTTTAATGTTGGTGCATATACACTAACGACCGTAATCTCCTGGCAATTTGGAAAACTTAGTTTCATATACATGATACGATCGTTTATGCCAATAGGCTCTTCTGTTATGTAAGTATTTAGTTTCGTACTGATGGCTATTCCTACTCCTCGTTCGTGTTTTCTGCCAATATCAACTCCTTTCCAGTACAATGTATATGCCGAAACATCTTCAGTTACCTTTCCTTCGCCAGCCAGTCTCGTTTCACTCAAAGCTGCGACATCTATTTTGTATCTTTTTAACTCTTGTAGTATAATTGCTGATCTTCTGATTGGTAGCTCCTTGTTGTCTTGAAGAGTTCTAACATTCCATGCTGCAAAGTTCCATTTTCGTCCGTGGTGTTTTGCGGAAACTTTTTTATTAATAAATCGCAAATGTGTCCTCTCCTGAAGAGTGACGTGCCCAGTAGGCGCGTGAGGACTCGAGTCATCCTGTGTTGCCACAGAAGACCGTCCACTGACTGACAGACCGATTAAAGACTGTCCCGTGGATTCAGCATTTTTTTCCATTTGCTGTACTTTCATATTTATATGTTAATAAAACTAAGATAATTGTGAAGGGGTAGCGGCGCATATAGGAACATTGTAGTTGGAGCGCAAAACAACAGCCATGCCCACATGTCCATTCTGATCATAGTTTTCCAGTGGCAAGGAAATCCAAGACGACCGGTATGTCCAGAACAGCACGATTTCTCGTAGGCAGTTTAAAAGGAGAAAGTGATTTAAGGAAAAGGAAGAAAAGATATTAAAGGAAACAAAAGGCAGGAAAGAAGAAAGGGAGGAAGGAGGAAAAAGGAAGAAAAGATGTCACTATTTCGGGGTGACACCCTAGCCTTTGGGTCAATACTGAGGAGGTAACAAATATAAGGTTTTTACGGCGACCTTAACTCGCCAAGGGAGAGACAGTCACAGGATTTTGCAGACTTTTAATGAGCAGGTCCTCAAGCTGCCCATCTGCATCCTCGTGTCTCCTTGCCCTGTCGCTACTGGAATCACCTACTTGAGGCTTTCCACCAGTAGCCGCTGTTGGTCTGCGACTGCTTATTCGACTGACGTCTTATTCGCAGCTAACCTACATATCTGTAGGCCGTTCCACTATCCGCCACCTGTGGACGCACCCCGTTCCGGTTGCAGCTCCGGATCCTTGAGAACACCTGTACAATTACACGTGCCCCCAAATATATATATATATAAATATAAATTATACATATATATAAATTATATATATATATATATATAAATTATATATATATATATATATATATATATATATATATATATATATATATATATAATACAGATGTTATCCCCCAAAATGAATTGAGCAACGTTGTCCATTACCATCAGCCCATGTAATTTTTTTGTATAAATGTGATGACGTGCTAATTTTTAATTATTAAAAAAAGGACCGTCATTGTTTTTTGGCCACTTCCGCTGGAATTTTATCGCATCCTGTTGCCTTTCTATTTTTCATGCATTTGATAGCTCGTTCTACTTCGTATTTATATACGTTCTCTCTATATATATGCCTTTCATTAATACAATGCCTCTAAGTTCAACTTCGCGAACAACGAACATACATACGCATGTATAACAACGAACAGTATGTATATATTACCGAACGAATAGTTACTTAATTACATAGAAAGAGGAAACTAATGCCTTTCCGACGTTAAAATTTCAGTTATCAACCGATTTTAGGAGCACACAAACTCCTTTTCTAATCCTAGTACTTCGCCTACTAATAAATTTTCTATTTAAACTACCTACCTGAATGTACACTGGGTTGCAAATTATAAATAACGGGCGTTTATTACGGACGTAAAATAATGGACTTTCGATGTACTTCTAAACGTTCGAATAATTTTCTAACTTTAGGGTTGGTTTTTTTTTACAACGAAAACGATTAGTTTTTTTTTCACCTAAAACAAAATAACTAATGATTATTTTTCTTTTTACCCGAAGACAAAAAAATTATTGTAACGTTTTCTCGGCTTTCACGTCTTTGATCGAGATAGTTCTTTCGTTTTTATAACCAGTTTTTAGGTATAGTATTAATAAATTTTTAACATTTGAGAAAATTTTTATTAATTATATAGGTTTCAGGTCATAAGGGAAGCATAGGATACGAAACGGGGTAGATGCGGCAGCCTATTTCCACACTATATATTGCCTAACAACCTATAAAGCCCCGTCATCTCCGTTACTAAGCACAGCCCTCAAATACTTCATTAACCTCAACTGACAACAGTAGTGGAATTCCCTTCTTGGTATCAAACCCTATGCTGATAGAAATGCCTGGTCCCAAATCCCTCTCCGGTTGCAGGTTATAAGGGAAGCGTAGGAAAAGAGAAACGGTAGGTACGGCAGCCTATTTCCATACTGTATGCCCCAACAACCTATAAAGCCCGTCATCTCCGTTACTAAACACAGTCCTCAAATACTTCATTAACCGCAACTGACAACATAATCGGAATTTCCTTCTTGCTATCAAACCCCAATAGAAATGCTTAGTTCTAAACACCTCTCTCGTTCACCTTATTTTATTACACTACCATACACTTCATCGCCTATCGACCCCTTAGTCCGCATAGTTTCTTCTCCGACAGTTCTTCAACTATTCACTTAATTATACAATTCATTTCCTCCTCTAAGTGAATTAATTAATTAAATTACTCACCTTCGTCTTCCTCAGTCTTCTTTGATAGTAGCTGAATCGGCAAATTAGTTTGAACGCAGCGCAGTTGTATAAATTTCTAGTATTTCTTCACAGTTGCTTGGTTAAAAAAAAACAAAAACACATAGTTTACACGGAATAAAGTCCTACGCCAAATATATCGAGCGCCTCTGTATATGGCGATGACGACCCTATAACTTCCATTCCGGACCTAAGTACGGTTTGCTGTACACGAAGAAATAAACGCATTTAACAGAATTCGTTCCTACCGATTTATTTCGAACGTTTAAATAAAAGTATTAAAGAATAAATCAATATTTTAATTAATAAAATACGTACTTTGCACTATTTCGATTGTATCTTTAATTATATTAAAATCGCTTTTACGTATAACGATTAAATTAACAAGCGATATTTAAAGCACAACTTGAGTATACTTGAGAAATGTTTTTTTTTTTAAATCTTCGTAGAATCAAGATTCAATACATCAACATACACAATATCTCGCATATTTAAAGCGATTCCTTAGTTAACGCACCCTGGTACATTCGAAATGATTACAGGGGATCTGAAGGTACCAGAGGTCAAAGATGAAATACGGACGCACAACAACGCTCCTGAAAAAACTAACACTATTAATGGAAAGAACATATTTGATTATAAAATAATCAGATAGTGAATGTTTTTTCACTTTTTGATATTTTTTGTACTAATTTTACATTTACATTAAGTATTTTCTTACATTTATTTTTTTTTTCATTTTTTTTTTTAATTTTCATATTTTATTTTTTACATGCTCTTGATAATGGCTTCTCTTTGAGGGGCAGATGTTTTTGTACTTTTGGTAATCCAAATATGCAGAAAAATTTTAATATTTTTTACTGTTTTTTTTTTTAATGTAAACTTATTTATTACAAAATAAAACATACCATAAAAGTCGCTAAATAATTTAAAATCAAAATTTTGCCTGGTTATCAACATAAAAATTAAACTGTAACAAATATATATATTAGAAAAAACTGCTAAAATTAAATTATAAAAAATATTTTTCAGAATGCAATATATCAAAACAATTTTTATGCTGTTTTAAGCGAAGCGGTATAAGTGCTGCATTCCCACATTGTTCTCATCGGATTTTTCTTTGTACTGCACTTAGCACATTGCTCCTTAATCACCACTTTTTTTTTTATGTCCTAAGCCTTGTAATCATATTTCTTTCATTACCCCTGGCTTATGTTTGCCGATTTATACAGCTTTCCGTTTTATTGGTAGAGGTGTTTGAATATTTTTTCTGGAGAATAGACCCTGATAAAGTCGGAGACGAAATTTTTGGTGATTTTTTCATCACCAATTTTTTTTTATGTAATATAAACGCGTTTCTTATACCCATTATGTGAAAACAAAAATCGTAAATGCCAGTTGTTACTTTTCCCATCACTAGAGCGTAATCACTTTTGAGTCGATCAAAAATTATCAACAAAATTCACAGGGGGTTATATGAGTCTTATGTGATCGTGGGACAGGATATTTGAACAATAGAATCATCTTTCTGTTTGTGGAAAACGTTCTCAGCAGCTAATGTATTACGAAAGTTCGATAACAAATACACCAATATATTTGCTAAACATTTGATTTTATAAAAACATAGCATTAAAAAATAAGATACGATTATGATCGAGTAATTTAACACTATGAAGCATTATGAATTTTGCAGAAACTTAATTACTAAACATACAAATATCATTGTAAACAGCTAAACATTTCATTAACAAAATACGCAATGGTTAATAAAATATACTACTTTGTTTTTTAACAAAAAAAAAAGGTTTTTAATTATATAATGTAAATCGTTATTGATTACGTGTTCCGTTAACTTTACATCAATTTCATAGATATAAAAAAAAACAAAAACCGTTTGATAGATGTGATGGAATCTGCTTAATGAAGTACTGGAAACGATAAATATAGGTGATAAGAGACAGAACGATGATAACAGCATTATACAAAAATCAAAAAACAATAATAAAAATAATAGAAGTAGAAATAAAGCAATGTTCAACATATATATATATATATATATATATATATATATATATATATATATATATATATATATATATATATATAGAGAGAGAGAGAGAGAGAGAGAGAGAGAGATAACAATGGGTTAAAGGGTAGAAACGAAAATGTAATAATGGAATATCAGTAGGTGGCATCAAAATAAGCATGTCTATGTTGGCACATGACATTGCAATAATGGCCGGAAGTGGAAAAAAAATTAAAATCTTCCCTAAATCAGATGGACCGGATATTTCAGAAGTATAATGTGAAAATAAATAAAGACAAAACAAATGTAATGGTATGTAACAAAACAAAGGATAGAAAAGAAATAAACATAAAAATAGACGAAGAATAAATAAAATAAGTAACACGACCAAAATATTTGGCTAGTATTGTTACAGAAGATGGAAGTAGTAAACAAGATATAAAGGAAAGGATTGCAATGGCAAAATTAGCGTTTAATAAAAAACGAAGCTTATTAGCATCAAAAAATATCCAAATAGGAACGAAGGAAAAATTTATTAAAGTATTCATATGAAGTAACTGATGTATGGGTCAGAAACGTGGAATTTGGACCAAAAAAAAAAAATAATCAACTGGAAACATTTGAAATCTGGTACTGAAGAAGAATGGAAAGGATATCTTGGATGGAAATGATAATATTAGAAAAAGTCAATGAATCTAATAAGAACACTAAAACAATGAGACTTAAACTGACTGGACATATATATACACAAAAACAATGAATACCTAGAACACATAATAGAAGAAACCATGGAAGGGAAAGATCAAGAAGAAAACCAAGGCAGAAATACATAAAACAAATACGAGATGTAAAAGCAGATAACTATGGAAGTATGAGGAAAATAGAACTCTATACAGAATCTTTTAACCATGGTTGTCCACCAATCTTTTAATAGACTGAGGAATTAAGAAGAATCAAATGTTTGTAAAATATATTTAAAAACTCGTTATTAAGATAAATACTCTTTAAACATTTAAATAAGTAATTTACACCGTGGCCATTATTCAACCACCTTATAGTAATTTTCAGGAATTAGCGCCATCTATAGGATACATTGTGAAGTAAATATAAGTAGTATTATTTATCAATCACTCTGTGAACAAAAAATAAAAAGATACGAGTGAATCACCTTATAGTAATATTCGGGAATAAATATGTTCGCGCAATCTATAGGATACATTGTGAAGTATATAAGCAGTATTATTTATCATATCAACCACTGTGCGAACAAAAAATAAAAAATATGAGTGATCAATACTATTTAAACGTACCAAATGTCTCTCTTCAAAGAGTTAATAGCCGAAAAGTTTTACGGTCCTTTAATATAAAAATTTAGCGATTTTAAATACGTTTTTGTCGTTTATTTATTTTTTTAAATACATTCAAGATTATAGTTATAAAAAAATGAAATATATAAAAGCTAATTTTGTTCTTTGAAATTATTGGAATGTATATTTGCGTGCTATAAATGCGAACAATCGGTTAAGTGTCGTTCTTTGCGAATTTTAAAAGCAAACATGAAATAAGTGTAAGTTTCGTAAGGCGGTCATTAAAAGTAATTACTTTCATTCGTTTTGAAAATATCGTGAAATTAGATAATATCCGTTGAAAGTTTTACCAGAAAATTATTAACATTACTTGACCGTTTCTTCCACACATTATCAATTTTTCATAGAAAATTATACACTCTAATATAATCTATCCATCTTGTGTTTAATCAATTCTGACATGACCTGCGAGCGGTATCCATACATTCCGGGTCTGAGCTATAGTGACTGCTGTTCAGGCCGTCAGTTCAAGCAGGCACTCTGCCCCTTCCTTTTATACTAGGTGTTTTAGCCGAGTGGTAATATTTTTTCTAGATTTTCTCCTCTTATAATATGTCCGAAAAATTGGTGCATCCGTCTTTTGCACAATCCGTGTAATTCTACCGGTTCGTTTATTTACGGTCGTATTGAGATATTTGTTCTTCTTTTCATCCACGATACACGCAGCACCTGTTACCATATCCACATTTCAAATACTTCAATGCATTGTTTATCCACTGCTTTACATCTCGGTTGCGTACAAGAAAATTGAGAAAATTAATGTTTTTATTATCTTCTTCTATTAATTTACTTTTTTGTTACAAATTATACGTTTCAATCGTATCATTGCGGTCTTGTCTAAAGCAATTCGTCTTTTTAATTCATCCGAGCAACCTCCGTTAGCAGTAATCAAGAAATAAACCGAATAATCCGCTCTCTCATACTCTGGCAGGAGCTGGGTGACATTAAGAACGATCTTATAGTCTACTATTATAATCTCGGTATTCATTAGAAATCCATGTCTTTCGTTAACTTCTTTAACAAATGTAATTAATACCGTCATAAATGTTTCTGATTTTGCCAATAATGTAATATCATTCGCATATCTCAAATTAGAAATTGAACAAAAAAACTCGAGGAAGTAAAAATGTAGAGCAATATTTTGTGTACAATATTGTTTATTGTGTAATAATTCTGAGAAATTCTTAATGCGTTATATTAATATTTTTAGAATTTTCTAGCACGTTGACCGAATGTCCCTTAATGTTAAAATATATGTACTAGAAGACACTGTGACTGAAAAGGGTTAAGCTCTATCTTTTTTTCTTTAAAAATTGGCATTAAGAATTAACTGTTAGATCGATGTGTTCAGTATGACCGTGTTATATTTACAATAATATTGAATCCTTTCGGTCACAGTGTTTCCATATGGTACGAAAAGATTTCAATACGAACAAAGTATCCTATAATTTATTTATTTTTTTCTTAAACAGTCATTAGGAAGCTATAAAAATGTACGATCTTAATATAAAAGATACACTTAAACATGCGTTGGAATTACCTCATCGGGTAAATCTTCAACACATAATTGTAGTATCTATAAGATAACAACTAAATCAGCAGGATAGAGACGTTGCAACCGGCGGACATTATGACTAACGTAAAGTTTCAACATTTACATCGATGATCAACCAATTGGTGAGAAAACTTGTCACTTTATTTACATTATGACTAACGTAAAGTTTCAACATTTACATCGATGATCAACCAATTGGTGAGAAAACTTGTCACTTTATTTACACTGTTTACAACTGCGTGTCAAACTAAACAGTTTGAGCTGATAGGAAGCACAATGACATAAATTCCGGGCGCATATTACGTTCAAAATTCATTAATTCCCAATCTTAAAAAAAAAAACAAAAAAACAATAAGCAGACTTTCTTACCAAAAACAAAGAAGCAAGACGAAAGCTAAAAATACAGTGGAACGTAACAATGCTACTGCACCAGGAAACCCCGGTTTATCCGGGAGCGTTACTGGATAGAAGCTTAACATATCGTGAACATTATGAAACAACTATAAAACAAAAACTGAAATAATACGAAAGCCGGCTGGATCTTAGAAGTTATATGTACATCGAAAATGGCCTTGTGCTTTTACACGGTAGAATATGCATGCACTGTATGGGCACAGTCGACTAATGCTAAGAAGGTTGATGTAGGCTTAGTACACATTATAACAGGTTGCTTTAGGGCAACGAAACTGGACAATTTATATTTACTAGGTGGTATTGCACAAGGAACGTTAATACAGATATAGAGAGGATGAAGCAATTTCAAGACCTTCGATATCTTGTGCTCGGACTAGGTGCGACAACTCCACGGTTGAAATTCGGGAAAAGTTTCCTCATTTCGATCAGCAGTCATTAAATACTACAGCGGTGCAAGAACGCGTTAGAAGCTGACGAAGTCTGGTGCATACAAAAAATTTAGCGACGTTAAAACCAGCGCAACGTTTCAATGAAAGTTGGCGGACATTGGGAACCTTAAACCAAATTCGATCGTGAAATGCCCGAACAAAGCAGAATTTAGTAAAGTGGTCCTAGTCATGGAATGAACGATGCAAGTGCGGCAAGATATAAACTATGGTGCATCTACTTGAATGCATATGGAGTTAGGTGTACAATGAAGAATGTAACGGATGCGACGAGGGTGCTTTAAAACTGGCGGAATATTGTCTTGAGAAAATTTAATATAAATTAATTTGATTTAATTTTAATTCAACCTATTTCTGTTATAATTGTATCGGAAACAAATAAAAAAAAAAAACTAACTTGTAGAAATTATCGACAACTCCACGACTTCTCAATATTGTTTCGTTGACAAAATCTCTTCTTGTGCTTTTGCGAACTCGGCAATAACGACCTCAACTGATATCATACGCAGATCAGTGTACTTTGTAAGTAGCGGTAAGCATTGATAATGAACCAGAAATTGACACTTGTTTTTGTTTGTATGCATAAAACACCAAACAGCAATTCCGTATGTTCCGATGGACTTTACGATCTGCTTGTAAAGAAAACGTTTACATCAGGTATTCAACTCAATCTTTTGCTAATAGGCCAGTACAACTGAAATATAAATATTGATACAATTTTTTTTTTGTTAAACCTGATTAGTATGTTATTTCTTCTACTGCAATTTAATTCGTCGATAAATTTGTCAACGGATATATCGTCCTTTAGTAAAAAAAAAAGTTTGTTTACTTCAGGTCGCCAATATCAAATTTCCAGAAAAGTTATTACACATGTTTGCACGCAGAAAAATATAAACTAACAATGCTGCAAACAAATCAAAATTAAAAAGTTTAAAGAACTTATGTCAAATTTTTCATAAAAACCGAAAAAAAAAAAAAAAAACGCCAAAAAATGGGAAAAAATATTTTAACTGAATTGTTACTAAGAGGAAAAATCTTATTTAATTTGTAAGAAAAACAAATCCATTTACTATAAAAAAAACTTTTCAATTTGGACTACAAATCACTTTTATGTGACGGCGGAAAATACGAAAATTGATAAACTTATTTATGCGTACAAGCTTTTTTCCAAGAAGAATTGTCAAAAATTGACAAAATATTTTTAAACACGTGAGTTGTTGAAAAATTCACAAAAGATTTTTGAAATGTAAGGTGCTAAAAAATTTTAAACATGTAATTTGCAAAGAAATTGACATAGGGTTTTGAAAACACACACACAAAAAAATAAGCTTTCGAAATTTAATGTATTAAAACGTAATGAAACATTTTTTATTGAAAATATAAGGTGTCAACATATTACAGGTACTTTTTGATATGGAAAAGTTGGTAAATAAAAGTTAAAAGAAAAAAAAATAGATATTGATCCCATCTACATATATTAATGAAGAGAAATTATAAAATGGTACATAGTTTTATATGGAAATGAACGCCATATTTTTCATTATATCGATGAATCATAATTTAAAATAAAATTGTAACAAAATTAAATAAAGAAAAAAATAGAAATATAAAAAAATAAAAAGTCTAATAAAATTTGAACATTTACAAAAAAAAATAGGATAAGAAAAATGTAAAAAAGAAAAACGAAAATTTTTCCATGCAGAGAACATTTAACAGTTATAAACGATGATAAATACATTGAAAAAATTATACTAAAAAGAAAAACTTTGACACAACATTCACTATCATACTATTTTTCCATTTAGTTAATTTTTATAAATTTTATATACAAATTAGTATTTTTACATTTTATATTTCTTATATATTGCACATATTTTTATATTTTAATGTTCACTCGATAATTAGCCGAAAAGCTTGGTGTATAAAACGTTTAGCGATTTTAACTCATTTCTTTTTTATTTTTTTAAATTTTAAATTTATCTTTATCCTTGACAGATTAACGAACACGGTTAAAACAAGTAATGTTATTCTCGATGTTCAATTAATTTATTACAAAATTAACAATAACTAGACAACGTTTAATAACAATAAAACGTAAAAATTATTATACTTCGAATATTATAAATTGTCGCATAAAGAAAAGCCAAAAATTTCGATGATATCATTAACTTTTCCGAAACATACAAAAAAATATATTACTACGAAACGATTATGAAATAATTGAAAAAAGTCGACTTTTCAATATAATGGCGATAATCAACTGTAATTCATTTTTTTTTCATTTTACCCGTATCGTTATTGACATTTTTTTTGTTCGGTCACCTCATTTTCTAATTCTTCGACAGCGATTACTTTAATGTCACCTACGTTAACAGGTTCGACATCTTCTAATTTGGAATAATTATTCTCTAAATAATTATTTTGCACCGTGCACTTAGGATATTGTCTGCTCAAAACCCGAACTACGCCGTTCATTATACTATCGACGATATCTTTCGGACAATAATCATCCTCGCTAGATCTCGATATAGTTATAACGACGTTTAAACTGCGGATGACTTTAAGAAAATTGCTGAACGTATTTCTAATTAAATCGTGCATCGAATCGAACGGAATTTCGTAATGAGGCAATCCGCTTTCGTCGCACGTACAACCGATTTCGTGTATATGTTCCCAGTCGATTGTGATATCTTCATCGGCGTAATGTTCGTTCACCTTATTCACTATATTTCTAACGCTGTCTAAATATCGAGACGGCAATGGATAGTCGTCGATCGCGCCGGATTCTTTTTGAACGTAAGCGAACAAATTTTTTAATTCCTGCAACTGATTCTTCCGTTTAGACATACAACGATCCAACGAGTTCGGATCGTTCTTATCTAGAGGTGGTTCGAATTTGTACAAAAGTTTTAATTCGTTATATAAATCGGCTTTTTTGTACATATCTAAAAACGGATTTCTCGTACAGAAAAAATCTAAATCAATGTCCAATACGAAATATTGATCTTTATCGATATATTTCGATATCGTACAACATAATTCGATCATATCGTCGCTTTTATCATCGCAGACGAAAGTATCGCAAGATTCGTTCGAACTTTGAAGACGATGTTTAAGTAAAGAAGAATATCCTAAAGTAATCACGACTAATGTGACGTGTTTCTTATTGATTAATCTGTCTTCGTGAGCGTATAAACATTCGCTTAAGAAATAGTTTTCGGTACAATTTAATCGTATTTCTCCGCTTTCTATTTCCTTACCGATAACGAATTCCGTCGTACCGTCTTTTATTTGATTCGACCAAGGAGGTTTCACCCATAAAATATTTTTAAAATTGCCCGTATAGACAGCCGGAAACAACCAATTTTCTATGCTGATACGACGATACAATTCGCATCTTTCGTAGGCCAAGTCAGCTGGAAAACCTAACGGTATCAACATATCAGGATGCGCATCGATATGAATGATAGTATTATCATTTAATGGAAGATATTTACTACCCATGGAACGATCCATGAAATATAACGCCTCATCGTGATTTTCGACTATATATATAGGAGTCCCTTTAGTTTTCTTCGATCGGTGCATGTTATACTTCTCTGTAAATATTATACAAATGTGTACATATGATATATATATATATATATATATATATATATATATATATATATATATATAAAAAACACTAAACCATTCGTAATCTGTTACTTGAATACAAAATATGACATCTTTTGATCGACTACTCGATATTCAAATAAAATGTTTATTATTTCTATTTATTTCAACTTACATATGATTAATATTTATTCGCCGCTTCTAATAAAATTACTATAATTAATTATAGAAACACCAACTGTCTGAATATCGACTGTCCACGTTTAATATTTCGAACATTCACATACACAACAAAGGAAATTACTTTTTTTTACATTTAATTACAAAAATCAGTTAAAATCACTAAACGTGAATTTTCTTGAAAAAATCACAAAGCTTTTCGCAATTACGCTATTATCAAGTGATATTTAAATAAAAATAAACATTTAAAAAATAAAAGCACAAAAATATAAATTTAAGATCACAAATTTACAAGTATAAAATGAATAATAGATACTTAAAACAATCTGACTGTCTAAATTACGAATTAAAAACTAAAACCAATTTTGATAAATTAGTTTGTTCTAAATCGTTCATTAAAAAAATTTTAATAATATTTTTTATGTACGTCAAACGTATTTCTAATATACAATGGTTTTATATAAATGTCGTTATTGTATTTCATTTTATAATTATAAATTAACTAATACGTTCATTTAATTATGTCTATAAAAGTTATCACATTATTCAAAAATACTCTGCATTCATTAATGGTCGAAAAACTTAACTCATAGCATTCAAAATATACTGTATCGTTACCTACGTATTGATGTAAAAAGTCGCTGTGTGCAATTTAAAATAAACATTTCACATAGAAAAAATAAGGTAAGAGATAAATAAAACAAATGGTCACCGTACTTTATTATTTCCTATTGAAATAATTTCTTATTCCGTCTTTCCTTTCGCACAAAACAGAAAACAACGTTCAAGTATGGCAAACACTGCTGCAAATGAACAAAACTAGTTCTAAATATTCGAGAGAAAAAAAACGATACGTACAAGAATAAATATGACAAAAAATAGTATAACAAAATTGTAAATTACCACACATTACAGTATAATATACAATGTATATTTTCGATTCGAATATTTTGAATTGCAATATATGCACTTAGTTGTCATTTTTAATTAACATCCCAGTTTCCACAAATTTCTAGACCACATATTTAATCATCAAACACCAGTGAAACAATTTTCAGATATATATTGATAGTGAAAATTTAAAACTGTACCAGTAAACTTGTTATTTCATCGAACTAGTTCTTTAGTTTCAATATCTGTTATGATTATTATTTATTAACCCCGTATCTTATTCAAACTAGATAGTCAACACATTCGTCAATTTTCACGCATTATAAAAACCGTTCGTACTTTACTAATTCTTCTGACAATTAGTAATTAGTATGACTAATGATTATGAACATGCACCAAATGAATGACGGCACTGATAGTTAAACACAGTGTAACCCCTAAATACAGATTTTATATAAATAATAAAACCAAAATTTATTTTTGTTTTTGCGCTTTTGCAAAGGACAATCAATACCATAACTCATCATAAAAAGTTTTTTTTCATAAATTTTCTTCCACAATATAAATTTAATATAATATTAAGGAATGAATCAAGCTCTTATTTTAATGCAAAGAACATTAATAAATTAATAAACTAATTAACACGATTTCTGCTAACTAATATTACTTAGCAGTTACTGCTTAAATTTCAACAATGTAGTGTAAAATTAACAGTAATAAAATTTATCATATAACCAGTGTATTTTTTTTTTTTTTTTACTTTGATAATAATACTACAACAAGTAAAATTAATATTTGTTGCACTGATTTTAACAAACTTGTTTACTTGATTTCGCTGGTTGAGAAAATAAATTTGTGTGTAATGTGTATGTGTAAAATTATACATTGTATTTCATAATTTGCAGCTTGTTATATTTAAAATTTATAAATCTTTCTAGTTGAATTAAATAACAGTACGGATAATATTGTTTTCGAACTAATATAAAAATTATAATTATACCTTTTATATGTTTATGTATTCTTTTAATTTCTTTTTTCTGCTGTTTATTTTGAAAAACTATAAGCATATTACCAGATTTGCAAAAACCTTCGTTGAATAATTCAACAGCTTATACAGTTCGGTATAATTTCTAACTTTTATTTAAATAAATGAACAACTAATATAGATCATCTGAAATAATGTATTTTTTTTATTTTTAGCTTCTTATTACCTAAAAGAAACTACTGATGATATTAAATTCCAGTACTGTATCTTTAGTAACAGGATTTATCGGTACTTTGATGGTCCGATTAATACTAAAATCTGGCGTGTATAAATGGTGGATTCCTAAAAACAAACAAATCGTTTTACTGCCTGTAAATCCAAAAATGGCAATTATAGTTCGAAATGATGTTAAAATGACTTTTGGTAAACAGTTAGCTCAGATATGCCATGCTGGTTTGCTCGCCTACAATAAATGTTTAAAAAGTAACTCAATTCTTTTAAAACAGTGGATAAAAGAAGGAGGCCCCGTGGTGATAGGAAAACTATCTTCTAATGGTGAAAGTAAGTTGCGTGAAATTCAAGAAAAAGCTTATAAATTAAACGTTAATATAGGGTTAATTCGTGATGCCGGCCATACTCAAGTTAAAAGCGGCACTATGACTGCTATAAGTATAGGTCCGGCAAATTTTGATATAATAAAAATTATATGTGATGATATCGTTAAATTAGATGAAAATTTATCTTCCTATAAAAGTACTGTAGCGTATAACATGAAACAGGAAGTTGATCCGTGGTTAGTTAATATTACAAAATAAAATGTATAATATTTCTTTTTTATAAATCGTCACGGGAATTTTTTAAAATAAAATATGTCATTTGCGAGTGTAAACGTGTTTTCTAGTATATTACTTATAACATTAACTAATTGTAATTACTTTTTACAATTTTTTCGCGATTACAAAAGCTCATATTTCCGATAATTATTGTAAATATTTTTTATATTATGGGTTACATAAATTGCGCTAAGAAACTCTGAAATTAAAACAAAAATCATGCATATTATTATTTTCTACGCCTAATCGGCCTTAGCTTGTAAAGCGTTATAATTATGATAAACGGGTATGTTATGCTATATATCTGTAATAATTTTTCAATGGAAAAAGTTCGAATATAGTGTAAACATCTTGGTGAACCGTTTCAAAATTAATCATCGCTTAAAATTGCGCTATTCTAAAAAAATTGCAATCCAAGTTAGAGGTAGTTTAATTTTTATGAACGCCGACAGCGATTATAATAACGTATTATAATATGTATATTCAGTATTACACATTCCTCTCTAAAATTATGCAACCTAGTCTTCAAATGTTTGCCGTTATATGTAAAAGTATAAAAATAATAATTTATTCACATTAAATTCCGCTTGAATTTCATTATTACTATATTTCATTTATTTGCATAACACTTTAGATGATAGAAAAATTTTCCATTGTATGCGATCACGTGCGAAAAATATAAATATAACATTTTACAGTATTTTATTAATCAATATTTTGACTATGTATTTTTAAACTGCATGTGGGTACTTAATTCACTAATAATCATAGTACTAATAAAATGTGTTGTCCCAACTGTTGTGAAGAGCATACTACGAGTTCAAATAATTGTCCTATATTAGAAAGTGTCATTCAAATTAGTTTATTACCTTGCAAGAACACACTCGACATCAGATTCATATAGAAAAATTGCAGTTTTATAAATAGATTAGTGCGGACATAATTTTAAAAAAGGAATAATAAATTTCTGTTACTTTTAGCACTAAAACCAACAATAGTCTTTGGAAACTATGCAAGTATCAGCAAAAACCGTTATATTTTATGATGCTGTTATTAATAAGTATGTCTGTAAGGATTGCGATAAATCTTCTTGTTGGTATCCTAAAAATATTTGTGTTTATTAAATCTTTAAGAAATAAGACCTCAGTAGGTGACTCTCTGTTCATAATTAAAATACATCCTGCAAAAGGTATTGCCAAGATCATCAATATTGTCCATGCTAAGTTTAAATTCTAACATTACCCACGCGTTTAGAAAATTGGTAAAATCATAGTCCTTCCTAAAATTAAAAATAATAATAATAATGCATGACTTATTACATTATTTAATAATTTAAGTAAATTATGTAAAGAATGAAATGTTAAAGATGTTAAGGTAACTACTGTTTTTACTCAATAACTAGTTCATTTATCTAACTTTTATACCATGTTCTTCTTTATCGGTACTTACTGTCAAAATAAAGACCTTCATATTTGACACTGTTTTTGAAAGTCATTGTGTATTGGCAGATTAGAACTTTGTATTGGTAAGTACAGTCATCGACTTAGTTTCACTTATTTTAATTTTCCATTGATTTAGCCATTGTTCAACTTCATTTAATGCTGATCATAAATTTCTTCTGGCTAATTGTAGACATCGATCACAACAGGCTACTTGTATTTCATCGGATGTATTAAAGTCTGATTAAATACAGCGCGTTTGAAGTACTAAGGATTGAGGGACGTCCGCTAGTATTGTATAAAATTCGAAAAGTATTTGTTCATTTCTTTTTTAGAAGTAATAGTCTTGGAGATAGGAACGTAAGAATAAATAGAAATTATTAGGAAGTTTTGATTTTAATTTCTATATGATACCGTCATGCTGCGTTTTATCAGTGGAGCTGTATAGACTTGTTCCGTTTCTATAAACGGTTTTTGATGATGTTCTAATCCATTGTTTGGAAAAACCAGATTGATGATTAGGAATTTGATTATTTTACTGGAGATGTAAACGTAACTTGTTAAATATTAATTTTTCCATATCGCCTGTAGCGCAGAAATTGATCGATAGGAGGAAATACTGTGCGGATCATTTCCCGGCTTCGAGACCACATTAATTTTCACAAATTTCACTACATTGTAAAATAGAAAAATAAAGTTCTGTATATAAGTAAACAATACGAGGGCCTTTCAGCGTGACTCTTTGAGCATCTTAACTGTTATTAAGTCATAGCTTTTCCTTTGTTTTATTTTTAATCGATTTGATGGCTTAAGTATACGTTTTGTCGTATTTACATGGACTTGCAGTCTCCATTCGTGCGCATGTAGAAAATCATAAATAACTTCATCCACCTTCTAAGTCTCGACATAAATCACTGTCACGCTGAAACCGTGTTGCATGATTTTATTCGATGACTTTTAAATGATTGGATGGTTAGATATTGTATATTGCAAATCGGATAGGTGGAAATGGAATTGATCGTAGAGTGATAAATAAGTCTTTTGTGACTATTATTACATCGTATGTCTTCGGGTACCAACCACCACGTATATATTTATGCTTAAACGTATGATATAAACTTAATTCAAAGTGATGGGCCAGTAACTATTGACGAATTTGATCGCTCTTAGCCTTAATATGAGGTCGCCAGGTTAATCTTGTATCTGGGTGTATACCTAACTATTTAGCTTATGTAGATACAAAAGGTTGAATTTCGTGTCAAATTATGAGTCTAACTGTGTAATACATGTCTACTACATAGTTTACAAGAAATAATTACATTTTACGATTCGACCATAGATTTATTTTTAGAGAAAAATCGTCGAATTGAACTACGATACAAATAGATGACAAAAATGTATTCTGTTATTACTAAAGACAATTTTGTATATAATTTCTTTAATTTAATCTACATAATATTGACAATTTTATTTGTTAAACTAGGGCGTGTTACTCCAGTATAATAGGTGAATATGAATGTAAATTATTTGTTTTCGTTTTAGTATAATATTTGCGTTCATTTTGTAAATGTGTGTGTGTATATAAGGGAAACGTCCACCGGAAAGAAATTGTAATGAACCACGCTTTGTATTCGCCGCACAGTTATGTAAAATATTAAACAGGCGAATGTAACATATTTTACTTCCTGGTAATCTCGGGGAATGAATTATTTACTTATTTTCTTCAATCAATTATTTAGCTAATGTTTATTTATTTAACGATTAATTAATTTTTTAACGTCTACGATGCAAATTTTTTTCTTCGAATTTTTCCTTCAAATAACAATAATAAACATTTAGTGTTGATATGTTAATTTCGTGTAGTTGCCAATTATATTTAAAATTATCGGTTAAGAAACATATTTGTTCGAATAAAACATCATTTTTTTTTTGTATATTTAGTTTCATATTTTTTTGCAAATACCTACACATTTTTTCCTTTTATTAAACTCCGGGCTTTTTTTTTGGTTTGTTTTATTTTTTGGCATTTGCATTATTCGCAACTCTAGGACGGAATAACAAAAGTAATTGCGTATAATATGTTCTAATACTATTAAACTGATGATACTGATTTAACAAGAGAAATGTACTTTTCTGAAGAGCGTTGATGTTTGTCCAATGTAAATAACACGAAAATATAAATGTAGCTTCTATAACTGTCAGCTTCATCCCTCCCTAATAGATTTCATTCGTCAGTGGACTTACTATATCTACTTTTAAGTAACCAGTATCAATCAGCACAAAAAAAATATCTAAAAAGGCAACGTATAGATCTTGCTATTAGAAAAAAAAATTCGCATATTTGTTTAATTAAAATTTAAAATTGTATGTGTAAATAGTGATATGTAATATTTATATTGTTGAACTTCGAATATAAATAAATTATTTTCAATACTTGAAAATAAGTTAATTGTCGCTATATTTTCGAGTAATTTTAATAAAATGACAAGTAATAATTTCAGAGACAAATTTCGAAATAAAAATTACGCGTTTATCATTTGACAGACTGTTTGATTGTTTCGCATTTATACGAACAAAAATTGTCCTGGGTTTTTTGTGAATTTTAACGGAATAACGAAAATATTAGATTTATATTTCTATTGAGGTATTGCTTTTTCTGGCATAGCCACATAATTGACAGTCATATTGCAAAACCGGCTTCAACACTTGTTTATATAGTAGCAACTTGTTTTCAAGAGGTACTGTTGACCTGCTGCCTAGCAGCCGATGAATGCAAAATAAGATATTGCGCATAATTACTAATGATCCGTGGTATATAACCAACATCACAATTCATGAAGATCTTAGAATAAAATTTGTAAAAGAAGAAATAACTTTTCACAAAAATATGCTGCCAGATTGGAAACCCATGCAAATAATATGGCGAAGGAATTGCTAAATGGCCAAAACGAAGCCCGTAGACTTAAAAGAAAACGTTTCGAAGGCCTTATATGCATATATATATATATATATATGTGTGTGTGTGTCAATTATGGGTGTGGGTGTGTGTTTACATGTTGATATGTATGGAATGCATACATGTATTTTGATTCTGTGAATGTTACGTTAATAATTAGCTCCTTTCACTGGATAGGTAGCTTATTCATGATATTTTAACACATCGATTACCAAATAGTTTAGGAAACTAGGTGTAAAATAGCATAGTATATATATATATATATATATATATAATATTCCTAGAAACGTTCAGATCGGTGAAAAATTTTATATAATTTTTTTAATGGCCATTTATGATTCCACCCAGGATATGTCTTATTAAATATTTATACTACAGACTGATATGTAATTGGACATTATCATGTATACGCTATTGTTCTGTGAGCTAAGCAAGTATCTGAGATTAGTTAGAAGAGGGATTCCTAAATGAGAAGAATTTTGATTGGTACATTCTATAATAACTGAAAATTTTATCGGCGATCTGGTCTTCATCGCAATGAGAGGTACAGAATTGCGGAGGTGCTAATTTGTGTGTGAATCGGACGATCGGCATGATACGAATAAACCAAATCCCCTGTTTTCTAATTTGTTAGGAAGATTGAAGAACCCAGAAATTAGTAGACTTGGAGGTTGAATAAATTCCAAATGCGGTTTGAGCGAAAACTTAATCTCAGAGAAAATGTCCCTAACAGGTGTATTGAATCTAGAATGAGATTGTAATATCATTCCAGTGGGCACTTGAGTGGCTGGGAATCCAAACAAATTTAACATCAACGCGTTTCAGTGATAGATCATAAATATTTCTTACAATATATCGTCAAAAAAAAAGTAGTAATCGTAATAATAATAATTTGTTACGACGATAAAGAAATGATAACTTAAAAAATGAGCAATTTATTGTTCATCGAATAAATATTATTTCTTTCATTTTAAACAACAACCGAGATACTTCAGACGTAGATAATAAATAAATAAAAATAATTCGAAAAAAAAAACACGTACAATTATTTAGGAGATTAACTTCATTTAGTAAGCAGGTTTGTAACTGTGAGAAGCGTACGGTGTTGGTGCGTGCGCATAGGCGGGTGTCGGGTAAGCGGGTTGAGCGTAAATCGGAGATGATTTGTAAGCTGGTTTATACGCTGGTTTGTAAGCCGACGGAGCGTACGCAGCTGGTGAGTAAGCTGATGAAGCGTACGCAGCTGGTGAGTAAGCTGATGAAGCGTATGCAGCTGGTGAGTAAGCGGACGGAGAGTGTCCATCCTTGATGACTACAGCGTTCAATCCGTAGCCATCGTCGGAGTATTCAACGGTTCTCTTACTGCCATCGGGTTCGACTAAACTGTAGGAACCTTTTACATAGTCGCCGTCTCTTATTTCGGTTTGGCTTTTATAATCGCCGGTGTAAGAATCAGCGACGTCGTACGAGAAATCGTATTTCGCCGGAAGTTCGTATTCCGGTTGTTTATAACCGTACGACGGTTTATACGCAGCCGATGCGTAAGGCGACGAATAAGCGGAATGGTAGGCTGGAGCAGGTGCGTAAGACGGTGCCGGAGCGTAAACTGGTGCCGGAGCGTATGACGCGCTGTGATACGGAGCTACAGGTTTACAGCTGCCCAGTACGAAAACACTGGATAAGATTGCTAATACCTAAAAAGGAAGACAAAAATTTAATTTTTACTCGAATTTTTCGGTACAGCATATTTGCAGAATTTCATTGACAGTCTTCGTTCAGCGGGGACTTACGTTTATTCAGTGTTCACGGTCATTTTCAATATATATATATATATATATATATATATATATATATATATATATATATATATATATATATATATCAATATATCAATTGAAAAATTAGTTAAATCACTAACATTTATTTTTTTGTGAAAAACAAAGTTTTTCGGTAAAATTACTACATTCTACATTATAAAAAATTATATATTATATATATATATATATATATATATATATATATATATATATATATATATATATATATGTATAATTATATAAAATACGCTTTATCGTTGTCGTATAAATTTCCGTGTTTGTTATTTGGATATTTTTGAACGTGTGTGAATTTGCCACCACATACTCATCGAAACATCCATGAGAGCTATCATTTTATTGCGCGCAAATTATAAAGTACTCGTCTCGGTTTAATATGAGGCTATAGGGGCGGCAGTAAAAACAGAGGCCCCTATCCCGTTGAGAGACTTTTTTTTATAGCCGCGAAATTTAAACAAAATCGAAAAATCCAAATATAGCACAAAAACGTTAAACCCGCATAGCCCAACTCGTAATAATCCCAATTCATCCAAAAACCGTACAACCCAAGACATTAAACCCACGCTGTCGGGTCGAAACTATGAACTCGAAAATACTCATAGAGCAGGGTCGCCTGATTAAAAAGAAAAAAATAATAATTTCAGCTTTTTTTTCTAAGAGTGGAAATATTATAAACTAATTATCTCGAGTAAAAAGATATGTCGAAAATGGGCGTAAATAATAATTATTCGATTTACTTTTAATTTCCAGTGTTTCGAATAATTCAAATGGTTTGACGGTTTTAATTCACGGTTTTCGGATTAACGACGAATCGAGTTATACAGGTTTAACGTGTTACGATTTACAGTTTTTGGCTTTATTGGTTTTCCTTTTTCGATGGCCCTTGATAAATAATTAGTTCCGGATCTTTGAAAGCGTTAATTCGGGCCCATTTTTATTATCCGTTATTTATTTATCTTTTTCATCGGCAAACGTATATTAAATGACGAAATTCTGAGTATTATTAAAACAATTCAATTTTCGAGCATTCGTGAAGGACAAACGTGATCGACGATGTTTTTCGATCATATAAGAATCTGGCGTACTCGTCGGAGTTGTTAGATTTATGTCCTCATTTATCTTTTTTTTTTTTATTTTTCTTTCTCTTCTCCTACGTGATCGCCGTTGTTTATTGCAAATTTTTGTCGATACAACGAAAAAACAAAAAAAAAAAAAAAACGGTTATTTAAATCACAAGGATAAAAACGAAAGAAATCATAAAACGATAAATAGAAATTCCCTAATTATAACGAACGGGCAAGCGACGCAGTGGAAGACGAGAGTTTTTATCGAATTAAAAATGAGGTACCAAGTGTTCAGAATTGCTTCTGGTAGTACCGCCTCGAAGTCGATTTAGTCCGATTATTGGGACCAATTTTCAACAGACTATAAAATGCAAACCGAATGTGGAAATCTATAGGAAGCTATTTTGCAACAGCGGCCGAACGCAAATAACTGAGTACGTACTCGTATCTACCGAGTAGTGTCCAACCACCATCGCAAATATGTGAAGTATGCCGTGTACACATCGATCTATCGTATTGTTATAAACTGACAGAAATATACTCAATATCCTTGCAACCGGTTGAAAACAAAATGTCTGTTAAATAAGGAAATACTACCCTGAGGAACCACCGCTGAGCACGTTTTCGTAGTTAATCGTTTTGTTAAAAATAACATTGATTACATTCCGATTCCTCCACTCGCCTAACCTTCTGAGTTTAATTCAGTATCTCCCCCCTCTCATTCGTAGTATAAACATGTACGATGTAATACAATAAGATTATATAAAAAATAAAAAAGTACTTTCAAAACTTATAATTTTAGATTTTAGCGGTAGTTTTAACAGCCGTTTGTAAATTTCGCCGAAATATTTAACAATATTCTAAATTTAGGTTGTTATAAATTTGTATATATATATATATATAATATATATAATATTATATATATATTTATTTATTTATTTACAAATGTACATCTTTAGGGGATTGTTTGTCGAGATTTAAAAAGTATTCATTTTTATTTGGGGTTGAAGAATGTTGAAAAACGAATGAAATTAATTAACCTTCACTAATACAACTTACTATATTAATATATTTTCTTATTTATTGAAAATCGCAAATTAAAAAAAATATATCCTTATTATTAATGCGAAACAGTTTTTACGAACAAAGTTCGTCGATTTTTATCAATGTAATTTATTCCCAAATCTGGTCGAATAAAATTTTAGATTTTTGTTAACATTTGAACGAATATAATAATTTACGTTCGATAAATTCGCTGGTATTTATTTATCAAACTCTGAATATTCGTATTCGAACGAATATTCCGAGTTTGATAACTTTTATTATTATTATCTAATATCTATATCAATTTCAATGTTTTCACCCAAGCAAATGACAAAATTAACCGTTTTATTACTATTATTATTATTTACTCGCGGTAGTAATTTATGAAATAAAGTTGAAATTTATCAATTTCATTAAGGTAAATTAAAATATTTGTATCAATTTTAAAAAAAAAAAAACTTTTAATGAAAAGTTGCAAAATATATTAATTTTTTTTTTATTCGTATTCAAATATTATATTAATTAAAAACCAAAAATTTAAAATTTTTCCATTTATTATTAAAAAGAAATATAATATTCGAGTGCGAATATTCCGAATTTGATAACTTTTATTATTATCTAATATCTATTTCAATGTTTTCACCCAAGCAAATGACAAAATTAACCGTTTTATTACTATTATTATTATTTACTCGCGGTAGTAATTTATGAAATAAAGTTGAAATTTATCAATTTCATTAAGGTAAATTAAAATATTTCTATCAATTTAAAAAAAAAAAAACTTTTAATGAAAAGTTGCAAAATATATTAATTATTTTTTTTATTCGTATTCAAATATTATATTAATTGACCAAAAATTTAAAATTTTTCCATTTATTATTAAAAAGAAATATAATATTCGAATGCGAATATTCCGAATTTGATAACTTTTATTATTATTATCTAATATCTGTTTCAATGTTTTCACCCAAGCAAATGACAAAATTAACCGTTTCATTACTATTATTATTATTATTACTCGCGGTAGTAATTTATGTAATAAAGTTGAAATTTATCAATTTCATTAAGGTAAATTAAAATATTTGTATCAATTTAAAAAAAAAAAAAAACTTTTAATGAAAAGTTGCAAAATATATTAATTTTTTTTAAATTCGTTAATTATAAAATAGCGGAATTTTAAAAATGTTACTTTTTTCTTTCACTATCGTATTATTTTTTTTTTAGCTGGAAATTATTGTAACGAAACTCAAATCAGGAAAACCAACGCGAGATGCAACTTCCTATAGACCGGTTATATCGAAATTATTTTAAAAACTTAAAAGAATCAACGCTGTTCCAGAAGTGAATGAATTCCAAACTGGCAGTTCGGTCTTAGGAATAAACATAGAACGACCGAACAAGTACATCGAATTGTTGATAATATAAACCCGTTGCCTTGAAGCAAATATTTTGTTCAGCCGTGTATTCCGTGATATCGGAAAAACGTTTGATAAAATATTGAAATCGTATTTAAAACTTTCAAGCGGATGTAAAACCCATTCGTTCTGAAGTACCGCAGTTTGAGCCCTCTATACGTTGAACGTTCTGGTAAACAACAAAATCACTACATTTATGTACGCCGATGGTATGACAATATTATCCGTTAATCGCGATTTGAAGATCAGATCAATTGCGAGATCGCTTAATACAGTTAGAACAATAGTTTTTTTTGTTTTTTGTTTTTTTTTTGGAAAATTAAAGTCGGTGAATCCAAATCGAATTACGTATCGTTTATTTTGAACAAAGCTGACAATTCATCCGTCTCGATGAAAGGTCAAATAATACTGATTTCACGGAAAGTAATATATCTAGGATTACGGTGGAACACTCACGTGGAAAGGCCACGTTATTTCGAAACGACATCAGTTAAAACTTCGATCCACGAACCGGCTCATAGGCAAACACTCCAATCTCTCATTGCGAAACAAAGTTTTAACAACGTATTATTTAAACCGGTGTGGACTCGCTGAGAGCATTATTCAGCGATTTCGAAACAAGTGGTATACACGTAACGATGACGTTAATATATCTAGGATTACGGTGGAACACTCACGTGGAAAGGCCACGTTATTTCGAAACGACATCAGTTAAAACTTCGATCCACGAACCGGCTCATAGGCAAACACTCCAATGTTTTAACAACGTATTATTTAAACCGGTGTGGACTCGCTGAGAGCATTATTCAGCGATTTCGAAACAAGTGGTATACACGTAACGATGACGTATACATTGTGATCTGAATGTACCGACGATGATAAAACAAAAGGTTGTTTAAATATACGTAGGCTTGGACAACACCCGCTTAGACGTTAATATGCCGAACAGCTGTATTTAAACGACTCGAAAGAATTAATCGAATTACAATATAGATGTGGTAAATATTTATAATTTATAATTAACTTATCGTATATTTCACAAGGATTTATCGCTAGCGGGTGGTAATACATATTATACTTATTTATTTACTCTCCGCACTACTACTCAGTGTCTTTCTTAGATAGATTTTATACAAAAAGAAAAATGAATTCATACATTTATACGGCTTTATTTCTATACTTCAAATATATATATATATATATATATATATATATATATATATATATATATATATATATATATATATATATATATATATAAGTAAGTTTCAAATCTCTTTAAAAATATTAACTAACGCATTTTCTTATAAATACTTTTAATAAAGAGAGAGAGAAATAATATACATTACTTACTTTGAACGCCATTTTTTTATCGTCCGAACTGAATACTAACGCTGCGTTATATAAACGATAACGGTTAGTGATTATCTCGAATTGATGTATTAGGTTAATCTACCGACCGTTTATATAGTTCCGTTAATGAGGTACAAAATAATCGTAATAAAAAAAATATATATATATATCTGCAAAAAAATAGAAAATAAAAATATTTTCTTCGGGCATATAGGGATTGCGTTATAGTTATTATCGAAGAACCGCATTCGCCGTGAAAGGTAGTTAGACTAATAATGTGATCTAAATAGAAAAAATATTTTATACAGCCGGAGGGTTTAGTTCAATGTCGAACTTTAACCTCGCTGGCTAACGTAATGTTCTGAATCTACACATAACTATGTCGCGCTACTCTCAGTCGTCGTTAATAATAATAATCATAATAATAGTAAAAGCGAATTATTATGGAAATCCGCGCATAAAAATTCGTAATACTGCCTACGTAAAATCGTTAATTTCGGCGTAATGCTAAAGATCGTCGCGCGCGATCGTTGGTAAATGCAGCTCGAGGCTGCTCTTAATAAAAACATCGGTACGAACGCGAATTAATTCGAATAGGTAGTCTAAGTAAGGTTCAAGATCGTAAATGAAATATAAATCAAAAATAAATAGGTTTTTTTGGGGGGGGAGGGGTTGGCTTCGTATCCAGTTTTTTTTTGTATGCCGACTGCAGTTATTCTTGTCGATAATCATTATTTTAGTTTTTTCTCGGTTTATTATCAATCCAGCTTGATGTTCTCGAGCTTATGTAAAAGGGTGAAAAGTTTTTCTTTTGATGAAGCGATTATTGTTATATCATCAGCATACCGTAAATTATTAATAATTTTTCTGCCTATTTTTATACCATCTTCCCATTTATCGAGTACTTTCCTAAGTATCCATTCACTGCATATGTTAAATAAAATGGGACTCAGAATACATCCTTGACGGACACCTTTTTCAGCTTTAAATGCGTCAGTTAATTTATTATTGATTTTTACTTTATGTTATTGTCATACAACGCTTTAATTAATGTTATTAAATGTCGCGGTACGCCCATTTGTTCTAATATCTGCCATAATGTCCTCCATTGTACACAGTCGAATGCTTTGGAGTAGTCTATAAAGCCAATGTACGCTGAAATATTAAATTCATTATTTGTCGCATATTCAGAATTTGTTCTCGCGTACCTTTTGCTAGAATAAAACCGGCTTGCTCTTCTGATATCTGTGGTAGTATGTACGGCTTAAGCCTCTCATGTATGATATGCAGCATTATCTTACTGGCATGCGATACAAGGGCGATCGTTCTATAATTTTTGCATATATCTCGCGATCCCCTTCTTATGGATTGGGACATATATTGATGTTGTCCAATCCTTTGGCCATATGTTTGTACTCCATATATTTTGACATATGCTATAGAAAATATTTATTGATGCCTCCCCTAAATATTTGAACATCTCCGATACAATGCGATGCTTTAAAAGACTTTAGTTTCTGTACGGCTGAGCGTACTTCATCTTTTAATAAGGATGGTTCCTTTTCAAATGCGTTATTGAATGTTATGCTTCTATTTTGTTCACCTATCTCTTCCATTAAATTCTTGCAATATTCTTTCTACCTTGTCAATATTTCAGTTTCATTAGTCAACGTTATTCCGTTTTCATTTTTAATACCCACGTGTTGCGAGGTGAATCGTTTCGTTATTTGCTTAATTTTTTGGAACAGATCTTTTACTTCATTTTTATTTTTGTTTTCTTCTATATCCTTACATATGTTATTTAGAAAGTTGTTTTTATCCCGTCTACACTTTTGTTTAATTATTCTACTTATGTCCCGGTATCTTTGTGTTGTTATTTCATTATCTAAACCTTTCTTTTTAATTTCTTTGCGTGTGTTTATCTCCATCCATGTGACTTCTGTAATCCAAGGTTTTCTTTTGTTGTACGGTATAATATTAGCCTTTTTACTAACGTTTTCTAATACTTTTTTGGTGTATTGCCAAGTTGTATTGGCTTTCTCGAGCGGATCTGTCGATTGTACAACGTTTTTCAGCTCGATTATTGCTGTGTTTTTATATATAATATTGTCTTTTAAATACCATCTGTTACGAATGTTGTTCTTCATTTTATACTTCTGTAGTTTTATTTTTATTTTTGAGACTAACATTTGTTGATCACTGTCACAGTCTTTTCCTGGATATGTTTTTGTATCCTTTATTGATGATTTCCACCTTTCATTTACCAATATATAGTCAATTTGATTTCTATATCTATCGCCTGGAGATTTCCACGTATAAAGTCGTCTGGGATGTTGCTTGAAACCCGAGTTGCGTATAAACATTTTTGTGCTTGCGCAGAAATTAATCAGCTGATCACCTCGCTCATTTCTGACACCGAGTCCAAATTTGCCCACAACATGACGTAGTTCTTCAGGTTCGTGAGTTGTTACTCCCATTTTTGCATTAAAATCGCCAATCACAATTGTCATTTCTCGGGATGTTATCTTTCGCATCCACTACTGGAGTCACCTGTCTGAGGCTTTCCACCAGTAGCCGCTCTTGGTCCGCGACTGCTTATTTGACTAACGTCTTATTCGCAGCTAACCTACATATCTTGCAGGCCATTCCACTATCCGCCACCTATGGACGCGCCCCGTACCGGTTAGAGCTCCGGTCCCCTGAGAGTACATAGTACCCCCAAGGGGGTATATATATATGTATATGTATATATATGTATATAAAAATATAAAATATAAAAAAATACTAATTTCGGTATACAATTTATGAAAAAAAGAAATTAATAACACAGTATTTATATTCAATTTATAAAACATGTAATATATAAAAAATACTAATCTAGATATACAATTTCTTACAAAAACCAGCGAAGTGAAAAAAACAGTATTTAAGAGTTCACGATCGGATTGTTTTAGAAATACTATTTTGTTTTCACTTTACTGAGGCATTATCTCTGCATTAGTTTTAATGTTCAAAAATTTATGGGAATAGTTTTGATCAGATGATGTCAATGCGAAGTGGTCTACAAACCTGTTTGCAATGTGGATAGGTTCTACAATTATCGTGTTAGTCTAATAAAATTAGTGGAGGTAGCTGATTTCGGCCTTGTATCTTTTGACTGATTTTACTGAACTTTTGAAATTTATGTCAGAAACGAATTTATTCCAGCTTTCCGAATTGCTTTCCGTGTATCAACTATTTGTTTTTGGAGTGTTCCTAAGTCTTCTTGTGACTTTGATCTCTGGGTACCTACAAAATTTTATAGCTATATGTAAATCTTTTCACAACCAGGGGATAACTTTCTTACATGCTATACCTGGTGTCTTTAAGCAGCAGCGGATAGTACAAAGTGCGTGAAACTCTCAATATTTTCTGACAGCTGTTCTTCGTGACCGAAAGTGATCTCCGGGTTATTTTTGAATACAAGGTAGCGTGTTCTGTTCTTCATTTTGGTAGAAAAGTTTGGGGACATGCAGTAAAATTGATGTGTTGAAGTGATTACTTGTCGCATAAGTCGCGATATCTGATTTAATTCTTCCAACATTTTTTTGGATTAAGCAAGAGGAGGAGACGTTCATCGAATAGAAATAATTTTTCTATTAAGCATCGTCTTTTGGAATTGTATGTTGAATTCCACATTTTGTTATGGGCACTGAAGTTTCCTAGGATTATATATGACTTTGGTAGCTGATTGATGTTTGCGATTTCTATTTAATGGTAAACCTGGTGGAAGATAATTGTTACATATGTTGATTTTCGACGCATTTTTTTTTTGCGGGAGTTTTACTGATACCGCTATGGCCTGCGAGTCGGTGTTAATATTAATTTCCAGATAATAGGAGACTGAGTTGTGGATTAAAATTGATACTCCACCTGCTGCAATGAGGTGACTGGAGTCATCTAGTCAGAATGTTTGGTATTCGGGTTAATTGGTATGGTTTTAAGAAATAGTTTCGAGCCTATTTAGTTTGAAGAATGTAATCCGTTGATTAAATTCTTAATTTTATCGGGTGTGTTGATTTGTGTTGTGTTGCTTTAAAAGTTTCTCTGCGGGTGCGATTATTGGTTAGAAGGGTCGCCTTCGTTCGCTTATTTATTTTTTAAATCGCTACGAGCCGTGTATTAATTTATTACGACCTACAGCAATTAATGATGGTTAAATGGCAGAAACAATAGAATTTGGGTGACTGTTGTAGGGGCGTTGGTGAGAATCTTTTTTTAGAGGACGATTTAAACTGAGAAACGAGCGAGATGTTAGAAATTTGGTTTTTGTTAAGAGTATGCGACGAAGGTGATAACGTGAGATGATTAGGAAACAGAAAGGATAGGTTAAGTTGAAAAAACGTAATGTGAGACAATGATATATGTCCGATTCTCGGATGTTTAATTATCGTAAAGTCGCTTCAGTCATACAGTGTCCACCACGGCTTGGTCGTTGATTTTATACGTTGAGAAGATGTGACTCCCATTTGGATTCCGGAACAGTTTCTTTATCGAATTAGACCGCATTCGATCCTATAGGAAAGTAAATTTCTGCCCGTGCCCGATATGTCCAGATACCCAACGGTGTTGTCCTTCACAAGATTAATCCTGTTGAATTTGACTAATGGGTCATTATTAGGTTGTACGCTGCGTATTGTAATAAAGAGAAGCCGTTTAATCTGCAATTACGATGATTTTCTTCGGGCTGGATTTAGTCGGATGATCGATACGTTATAAACAGTGCAGGATATCGTATCAGCGATGAAAATCGTACATCGGTCGTTCAGTCGAAATGAGTTTATAAAAAAAAATCTAAATATAAACGATCTTTTAACGATACGCTTACTAATTAATTTTATAACAACTCTATATTATGTACATACTATTCGCCCATTACGTATAATTAGATTAAAATCAAACGTAAATCACTTGCTATCCTTCTCGTGATATATAACTTAAATGTCAACTATTCCTCTCTGTCGTCCTTTTACTCGTATATAAATATTTCGTATTTACGCGATTAAGAAAGTAAGCTTTATTTAATGTTTATTTTTATCAGTTCTAGTCGTTTATATATTTTTGCTATCCGTCGTTTTACACATTTTAAACCGTCTCGAATTCCCATTTATCGATTATTTTCTCGTCAATAATCTTTAGCGCGCAATGGTGCATCCACGGGAGAGCTACAATTGCCCCAGCTTAAAAAAATATAAACTACATATCAAGAAGGCGAGTAAGTTGTAAGCTGGAAATAATTTCCCAGCTAAAATGATGGTCGAAACAGAAGAGAATATTTGAAATCACTAATAGAACCTCATCTTGAAAGGCGTGCAAAACAGCCTAGACTGCAAAAAGTACTGTTAGAAAATATTCCTTATGTCTACCAATGAAAAATCCAGCTAACTGCAGCACAAAAAAAAAAATGGCCTTTCTTTAGTCCGTTCGGTATTCGAATCTGACCCAATGACCAGTGCCTTTTTTTTTTTTTTTTTTTGTTATTACTTCCTTCGTAGTTGTTCGTGATCTCGTTTATAGATTGTTTTGCCTGTAGAATATTGTTAGACATTAGGCTGCGTATATTTTATTCATTTTTATTAAAAATTTTTAAATTTTTTGGGGGGATGTTCGAGCTCACCCCAGATATACAAATCTCGGGTGCTGCAATGTTTCGCGGTATTTTCTTATATATCATCGAATGCTAGTAGTACATGTTTTATGAAAAATATCTGGTTCCTTTTTTCAATTTCGTTTCTTTATAAATTTTTTATCTACGTCTCGTATTTATGTTACTTTTTCGTTTTATTTTCTAAATATGCCTAACGTTTCTTAATCCTTTCAATCGTATCCTGAAATTTCTAACAAAATTATATATGTTCTGTTGGATCGTGAATTTTTTTTTATTATTATTTATAATACTGCGAGCTGTCCACCAAGGACATTTAGCAGTACGTTTAAAAGAATTGAGCACGAAGAGACATGTATCCAGCGATACATACCCGATTACGACGACCCTAAACGAGATCCTGCGGTTTCTGACGTTTTAGTCTTCTTATGTCACCGGTGGTGGTATCAAGCAATCCTCTAGCAAAAGTATTCGGTTGGCTATCAAGTCTTCTTGCGTGTTTTTTGGATCGTGAAATAGCGCGATATTATACGATTTATAATAGACATTCTGTATAAAATGTATAATTTTGTGTCAACACTTCCGGTGGGACTGAAATAGTACAGGGTGAACAAGAGAAGACGATCGGTCAAAAACTACTCGACTGAAATATTTGATGAAATTTTATTTAAAAATAGGAAAAAAACGAGAGATTAGCCATTTTTAGAATATCGTTCAGACGACCGCTATTTGCATTCGTTCCATCTTCACAAAATTTTCGAAGACTTTTTATCGAGCATATTGTCGCTGAATTTTTAAAATTTCTTCAGAAATTCGAGTTTTCAGATCTTCCAGATCTCGTGCACTTGTTTCGTAAACGCGGCTTTTCAAAAAGAAAAGGTCACGTAACTTTGAATTTCTTTTCGAAACTCTCCTTACGCTGTCGCGATACACGCTGAAAATGACGTTCATCCACGCATAACGCGCGCCCCTCGTCATAGAATGCCGTAATAATTGAAACCGAACAAAAAAACGAATATACGCGCACTAAAGGTGGAACACGCGGTTTATAGCAGTATTATTTCATATTCGCTGGGCTTGCTCGCTATTGCCGAAATTTGTATTCGCCCTAAAAAGCGGGGAACATTTCATCGATAGTTGCACAGTCCTATAACAAGCATCAGACACACGTTGACAAACTCGTCGGAAATTTCCCCCGCCGACAGGCACTAAATTTTTCAGTTTCCTTCTTCAAATTCTAGTTTTCCTGCGATCAAAACGAATCACTTGGATCAATGTATGAAACGTAGTTTTGTCACGATGAATTAAAAAATTTCATCGCAAGGAAACGTCTATGTTAAAAACGCCGGTAAATTACCTACACAATATACAGGATCGAATAGAAATTGGTATGATTACTCGACGTTAGTCCAATTGACGAATTGCTATAATGATGAAGATTACTTTTGTATAATGTTGTACTCTAATGCGTACTAAATATTCACTCGCAATATTTGCTAAATAGACGTCACATATTTTGACAGTTGCGAACTAAAGGTTAACATAAAAAAGTAATCGAATGATTGCAGTATTCTAACGAGTGAATGTAGAAAAGGAAAATTCATTAATATGTAAGATTTAATAACAAAAATGAATACCAACTGTATTATAACATTTTGACTCATCTATATACATAAAAAATAAATAAAAAACAAACAAAACAGACCATCGCATTTCACCTCTACTTCCATCAGTAAGATAGGTAAAATCGGAGCAGCTACTATGTAATGCAGATATATTAAAAATAATCATAATTCTCGACACGAACGAATGAATGGTTGATTAAAACCGTTTAATGAAATCATCCATCTCTATTATTTTCTATCCGACAGATAGAATAGATACGGTTCAATTTAACTAGTATAAAAACAAGATAGCGACGTGTAACTGAGAAATCAATTGTGCAATCAAAATAGAGGATTTAAAGAACAACTAAACAGATGTGAATTTATTTGTCGGAACAGAGATAATCAATAATGTTTAAAGTAGAAGACAACGAATTTAAATAATTACGTAGCATATATTTTTGGTTAATATGACTACAATAAATCACGAAGTTCCCTGCATATATAACGGTATTTTATATTGTAAATTATTAATTAATTATTATTAATTTTGTTTATAAAAAATATAACACGTTAGTGCGTTAATGGTTTATAACTTTTAACGTCGCATGCATAAATTCTGAATGGTAAAGAGAGATGATTAAAAAGCGCGATATAAAATGTAGGCGCTTATTATTTTTCCGATATAAATGATAAAACAATTAATAAATTGCTCAATTAGTAAATTATAATTAAATATCACATAAAGAAGAGGAGAGACACATATGTAAAGAACATTATATAACAGAGAACCTTCAGCAAGAACTAGATAAATTGGTCTAATTTCATTACACGGGCTTATATCTCGAATGTAGAAAAATTATCGAACAGTTACGATTACTTGCACTGACACAAGCCAAAAAAAAAAAAATGTTTTTGTATATAAGTCAAAAGCTTTATTACTACGCAAAATGAACGAATGATTAAAAATTTTCTTAATAAACGTGATTTATATATGATTAAAATTGTTCTCGTACTCTTGTATAGACGCATCCGACATCACAGCCTCATCGTGCATTCGAAATAATGGCTAAAAATGTAGAAAATTATCAGTAAAATGTGCTTTGCACCAACGTAAAATGGATAGCAAAATGTTAAGGAGAAAAACGAATCAAACATCACTTCCTAAAGCTCCTCGAACTCGACCGTAACTTCGTTGCAGAATAATAATATCCAATTACTTCGATTAACGTGATCTTAGCTGAGCAGAACGCCTAATATTAGAAATAATATAAAAGAGAACGCGATGTGAATGTGTTGTACTAATAGAAGAAATGTACACGAAAGATAGCAAGCGACTAGCGAAAGTGTGCACAATTTGCAGTTACAACTACATTATACAATCGATAAATATTATCAAAAATGGGCTAGGATAGAACTTTGTTAAGACAATTAATGAAGATAATATCTTTTGGCAGAAATAAAAGTTTAAGAGTTGACTACATATCTATATACGGCAAAATATTAATTACCCGCAGCAAATGATAGAAATTATAAACAAAACCAACAATAATTACTGTTAATTACTTAAGTACAATGTAGGATATGAACAAACAAAATAATAAAAACTTAAACTAGAAGGAAATTTATCGGTAATTTATGATGTCTAACAGTCGGACATGTTTTATTATTCGACTATATGGAAGCGTGACACAATTCCTGACTTACGTTCTACTACTGTAGGTCAAAATAATATACCAGTGACAATGGAATAAGGTTCGGACCGTCAGTGATGAATTATATCCGTGTACTCCGTTCGAACTTAAAAAAAGCAAATTGGGAAAACTTCACAAAATCATCCATGACAACATTCGTACGATTAAATCAATACCAAAGGCTGTAAATGGTTTGCTAATTTACTCGTAAAAATCGCGAAAAAATCTATTCCAATATTATTCTGTCAGATATATATTCCCGGCTGGAACAAACAGAGTGAAAACATCTATCATCAAACCAAAAAGTCGGAAAGTGACGAACTAGCTGATAAACTTATAAATACTCTAAAAAATGATCGAAAAGAAAAATTGACTGAACTGACGGAAAACACGAACACACTAATGAGCAGCAGACAAACTTGAAACCTACTACATAAACTACACGATGAAAGAATAGTAAACAAGTACAATATTGGGATTACTCTCTAGAATATAACCAGCATAACGACAAGAGTAAAATGCACTGAATATAAATTCATAAAAAAAGATCTACATTATTCGAAACAGTAAAAGAAAAATCAGAGCATTCTAAACTGTTGAGGAAATTGAACTGAGCACAGCTATAACAAACATGAAGCTTAGAGTTGCTAGAATCAATGACATTTAGCCAGAGAATTCGTAAAAAATTTGAGAAAAAAAAACAATAAAATGGACATTAAATTTATTTGAACAGATGTTAGAAACAGGCGACTATTAAAACTTTATTAAATTTCAAAGATGATAGCTTACTAAAATCATTAAAAAAATTATAGACCTATTTCACTGCTCAGCGAAACGTATAAATTATTAGAAAGATTAATGTACAATCAAATTAACTAGGATTGTCGATTAATATGATACTGTCATCTTTTCTTTTCTATCGCACGTAAAAGTTCTTCCTATTACTATTCTTTACACCGTCTCCGTTCAAAGTTTAGCGATCATCTTCGCTAATACCAGCTTTAATATGGCACCCTATTCTAGTTCCATCGTAGACAAACCTTTTCCATAATTTAATTTCACCACTTAACACGATCTGAAGTAACTTAGAATATAATTCAATACTTATCCATCTGTAATATGACCACCGCAATAAAATATTTCAAGCACGCGACCAGAACATGTGCATTTTAAAAGCTACTATATTTTAACTTCAAATATCATTACAAAACTCTCCATATCGTAAAATAATACTGACCAAACATAACATTTTATAAATCCTCCCCGGGCCATTAGACTTTTTAAAAGAAGTTATTCTTTCTTCGCCAGACTCGTACTTTCTTTAATTCTCCCTTGTTCATTTAATTTATTTTATTAATCGCGAAAATTCAAATAAATGTACATATCAGCGGTTCATGCTCGAACGAGCATCCTACTATAAAACTGGTATATAAAATATGGAATGCACAACAAACACTATAAAAGATTTAAGCTACAGCGTTCGTGTACTCAGAGCGGCTGATTATACAGCACCTATATGTTGTTGAACACACGAGGACGATTGACGCCGAATTAAAACACTACGTATAATATCCGACACAACCAAATCGACACCGGTGGGGTGGTTGCCGATACTGACCGATATTATTCTCGTTATATTCGTAAGAATATCTCGACAGCCAACGAAATACGAATATCTCGAAAATTTACCCGTACAGGTAGATATAAACGGAATAGAAAGATTGAAATCAAGAAAACAGCTACAAAGCTAATATCGTCCGACGCGGCAACAGAGTATAGAATGGAAAACATGAAACCCGGACGAGAAAAATAGAATAGATGGTCCCGATCATACTGGATTTTCACCTATGACGAAATATACGGGTTACTGATCGCCGGGGAAGTGGCGATATACTTGTGAAAATGAAGTTTCAAAAATAATTCGTACATGCGATTGCGGATTAGAACGACCGAATCACGCAGGATCGCACGCTGATTAGTAGAGGATAAGAAAGAATCCGGTTAGTATTGGGGCGCGACTTAAATTCTGGATGTTTAAGCAGAAATTTATTTACCCGAAGATGTACGATAATAATAATAAAAACCAGTGACGTTCATGCTCACGCACTGAAAGCCAAAAATAAAAGAAAAGAAACGCAAGATTTTTGCACACACACACAACACACATTTTGCATTTAACTAAAATCGTGAGATTTTCAGAAAAAAAAAAACAAAATCAAAATAAATGTTAACGATGTATACAGTTGTATTCCCCTTAATATAATTATATCGAGACACGAACGACGACTTATATACATATATATATATATATATATATATATATATATATATATATATATATATATATTATATATATATATATATGTACACGATATAGTGCAATATTCCTTTTTTATACATAGTACATAAAATAATGGGCGTGTGTAAATCTATCAAAATAATGGCGAGCCGGTTTTTTTTTAAATTTCATCATCTTTATTTAGCTGTTTTACTCAAAGATAAATTTTATGTACACCTTATATACTATATTAAACCTAGAGGGTGCAACAAGTTAGGGCGTAACACGAATGTGCAACACACGTACACACATATATAAAACATATATATATATATACATATATATATATATATATATATATATATATATATATATATATATATACACATGACATACATAATACATATAGCCTTAAATGCAATCGAAAATTGTAGCAAGTATCTAACTAATAATCGATCATCAATCATTTATGAGAAAATAAAATAAAAAATAATTTTGCTCGCGGCTACACACGACAAACGGTTTTTCAAAGATTATTCTTTCGTCAGCCGACGCATTATGCAATAGAGAAATGCTCGGATAATGCTAAATACGCTCAGCATACATTAGAGGCGTGTACCCTGAAGCGTTCAATCTAATCGGTACTGACCAATTTTAAAATATTACTCAGAATTCTTTCACTGTTTCTTATACTTACACTAGACTAACATTTCGAGGTTGATATTGCAAGGTTTGACCTTATCATCAAATCTTTGTCTTCGGGTTTTCGTCGCCTAAATAAATAAATAAATATACTTTTATATATATATATATATTTGAATTCTGTTGCTCCTTCCCACTTATTTTAGGCCAACCTCCAGGTTTATATACCAATGGTTAAATTCGTCATTAAATCTTACTCCTCAAATAAATGCACAATATATAAATATGCATATATATATGTGTATATATATATATATATATATATATATATATATATATATACACTTCCTCTATGCAGATGCGTCCCGTTAGTCTTATCAGTAACACAAGTAAAATAACAGGAAAGGTTAAAACACAATTCGGATTTAAATCACAATTATCTACCGTCATGCAATTAGCCTAGACTTATTGATCACAAAACTGACCGATTTAATCTAAATAAAAGATTACTACTATTGAAAAAGTCTTTGATACAATTTGACATAACGGCATAGTTTACAAAATGCTGCGTTATAGCTTCCCTAACTATCTTACACTACTCATCAAATCCTGTCTGCTAGACCTTCACAGTTATGCTAGATGACACCTACTCTAATCTTAGGATCATGCCCGCTGGTGTTTCCAGGGTAGTATTTTCGGACCCTTTCCCTATATTAAATATATATTAATGATCTAGCACGTTTACAAAATATCACCACTTCCCTCCGTGCTGATAATATACAGCAATCTACACATCCCTATATTATAGAGTTGATGCCATTACGAACAGACTCAGAAATAGTTACAATAAATTATACAAATACGATGTAAAATATAAAATCGAAATTAACACCCGAAAAACTGAATGTTATTTTCTAGACGTACGTCTCAGGTCCGACATTACATTACAATAGACAACACTCAATTAGCGTGGAAACCTGCTGTGAAATAAATCAACCGTAGTATTGATGCTCGTTTACATCAATTGTTCCCAATATTCAACAATCGATAAAAATTAATTACAAATTATTGATATACACAGTTCTCATTTTACCGGTCATCCTTTATGCTTGTCTAAGACTAGTTCGCTAAATCTAAGTCGGTTCGGTATATACATTTTATTATGTATATTTATTTATATATATATATATATATATCATCATCATCATCATATTGTGCTCAATCCTAAGATTGGTTTGTCATTGATTTCCACGTCTGTCGACTCTGTGCCATCCGTTCCAGTTCTTCGTACGATGACGCCGTCGCATCTTCGAGTATCTATCAAATGTACTTCCAATCACATTCTTTCCCGGATGTATCCCTTCTATTGGACGAATTATTAGCCCTTCGTGTCGCAGTAAATGCCTTATCATTTGGGTTCTTCTTTTTACTATTATTTTTAATAACGTCGGTTTTTCATTAATTCTTCTCAAAACTTCCTCGTTGGTTACCTTATCTATCCATTTTATTTTTAATAACCTTCTGTAACACCAGAGTTCTAACGCCATCAGTCTTCGCTTCTCGTCTTTCGTCATTATCCAAGTTTCTCATCCATATAGGGCAATGCTGAATACATATATACTTGCAGCAGTCTTTTGCTAACGGCTAGAACTATGTTTCTCGATGTCAATAAGCTTTTCTTATTATAAAACACTGCTTTAGCTTGGACTATTCTGCTTTTTATACCTCTTTTACTCCCGCCATCTTTGGTTATTATGCTTCCAAAGTAACAAAATTCATTTACTTGTTCTATTTTTTCTCCCTTATTATCGATATTAAATTGATTCCTTATATTATTATATTTATCGCGTACTAATATTTAGGTCTTTATTTTGTTTATTTTCATATTATATTCCTGCAGCATGTTTTCCATTTATTCAGTTCTTTTTATGATTCAGCTAATACACCGATATCATCGGCAAATCTAAGCATACTAACATTTTTCCCATGTATTGGTATTCCTTTAACTTTTTCTTTCGTTTTTTTCATCGCTCCTTCTATGTAAACATTGAACATCCTCGTCGTACACCTTTTCCAATTTTTGCTTCTCTTTCTTCAGTTCTAATTTTTATAATCATCCGTTGATTATTATTATATAGATTGTATATAATCCTTCTTTCCTTATATTTCAATCCCATGTTTTTTAATATTATAAACATCTTTTTCCATTCGACATTGATGCCTTTTCTATAAATCCTATAAATGTGCTTTTTCCTTCCTTATTCTTTCTGTAATGACTAATCGTAAGGTCAATATTGCTTCTCTGGTATATGTGTTCTTTCTAAAACTAAATTGATCTTCTGCTAATATTTTTTCCATCATTTGTTCTGCTCTTCTATATATAATTTTTGTTAAAATTTTTTAAGCATGTGACAATAAACTGATAGTTTTATGTTTTTCACATGTATCAGCCTTTTCTTTTTTCGGTATTGCTACTATTATATTCTTTTTAAAATCGTCTGGTATATTCCCCCGTCTCATATATTTCATAAATAATACTATACAACTGTGTAATTCTTCTCCAATATTTTGCCATAATTCAGATGGTATTTCATCTATCCCAGACGCTTTACCGGGTCTTAACTGTTATGACACTCTGTCAAATTCGGCTCTTAATATTGTATCGCCTTTATCGTCTATATCTACCATATTTTCTTTTTCGATAATTTCTTCTTTATCATATCCCACATATAATTCTTCCAATTAGTCTGTCCGTCTATTATGTCTCCATCTTCAATTAGCATATTTCTACATTTATTTTTTATATTCCTACTTTTTGTTCTATAGTTTGAAAAATTCTTCCTTATTAGTTTATATATTAATTTTTTATTTAACCTCGCACAATTATTTTGTATCCATTGTTCCTTTGCCTTTTTACATTTCCGATTAATTTAATTCCTCAAGTATTTGTACTTTTGAATATTCTTCGCTTCTTCATTAAATCTAAAATTTCATTATTCATCCACTTTTTCTTAGCTCTTTGTTCTCTTTTTCCTAATACGGTATTCGCTGTCTTCATTACTTTACTCCCTTCTGTTTTAGTAGACTGTTTCTTTTATTTTTTTTGTTTATACCATTATCTTCTAATTTTTCTATATTCAGTGTCATTTTATTGTTTTTCTTGAGAGTTTTAAATTTTAAACAACATTTCATTAACTACCGGATTACGATCTATGTCAGCTCCAGGATAACTTTTAACTTGGTTCCTAAATCTCTGTTTCAACAATACATAATCTATTTGATTGTTGTTATCTCCTAGGCTTTTCCATGTGTAAATTCTTCTTTTGTAATTTTTATACATAGTATTCGAAATAATTAAAATAAGTTTCATACAGAATTCTATTAACCTTTCACCGCAGCCATCTCTACTTCGTAGGCCATATGCTCCTATAATTTTTCCTTCCTTTTCTTGACCTACTGCGGCATTCCAATCGCCCATTATTATTAGATTTTCTTCCGATTTCACACGCTTAATTACTTCTTCAATTTTTCCATATATTTCTTCTATATCATCATCATCATTATATATATAAACCTGTAGAATAACAGTATTTGTTGCCCGCGTTGCCAGTCTAACCATAATTATTCTTTCATTATCTTGCAGATGACTTATAACTTTAGATCCAAACCTTTTTTCAAGAACTACTCCTACACCTGCTGTTCCATTTACTGATTCCGTATGTATGATTCTATATTCATGACACTAGAAATCCTCTCGTTTAGGCCATTGCATTTCGCTTATGCCTAGTATATCTATTTTCATTCTGTCCATCTCCTTTTTCAGATTTTCTAACTTTCCACATCGGTTCAAAGTTCTAACGTTCCATGTTCCTCTTTTAATAATACTCCTCTGAGTTTTGACGACTTTTCCTGTGGTACTCACCAGCCGGACATATGAATGGGAGAGTATTTTACGTCCGGAATTTATTTTTACAACATAAGACATCATCATAGCTAGATAAAATGAAATCAATGATTCCTCAGAAACAATAATGGAGTGGTTTTCTGTTGCCTCCGCAAGGTAGCTGGTTTGCTATTGGGGAATAGCCTGATGAGACATTTATGATGGCCTGAACTCGCCAAAGGTGAGAAGTCATTCGACTCCTGTAGAGTTTTGATAGATATTTCCTCAACCTGTCTCTCTACATCCTCGTTCTTATTGCCCTGTCACTATTGGAATCACCTGCATGAGGCTTTCCACCAGTAGCCGCTCTTGGTCTGCGACTGCTTATTTGACTAATGTCTTATTCGCAGCTAACCTACATATCTTGCAGGCCATTCCACTATTGGACGCGTCCCATACCGGTTAGAGCTCCGGTTCCCTGAAGGTACAAAGTAGATATAGATAGAATGGGTTTCATCATACGAATTAAGAAATTTGTTCCGTTACGAGAAGTCTGCTTGTTATTTCGAAACGTCTGCTACTGAAGATAATCGCTTCAGTTTTGCTAGAATTAGCGATGATTCTCTAGTTGTTAAAATAACGTATTATAGAATATAAACCTTTTTAAAGTTTATTGCTAAATGCATTAAGCCTGAACGAGCTACAAAATTTCCCAAGAGTTATGGTTCCGTCATTATTTACACCCATTTGGATAACCAATGAATTACATAATTTTAAAGCATATTGCTAAATGCATTAAGTCTGAACGAGCTACAGAATTTCCCAAGAGTTATGGTTCCGTCATTATTTACACCCATTTGGATAACCAATGAATTACATAATTTTCAAGCAAATGCCCAACATACGTAATTTGGAAAATAGAAAAAGGATTATTTTGAGCTGAAAGTCAATGAACAAGTAGATCTGTTCTGAGTTACCTTACAGGTATTGTATATTTACGGTGACGTTTTTTCTTTTGGAAATGTGAGCTTTTTAAGACGTTAGAAATACACGCAATTTTCATTTATAATGTCGTTTGTTGTTTCTGTTTTCATTTTTTGGGGGGGCTTCCGAAATGTTTACCCATTAAAATTGTAATATACGAGATTAAATAAATATAAAGAGTCGCTAACCTACATTCACGAATGAAATTGTATAAACAAATATAAACGTACACATTACGATTAGCGAGTAAGAAAGACATATTTATAGGGAGAGGAACAGATAAAAGGACATGATTTGGTTGTATAATGTGTTACGGGAAGAAATATAGTGGGAGCATCCAAAAATATGTGATTAGCGCCAGCAATGTGGATGGCATCTACAGGATGAGAGCAGTAGGGCGAGCTAGTAAGTTTTATTTGAAATAATGAAGAAAGGAGACGATTTTTTCCGAACCGTAATCTGCATATTACGATTATGAATGGACGAATTAGGTTGATAGCATCTGTATATTGTAGAACCAGGGTAAGCATGACAGATCAGTCTGAAGCAACTTATAATGTGTGACATTATAGGGGTTACTCCAGACCACCTTCCAGTATTCCTCGTGGGCAGTTTTAACAATGGAGAGAAGATCAGTGTGCGGTGAGTAAGCAATGAACAGTCCAAGAAGGGAAGGAGAGTGGGCATAGTAGTCAGCGAGATTTCCACTAATTCCAGAGTGGCCGGGAATCCATACAAATCTAATGGAGACACCAACATCCTGCCAGAAGGGCGACATGATTGCGAATTTTCAATATTATCGGTGAGGAATGGGGTTGTAGTGGGAAAATTTTAGCGCAGAGAGACAGCTTCTAGAATCTGAAAAGATTACAATTTTCTTAGATATTTGACTAGAAAGGATGAAACGAAGAGAATGAAGAATAGCTATAGCCTCTGCAGTAAAGATAGAAGAAATTTTCGACAGAGACAACTTTTTAGCAATTTGGAGGGAGAGAATAACAGAGGCTGCACCAACGTGTGCGATTGATTTAGAGCCGTCTGTGTAGATATGTGTGAATTCGGAGAAGTAAAAAAGGCGTTAGCAATAGAAGGAGGAACAGAAGATTTGAAAGTTTTAAAATAATCTAAATCTATATGTAAGGATAAATCGTTATTAGTAAAAGGAAAAAGAAAATAACTAGAAGGAGAGGGCGTATTATTCTATTACTATTATTGGAGAGATGATGCGCGGATCGGCGAAGGATAGGACGACGACTAAGAGTGAATCTCCATTTTTGGAAAATGTCGAGGAATGAGAGGAATAATGAAGGAGTGGAAGATGAGAAAGAGTTTATCAAAAATCAGTCAACTAAATATGTCCGACGCAAATATAGAGGAGGAACCTTAGTTCCCACTTCCAAAGCTGATATAGGAGTAGAGACAAGGGCTCTTAAGGATAAGACACATGTTTTGAACTTTGTCCAATGTGGAAATGTAAGTGGCCGGAGAATTGCCGAACAAGAAACTACCGTAATCCATTATACTGCGTCTGAAATACAGAAGCAATAGAATAAGAGGGTCACCTCCGAAGGTCGTGTGAGAAAGAGATTTTAAAAGGTTTGAACGTTTTAAAGCTTTTGTGTACATAACTTCAATGTGCTTACGCCAATTGAGTCTACGATCCAATACAAAGCCTAAATATTTATGAAACATAGAGTATGGAACATAATAGTCAAGAAACATACAAGCAATACCTGTAAATTATGAACTCTTTGTTAATATTATTAAGAACGCCTCAAAAAATCCATACCACGTGGCGCTCGTAAGGTCTATATACCTGGTATGAAAGATACAATAGAATCGGGTGAAAATCTAATAACAGAAATAGCTAAAGAACGTTGTAAAGATTGGTGTGAAGTCGTGGAAAACTTAGACTTCAGAAAGGATAGCCGCAAAGCTTGGCAATTATTCAAGAAGTTAAATAATGAGAAAAATACTGAAGTAAGCACGTCCAAAGTAACGGCTAATCAAGTGGCTTACCATTTGTTAATAGGAAACTAAATGGCCGAAAAAAGTAAAACCTATCAAAAGAGATCAAATATCTGAAAAAAATAACTTCGTCACCCCAATCACTGAAGAGGAGGTAAGAGAAGCTATCAAGAAATCAAAGAGTAGGAAAGTCGCTGGTGTTGACGGCTTATATACAGAACAATTAAAACATCTAGGTGAAGAAGCAAGATCCTGGCTGCAACAAATGTTCAATAACTGTATTAGAAAATTAAATATCCCAAGACTATGGAGAAGAGCGCATGTCATAGCTATACGTAAACCTGGTAAAGATATTAATGACCCCGAAGAATTACCGATCGGTGTCATTACTATGTCATCCATGCAAAATTTTTGAACGAATAGTTTTGAATCGTATGACTGAGAAAATTAATGCGAAGCTTATGAAACAACAAGCTGGTTTTAGACCGGGAAGATCGTGTACTGGTCAAGTTTTACAATTAACCGAACACATAGAAGATGGATTCGAAAAAGGTAAGGTCACTGGAGCAATCTTCATCGATCTTACTGCAGCGTTCGACAAGGTCTGCCACCGTACACTCAAGTACAAAATTTATGAGCTAACGAAAGATTATAAGTTCACAGAAATAATATCAACGTTGTTGAAAGACAGATGCTTCTTTGTTACAATGAATGGTAAAAATAGTACTTGGAGACGACAGAAAAACGGATTACCACAAGGTAGTGTCCTGTCACCGACTCTATTTAACATATATACAAATGATCAACCAGTGGGAAATACAACACAACACTTTTTGTATGCGGACGATCTTGCAGTAACAGCGCAACATAAAACCTTTGAAGAAGTGGGGGAAACGTTGAACCACATAGTAAATAAACTTGATGCATATTACGAGGAGAACTACTTGAAACCTAATCTAGTAAAAACACAATCATATGTTTTCCATATTCGGAAGCGACAGGCAAAGCGCCAGCTGAAAATTAACTGGAAAGGAAGTGAATTACAGCATACGGGTTATCCTAACTATCTGGGAATTACATTGGACAGATCTCTAACTTATAAAAAACATTGCGAAATTACAAAGATGAAAGTTGCAACACGAACAAATCTAATACACAAATTAACAGGCAGTAACTGGGGTGCAAACCCACATGTGCTAAGAACACCTTCATTAGCACTTTGTTACTCTGTTGCGGAATATGCGTGCCCGGTATGGTGCCGCTCAGCTCATGCGAAAAAATAGATATAGCTCTAAATCAAGCATGCAGACTAATTACGGGCTGTTTACGACTAACACCCTTAGGAGAGTTATATGAGCTCAGCGGCATAGCTCCTCCGGATATAAGGAGAGAAGTGGCTGCCAAGAAAGAAAAAAGCAAAGTACTAAATGATAGTCGACATCCTCTACATAACTATAACGTATTAATAGATTCACGATTAAAGTCCAGACACAGTTTCTTAAGAACTGTTACAGAACTGGAAGGCACTGCCGAATTAGAAAGACACCAGATGTGGAATAGAAAGGAGGAAGGAAGAACGAAGAATGAGTCACTCCCAAGCGGGAATCTTTTAAAATACAGCCTCTGGAAAACACTGAACAGATTAAGAAGTAGGACGGCTTGCACTAAACAAAACTTGAAGAAATGGGGCATGACAGATTGTGACCAATGTACCTGCGGAGAACTACAGGATCATGCTCACTTATTTAACTTCCCTCTCGGTGGTAAATGTGAATATGATAGTTTATATGGCACCGTTGATGAAGGACTACTTAGATATCTCGAATTTTGGACTTCAGACTATAACCTTTATCAATTTATCACACGATCGACCAGATACGCGAATAATAATAATAATAATAATAATACTTATATTAATAATAATAACGGCGTTTCCACTCCGAACAAACCACAACTTTTTGTTCCCGGTACTCATAAAGGCCCGTATATAATTATTGTGCAAGCGATAAATGACAATAATATAGGAAATCTTCATCCCGTGTCGGTTTGCAAACGTCTCGCAAACTATGATGGTCATTTATACATCTAACGCAATGGAGTTGATAAAATAAAGGCCGTGTTTGACACATTATCGAATGCGAACAATTTCCTTCTCGCCATCGCCAAAAACGATAACCTAAAGGCGTACATTCCCAATACCTTACTATACCGTTTCGGCGTTATTCGTGGAGTCCCGACTAACTTGCCGGATGAAGAAATTATTCATTGTTTGGAAAGCGACGTCAATTTCGCATCTATTCGTAGAATTAAAAGAAGGCAACCCGACAAACTTATACCTACATCCGTCATCGAAATTAAATTTTTAGGGAACACGCTTCCACAATTTGTGTATTTATATAAGTTAAGATGTCCAGTTGATCGTAGTATTAGACCACCGAGACAATGTTTTAACTGTCTTCGTTTCGGTCATTCCGCATTATAGTGCTGGTCCAAACCGAGATGTAAAATGTGTCACGAGGAACATGCATCAAACTCATGTACTGTTTCTAATACCGAGACTTCTGATTATATTATAAATTGCGTCAATTGTAGCGGCAGTCATTCTTCTACCGATTGTAATTGTCCATTCTACATTGAGCAACTGAATATACAGAAAATAATAGCCTACGACAATATAACTCCAGCCAAAGCGATCAAGAAAAAAAAATACGCAGCTGTAAGCGGCGCATTTTCGTACTCCAATGTAACACGTTCTATCAACGAAAACCCATCCTTTCCTTATCCCTGCAAACGTTCGACTCCTTTATCATCTCATAATAAACAAATCAACCCATCTCCTTCTAAGCACTTCCCCAACTATAATCATTTACTTAGTTTTCCTTCCGGCCGATTTTCTAACCCAATAAAGGCACCTCCACAAGTAACGTCAGATGATTTCAGTATACGTTCACAATCTTCCAACAATCAAATTATTATTCCATCTTCTACTTCATTGAAGAGAGCGTCCATTTCATCGTCTTCATCTTCCACATCAACAAATTTGACTGCATCACTTCCGATATCTCAGAAAAATAATATACCAGGGACGATCGTCAAAAAGGTCGTACCGGCGAATAGAAAACAAACTAAAAAAAAATAATCACCATTATCGTTTTATCCTTATACATATTATTCACGTACAAACGTGCACATAATTTACGTAATGTGTGTGCGAGTGTGTGTGTACATTAATAAGTGTGCATTTCAGCATTAATTACTTTTATTTTAACCGCGTAAATTGTTTCTCTGGTATACACGTGTACACCTTTACGTTTAATTCTGCATTATACCGTATATATGTGCGTTATGTATATGTTTATACATGTATCTGTGTATACGTGTATGTGTGTGTATATATATATTTATGTTATTTAATTTTCCTCGGTTCTGTATTACTGGTTATTCTTCACCTTGTGCTTTTATTATTCTTATTTTTTTTTCTCTTGCCTGTGTAGACATTATTACTTTAGTAATCTAAATCTGTTGCACAATCTATTCGCAAAATGCATATCCCCATATTGACAAAACTAATCTAATAATACTGCAATGGAATTGTCGCAGCATCTCCTCTAATAAAGCAAGTCTGGAATCCTTTCTCGCCACAAACAATTTTCATATTATCTTGTTATCAGAAACTTGGCTTTCCTCTCCCAAAAATTTATCAATTCCCTATTATCGTTGCTTCCGTGATGACAGAGCTGACGGCTAAGGGGGAGCCGCTATTTTAATTTATACTGTTTGCGCCGTTCAATCCTTACCTTTGGGCAGTGATCATCTTCCTATTATTCTCTCCATTCAGTTCTCCTCTTCCCATCCTTTTAGGACATGGTTGCTTCCTGAACATAATACTCATAACTTTTCCTCATTCCTAGATAGTTTATGCTCTCCTTTACTTAATAGCGCTTCTTTTGATATCCCTTTGTACAACAAATTTTTGCATCATCTCAATATAGCACTCATCCAATTTGCGTTCCAAATTAAACCTTCTAACCGAAAATCCAATTCTACTCCCTGGTGGGACATTTCCTTGTTACATTCAACAAAACCTTTTAAGTAATTATTTTAAACAATTCCGTCGTAGTCGCTCAATGAGAGATTGCCTTTCGTACAAAAACCAGGAAGCTATTACCCGAAAATTACTGTTAACTAAAAAAAAGAGAAGCTAGGAAGAAGTTTGTTTCTTCCTTAAATCGTACTCAACCTTCCTCCTACATCTGTAATAAAGCCAAGGTTTTCTCCGTTAAAAACGCTCTTAACAATTATTAAGTCCCTTCCAATGACTCATTCGTGCACTTTGTAGACAGAGTGGCTCTTTCGTATGTTCCCAATTTATCAGACCTTTCTTTTTCCATGTCAACTTTTCCTTCAAAACTTGCCCATCTCCCGGCATTAATTTCCAGTTTTCCATCTGCTCCTATAAGTGTATCTGAAATCTTACATTGTCTCTCCTTCAAAAAAAAAAATCCTCACCTGGTTGTGACGGCATCACCTACAAAATCCTAAATAATCTACCCCTTCTGCTGTTAAAATTCTCTTGAATTGTTTCACCAGAAAGCTGGTCTCAATTTCTCGTGGTTCCAATTAATAAATCCAATTCTAGTCGTGGTTGTTTCTGTTATTTTATAAAATCATGTAATACAGATAAACATGTTGATCTACAAATATAGCGAATGTGGGCAGAATCTTTATATATTGACAGATATAGGTCTAGTTGATATAAACGGAAAATATAGAAGAGGAGAAAGAGCTGACAAGAATAACAAACGCAACTGCCACCTAAAGGGGTAACCACAATAATAATAAATTTAAATAATTTTATTTCTAGGATGTAATTTTATCTTCTGGGATGCAGATACCTTAAACATAAAACGTCTATTAAAACTGAAAACATTGATATTCATGTCATTTCATCTTATCACCCTACATAAAATGAATGAAACGTTATGCATATATTTTTCCATTAATGATTCGCCTTGAAAGCTATATATGGCCTCGACTCGCTAGGACGAGTAATTTGTATGGTTATATGGTGATTGGAGTTTTCTCATACCATCCCCTTTAGTAATTCTTTGCGAGCTTAATACGAAAGTATTATTGTTACGCCATAAGGTTTTATATATATATATATATATATATATATATATATATATATATATATATATATATATATCAGACTCTTTATCACTGATATGCAACCGGCCTAAGAGAATGGATATTCTGAAAATAAATCACTTTCCATCTATACTTATTTTTCTTTCTTTCACCGTTTTCCGATTTCCAAATTTTGTTCCGCAGTTTATTGCACTGAGTACACACGACCAATCGTCCTGGTCTTGTTTTTGTCACTGACTTAACTAGTATTTGGATGAACGACACTGCACGCCGACTTCTGTGTCCCCTAAAGTAGCTACTGCCTTTTCTGTCATATTTTTTGTCTCTTTCTGATTTTCATTGCGAAATCTTACAACGAAGCAAGCAAGCTTGGTTAGTAAAGATTGTAATCATATATTCTACACAGAAGGTGGTGTAATATAGGTGAGGTCACTTTTCAATAGGGCGGAAAGATGTTGAAGCTCGGAAGCAAGTTATACAATTGGGCAGTCCAATTGATGATCCGCTCTACCTACCACAGTAGTTTGAAAGTTAGAGAAGGCGTCATAAATAAAGCACTTCTCAGAAAAACCCGACTGGTATGCAGCGTTCAGCGGTAACCCGTACGATGTGGAAAGCAACGTGAAACTATAAATCAACATAAAGGTAATACACAAAATTTAAGTGAATAGAACGTTAGAACAACACTACGGAATAAGAATTTTTCCGAATAATTTTTTATTTTCGGCTTTTAAAATATGAAATTTTAATGTTTTTCATGAGTTTTTCATATATTTTTAACACAATACGAAGAAACGAATATTATGAACAAAAATCAGTGATGCTATAATGAAGCTGGTCCAGTGTTATGCGGTTACAGCTTGCAAGTCGGGAAGAAAAAAATGTCTTTTACAATATACTATATATTTTTATTTTTTATTTTTTTTTAAAAAAAACTATCGAGGAAGGTGGTGGCGAGAAAGAAAATATAATGGATTAATTTAACAGTAAAATAGGTAGATTTACAATGTGGTATGAGATTTTACAATCGGGGAAGGAGACTGTGTCAAATGATAAAATTTAATCTAGAAAATAATCGAAGAATAGCAAATTCATTTAGCCAAATTAAATCAGTCAGACTGTCTAATTACATTATATATTGATAGATGATGAAGTTAATTTCTGTAAGTGAAATTATTTAAAGTGTGATTCAGACTGCCGCTTTCTGAAAATGAAAATAGGAATGTTCAGTGTTTATTACAAGACAAATCCATAAATTTAAATATTGAAATCTAGAGCAGTTCTAGAGAAAGAATGATGGTTACGATGTAATATGTTAAAAGTGGTATAAAAAATTAGTAATTATAACATCACGGGCCTAATAATGAGGCGATTACGGGTTGAATGAAGAGTGTTAAACTCTTTACGTCAAAAATACGTATAATACAACAGAAGAAAATAATTTCAAATCAATAAATACGTATTATTGAATATTGCTAGATTAAAAAACTGTCCCCCCCAAAAAACATATTCGATAGAGTATTAGAATGTATTTTAAAAAGGATAATCTAGTAAGAGGGAGACAAAGATGGCAATAAGATTGCGAGAAAAAGTAAAGGAATGAAAAACTACCAATTAACATCAATGTATTGCGAGAACTATCTAAAGATGACGAATTAGACATTACTATTTATAATAACACCGAAGCCAGTATGGTTTCAAAAGTTATGGATAATGAACTGCATTAAATAAGAAATAGAAAAAACTTGTGGATTTGATAGACATATTGTGGAAACGTCTATGTGCTAAATTTTCGATGACTTAGGATAAAAAAAAAAAAACTTCCGGAACAATTGACTATATCTAAGTACCAAAGGTGTTTTTAAAAATGTAATTTCTGAAATTAGTTAAAGATGCATTGTATAAACTCAGTTATACAGCTGTCAAACATGATCAATGAAAACATAATTTAATCAAATACAAAGGACAAATAAAAGATTAATTCTTAGAATTAGGAGAGAAAGACAGATGTAAAACACTAAGACAAAAAAGCAAAATAAATAACATCAGGAAAAAAGCAATCAGTGTAAAATAAAACGGAATTGATCGCATGATTTGTCGGAATGATTTACTGCGGATTCAAGCAATTAACAGAGAGGACTGCAGACACAGGCAAGATAGTTTAGGTTGACGAACTTATACGTTAAATTCAGATAGAACTGTTCGGATTTATTAATTAAATTAAAATATTTATATATATATTTATACAGTATGCCTATGTACGTAACCTACATGTGTATATTTATATCGCGTGGATAGATGGGCTTCGATCAATGATGGGCGAAATAAAAACCCAATAATTTTCAATCGTAGAACAAATGTTGACAGTAAAAAAAATATATATATATATAATAAATATTTAACTCCGAGAAGTGGAAAATTATCGTCAAAAATAAAATTTAAATAAGAACGATAATAGCGATACGATTAATTTTATTCACTTGTACCTATATTATTTACCTAATGTTTGGAAACGGGGCAAAATTAAAGAAATAAACAAAACCTAGAAGAGACTTAACAAATCCAAAATTATACAGATCTATAATGTCTAAGTAAATTATATGAAAAAATTATAAAAAATTTTCTTGATTCAGAAATAAAAGAAAAAGCGATTGTGAAAATCAGTTTGGATATCTTAAAAACAAACTGAACTCGCAATAAAAAAAGTTACGCGAACTCAAAAGTACCGCAACATTCGGTACTCGAACGACTACCTTTCTCAATAATAGCGATGAGCGAAATTCATAACTCGCATTTCAGTCAACACTACAACATGATATGATGAAGATGATATAATGTTAAAATGAAAGTCGTAAAATAAAGAAAATAATAAAAAAAATTTGAGTAAAAACATAGAAAACCTAGGCTTTTCAACGTAAATAAAACCCGCGCAACTATATTATGAAGTAGAAAACAGGAGAGAAAATAAATGATACATCGCATTAATCTGTACATAAATCAAGATAAAATAAAACCAGTAAATTAAATCAAATACTTGGCAATAATTATAGACAATAATCTAAATTTTAGTAAACACGTTAAATATATGATAGATAAGATCGTAAAAATTCAAAGTCGCTATATTAAAATATTTTTGATTGCAAATATTAGTTTACAAAGCTATTTTTAGATCTATAAACGAATTTCACGGTATATTTCCAAGTTTTTCGAGAAAAAAAAGATAAGATACTCAAATTACAAAAGAAAATATTAATAGGAACAATTTCCGGATATCGCACAATATCGTACACCTCGGTCGATATTATAATGCCTATAGATGTAAAAGTTGATAATAGTAAATTCAAAATATTAAAGCAGGAAGAAAATATATTTAAGCTGAAAAAATTATGAAAACAGAATGAAACTAACTCAAACGGATTACGACGGTGGGAATACAGATAGGACAAACTGAAAACTGGGAAAGTGACACGGGAAATAGTTTCAGTCGTAGAGATTACCGAGTACGACTTCGCGCAATTTTTAAACGGACACGGACGGTTGAAACGTTTCAAAAATTAAGATATCTGCAAAGACTTCGAAGAAAAATTAGATGATTCTGTTAACTCGATTTTTGAATGGAGAAATTTCATCGAAGAAAGAAAAAACAAATTATTATTAAAAAGCCAATAACTGAAATACACAAACAAGGTTTTTTCAGTCTAATCAATAATAACGCAAAACGCAATAATTAATAATGACGAGTAGCAGTAGCAATTGGCAACTCTGGCTGAGACAAAAGGTACAGCGGAGTTGAAAAAAATAAAAATTAAAAATATATTAATAAATCTGTCACTAGAGTTCGTTTAAAAACGATATATTTATCGATAAAATCAACCGATTCGTTCAAGATTAATCGATATTGACTATTTAATTTAAATTTATAAACAATTCGAGCGAATTTAAACTTATTATTAAAAAAAAAAAAACAAAACCAGCTAAATCGATTTCAGATTCTGATAAAGTTTACAAATTAACAAGTTCTCGCCAACCGATGACTTAGTTTTCAGTCTACTTTTTTCTATTTACTTGAATACAGTTCTAGTCATTCTATAGATGCGGATTCCGTCAAATGAGAAACGGACTTAATGAAAAATGGAAGAAATTAAATTTCAACGAATAAAAAATTATATATTACTACGGTTAATAACAAATCCAGCAGATAATGTAAAACATTTACCCCATCACGCTGCTTTGAAATAAAATCCAGATCATCGCCACTGTTTTGTCCAAAAAGGCTCTATGAACAAATTGAAAAGTTCATACCTAATTAAAGACATCGAACATTCTAAACATAATTACGCAATCTCCTTCGTTACACCCAAAATTACGAATGTTAATCCTAGTTTTTCTCGCGTAACGTGTATATTCGTAATAATTCACTTTTTTTCGATTGAATATTATAATAAATGAATTTTGAAAGAATAGCGGCGAAAATCCAATAAATGATTGAAATTTGAAATTTACAAATTTCGTCGGAAATTTATATACACGAAATAATTCCGAGTTCAATTCGCGAGGATTTTTTGGCTTCTTCCAAATTTGATCTTTTCTTATTACTAAGGTAATATCCAAAAATTCGCCACATTAAGCGAATAAATTTAACGTTTCGATTTGAAAGATAACGGTATGAGCAGCGAACATGAAACTCTTCAAACATTTTATTTTCGAAAAATATAACACAGACAATATACAAAATAACGTTGATTTTTATTATAACCTTAATTATAACTTACCCACAATTCTAAAATTCGCAACAAATATTACAAAAATTAAACTTATAATAAATTGCACGAAATTTACAAAAAAAAAAAAAACAAACAAACACACACACATATATATATATATATATATATATATATATATATATATATATATATATATATCTAGGCGAGGAACTAACGTAGTTAATTTAAATATTAATTTCGGAACGAGATTTAGAGTATTAACATACTTTGGTTAAAATATAACTTTTAAAATAACATATTAAGATTATTTAAATTATAGTTACGGAATTAAATTCTTATTATTTTAACGATGTCTTTATTCGTAACTTATTTAGGAATTTAAACGAGCAATTCTTGTATATTTCGACTAATCGAATAAAGTTTCGATACGTATAAAGAGTAATTCGTGGAAATTACAAATTTCGAAATTAAACCAGAGTATAATATCACGATAAAAATATTCCAAGTTTCGATTTATTTATTTTTTATCGAGACAATTTCTCGATATTTATCTAAATATACGTTGAAAATAATTCAAACTCGATCGCCTTAACCGTTCGAATGTTATAAGATTAGAAATTTACTTTTGGTAAATATAATTCTGTTGCGCATATCCGCTTTATCATTAGTTTATGCAGCCGCAGAATTTTGCTCACCGGTGTGGATGAACAATTGTTATGTGCGGAAAATGGACGTTCAGCTTAATGCAGTGTATAATCTCAGCAACGATCTGCATGACTTCCAGTTCTTACGAACATTCTACCGCCTCATATTCGAAGAACCGACTCGTTGGAAAAGAACTCAGCAAAATTCAAAGAAAATGAAAATTTACTAATTACAAAATTTATAAGAGAAGCTCCTAAAGTTAGATTAAAATCTAGGAAATCCCCATGGACAACTTTGGATCAAGCACGATTTGCATTCGATTGGAAAGAACAATGGACCGAGGAATGGAATTCGGTGCGTAATTCGTTCATAAATGGATCCCTCGTCGAAAACCCTTCGGGGCAACCTCTAGGAATGGAACTTCGACGAAAGGAGTGGCGACTCTTGAACAGAATCCGAACTGGTCATGGTAGATGCAGTCACCTCCTGCAGAAGTGGAGTATTTCTGATTCGGCTAGTTGCTGTTGCGGACATCCCATGCAAACAATAAAACACATCGTTGAAGAATGCGAAGTATACTCGGAAAATGGGATTACGGTTGAAGATGTACATCATCTGCGCGGCGGGAGTTTAGATTGGCTTTCTCGTTTAGAGCTCGATCTATAAATCAACATCATACGATACGATACGATTCGGTATAATATTTTTCGATATAAGGAAAAATTATTTCGAGGGGAAAAATCCGATCGGATAATCGTAAAGAAACACGAAGGATTATTACACACCTGTTGATAATTTTCGGTTATAACTCCGGGGAATTATATGAAACGAGAAATTTTAAACGACTGAAGCATTTATATGCAATGAATTTTAATCGTATGTAATTGGTATATGAAAATATATTTTCCGAAAAAAAAAACAACACGATTTCACAATAATGAACAAGAAAACCTTCCGATTGCTCAATCGATTTCTCAAATTATTAAGTTTCAATATAATCCAAGCTGCTACAAAACGTTTATGAATGAAATTTTTTAATTAATCGAACGCATCGCGTTAGTTTGAACTTGCGACAACAATATCGCGGATATTTTATAAACGCAGTTATTAAGATTATAATTCGAAATAATTGTAAAAAATAATAGGAAGTAAAAAATATAAAATACTAACGCGAAGAGAACATTACAAGTAATCGAAGATTTCTATACAATTCCGCGGAGATACTCAAATATAACGGCTATTCAGAAAGGATATATATGTATGAACGCATTGAGAAATCATAGATGATGTTTAAAACAGATTTAAAATTTAAAAAAATATATATAACCTATAATTAATGTATATCTGAAACATATAAAAACCTATATATAATAACTGGAGGAAACCGGGTTCAATATTCCGTCAAGTCCTGAACAATTTAAAATAAATCGAATTCATCCAAAATAAAACTTCAAAAAACGATAATTATATTTAGATCCATTTATTGAATATGAAACAGAACGAAATAACTAAAATTAGTACCGCGCAGATAAATAAACATATGCAACGCGGATAATTTTAAAATTAAAACGATGTCGTCATTTGTAATTGTTGGATTAAATACTTTGAAAATATTCGCACATATTGGAAATCCAAAAATTAACGGTAAATTTACGAGTCTAAATAAGCTGCTATTTCGTTTATTTTTATTACACATAAAAAATAAATATTATTACATAAGTAAACGTGTTTACTTTTAAAAAATGAAAATACATTTACGAAACATATTATTCGAAAACTATTCTACATACACACACACACACACACTCATATTATATATATATATATATATATATATAATATAGGCTTGATCTTGATAAGAGTAAACAAAAATAATTTAAATGCTTTATAAGTACATCAAATTGTAATTTACATATAATGGAAAAATATCTGTTTACGAAACAATTTTAAAAATTGTGGTAACTATTAATAAAATAAATTTATTTAAACCAACACCACTACTAAAAAAAAAAAAGAAAAAGTTAAGACAAATTTAAGTGTAATCAAATCTAGAAAAGTTTAATTCGATTATTACAAAAACGGACAGTATCGCGCTGAAGAAAACGTTATTTCTAAATGAAATTATTTTAAATTATTTAAGGAAAAGAATATACTTATTTATATTTTTTAGAAATTTTGAAATTATTTATATATATATATAGTTCGTTGTGTTAATACAATAATTGAATTTACGTAAGAATTGCAAGAGAATATATTTAATTATTTGTTAAACATTTTGAAATTATTTTTATAATTCGTTGTGTCAATATAACAATTTACGTAAGAATCCCACGAATATTTCGATTTCAAAACTATTATTTTTCAATACTAAAACTTGATCCACCGCAAAATTCATTTAAAAAACAAGCTACTTGCTTTGTTTCTTTTTATTCAGATTTATCAAAATATGTTTCTAATTTTATTATATATTATAGCGTCGCGTAAAACAGATACGTTTATTATATAATTCATAACAGCAAGTAAATAATATTTTAAAAAAAAAATAAAATAAAATAAAATAAAATAAAAATAAAAATACTGTTACACTTCGAGAACATTTAAAATGACTTTTATACAATGCAGAAGCATACATACGATGACATACTGTACATTAAAAATACATTTAAAAATGTAAACTTTACCACAGTATTCGATGTAAGATTTTGATTATAGTTGCCGCATAATTTTAATATTACTTTATTTTTCAAAGTTTTGTATGTTTGATATTATCTGCCCAATAATTCTGAATAGTCATTGCCTCCAAACTATTTAGGAATGAGTCATTGTCCAAGCTATACATTTCTTCAGAATTTTCCTATCGAGTTAAATAATCATATACACGCGCGATAAATTTTTAGTTCGTAAGAGTCTATTTCAAATATTTACAAGGTTTTTACATAAATATTTCTCATACATCGTAAAGTCGTACGACACGATAACGATATATGTAAAAAAAAATTGTTAATATATATATATATGTACCATCCATCATTATTATCAATATTTGCATCTCCAATTCAGCAATGTAAAAATATTTAACATTATATTAAAAAGTTTTATAATAATATTTAATAAATGTACCGGAACAAATGCCCTGTCCATTTATGAAAGTAACTAATAATATAAACTGGTAAATAATAAATATACAAGATAAAAATAGTATCGATGGAAAAATCAGACAAAAAACCATCACAAATGAAAAGCGGTAATTTAAAAAATAATAAGTTTAATTATATAACGAAAATGTAATATAATTTATAAGTAATGGAAACGAAAGCAAACAAATTATAACGGTATGAGAATAATACATTATGTTTAATGCGTCGATGCTTATACTTAGTATATCAAATACTAAGTTCCATATGGGATCGTAATTTCCTATTGCTGGAAGTAAATTATTACGGTGCACACTACAACTGAGAAAAAATTTTTGGGACAGTTTGAGGATATAGTCTTTTAAGAGCACTATGCATATATGAAATTTTAGTGTATACGGAAGGACATTGAGTCGGCAGGTGTATTATCTTTCACGGAAGTTTCGTTGCTATTAATGTCGCGTAATCTTAAAAATAGAGTTTAAAACATTTTAAAAGTTACTGAATATGAAGTGAACATAACGGCGGATAGTTCACATTCAGCTTCGGAATATTTTAGACATTGGGAAATCTCGTGTGTGCAATAACAAAATATGACTAAACAATTTCCGTGCACGAAATTAAATATGAAACTGAATACGACACGATGAGGCAAATAACAACGTAGTTAAGTAAACTTTTAACTGACTCCCTGAACTGAGTAATATCGCGCCCGGTAATCACCAGAAAATTGTAACAATTAGAATAACTTCCTATAAACCGACATGTGCTTAGTATAACCAGTTTGAAATCATGAAAACCTAGTCGGCATTACGAAGAACGTCTTCATTACAGAAAACTTCAGAATAAAAAGGAGGAACGAGATCAATGGGCTAGATCCGTAACCTTAATAAGGTGAATGATTTTGACTTCGTCACGAGAGTTGGGTGCCATTAAATCGTACGCAGACCGAAAATGGGCGATGCAATGAGCTTCTAACACGATAGAAAGTTAATGTACAACTATGGATATCCATCCCAAAACCATCGGATGTCGCCCAAATAGCAATTAATCGTGCAATAACAACAACCAAGACAATAGTAATAATACTAATCGCGCAACTTATGACAATTGTAAAATAATTACTATAAACGATAACGTCAGTGAAGAAAAATGTTAATCGAACGTTATTTGCGTTCTCTTATTATCGACAGCATTTTTTTAATTATCTTTTTTTTTTATTTATTTATTTTATTTATTTATTTTATTTATTTATTTTTTTTTTTTGACAAAAATTATAACGCAAGAAGAATGTGAAAATATGCACATACAAAGAATCGCAACTAACAGAACATAACAAATAAACGAAAATGATAAAGAGAATTCATCAGAATTGCGTTTCCGATATAGAAAATGATAAAAATAAATAACAATAGGTTTGTGATTTTAGCAACTGAGATCCAAGGCACCCCTAATCACATTGTACAGAAAGATTACACAAAATGTTGACAGACGTCTATAATTTCTACGAATGAAATTTATTGCAGATCCTTAACTGATAAAACAGTTAAGATTAAAACAAATACCATAGAAAAATACCAAAAACAAATTAGATAAAATAATTTCGGAATAATCGCGTACAATTTAGGGAAAAAAAAACGATTTATTAACAATAAAATAAAACAATTAGTTCCGATGATGAGCATGTTGCTTGAAACGTAAACTCGTGTTTTATTTTATTGTTAATAAATCGTTTTTTTCTAAATTGTACGCGGTTACTCCGAAATTATTTTATCTAATTATGAATATCGACCGCGAAAATAGTTTCAAAAATTATATACCAAAAATAAAGCTTCACCATGAAGATTACACAAAATGTTGACAGATGTCTATAATTTCTACGAATGAAATTTACCGCAGATCCTTAACAGATAAAACAGTTTAAAAATACCATAGAAGAATACCAAAACAAAGCTTCACCACAAATTCCAGACTAAACTAGAACGATGCTTCAGAGTGTAAAGTAATAAAGAACTAATATTCTTTAGAAAGAAATAATATCGACCTTAGAATATGATGATCATAAAGTCACACAAAAACGTAAAACGCAAAATAAACAAATATTCATTGCAAGTTGCTTAGGCGGATATAAAACCGAAAGAACATATTCCTGACATATTTAAAATATTCTTTCCTTTCCTTTTTTAAAATGCACCTAGATTGTGCCTATTTAACACTTTTTATGTCGTTTATGCAATTAACACGCGTGATAATCGCTTTAACACCGGATGATATATTTGACTACTAACTTTATAATTAAGCTCTATGTTCCATCATCTTACCCCGATTAAGACGCCGAACTTCTACAGAATTATCTAGTTACGCGATAGCGCTATTATTCGAGTATCTTCATAATCTGTAGTAATAAGTGTGAACATCGTCTATTACTTGTTTAATAAAGTTTATATCAAGATCATCACGTAACGTCATATTTGCTATATACCACGGTACTTTCGCCTGTTCAATCCGACTTCTAATTTCAATTTCAGATCCATCCGTAATACAGCGCACCTAAGTATTTAAACGATCCAACTTTCTCCAAACATACCCCATTAATATGTATTCTAGCGTTATTTCCAATGACCAACATACATTTTCTTCGCATTCAATGATATTCCATATTTTTTACTAATCTTATCTACTTGTACCATGATCAGTTTTAAGTTCTTGACACTACTAGCTATTAAAACTCCGTCGTCTGCGTAACGAATATTATTTATGTAGTTTCAACCTCGATGCCTATTGTACTGTCTTCTAGAGCTTCTTTAAAGATTTTTCTGCATAGATGTTGAACAGTATTGATGATAGGACACAACCTTGTCCCACGCCGCGATTTATGTTTACTGAGTCTGAAGTAGCATTTTGATTCGCGGAAACAATAGCGTTCTGGTTAAGAAAACGTTTTTAATTATTCTACAGTGTGTGGGATCTAATCAAATGTCTTTCAGGTATCTCGAACAGCTTTTGATGCCGGACTTTATCAAAATCAATGAAACATAGAGAAATATGGGTTGTTGAAATTTCAAGCATCTTTGAATAAGTACGTTCATTCTGAAGATTGCTTCTTAAATACAAGTCCAAAAGTGAATTGTTCTGATCTCACGTTCTCTTAGCATCTTTTTTCACATCTTGTATGCACACAATTCGTAGTAATATTTTCAGCATGTAACTCATTAGATTAATCATTCTAAAATCATGACGGTATTTTGGATTTGACGTTTCCGCTATCATTATGAATCGTTGATATTAACCAGCCTTTGGGTATAACTCTACTCTGATATATTTAAGGATTTTTAGTAGGATTTGTGTAAACCAGTATCATCTAGCATTTGTGACAAATTCATCCGGACCCATGGCTTTGGATAATTTTGCCGTCGTTCGATATTTCTTCACTTTACTTGGTGGGATTTCTAAACAGTTAGGAGCATTAATTGGTGTTCGCTTAACACATATATATCATTGAAAAACTACTTAATGTATGATTATCATTCTTTTTCAAAATAATTTTCTTTTGTTATTGGTCTATCATGATTGTCTCGTAAAATGACTAGCCTTTTTGTGTCTAACCAACCGTTTCCTTAAATTTTTTACCATCTCACGCATTTTCCTCTGAAATTTTTCGATTTAGCTCCTCTAATCTTCCTACGCTTTCCTCAATTAAGTTGTTGATATTGTGTACAATTTTTCAAAGACCGTCTTCTTTTATCAATTTTATTATTTCTTCATTGATCCACTGAGAAAATGATACTTCGCGACAACGAAAATCGTGCACAGGACAAGCGCTGCACTTAGCACAATACATAGAAGATGGATTTGAGAAACGTAAAATCACAAGAGTAATCTTTATCTCATTGCGGTATTCGACACACAATTTCACACGCCAAAAAGGTTTATGATAACATTAAAATTATCTGAGCAGCTCAGATAATTTTAATGTTGTTGTTAGAAGTATGTGTCATTATAAAAAATAAGCTACCTCGAGCAAATACCCTAGCTTCGATCCTATTTAATATCTATACAAACGATCAGCCAATTAGGAAAGACACTAAGCGCTTCATATACGCAGATGATCACGCAGTAATGGCATAATATAACTTTCCAACAAATTCAGAGCAGATTAAACAAACCAAAATTTTTACTAACTTACTAATCAGCTAAAGGTAAACCCAGCAAAGCCGGAAACGACTGGCTTTCATTTCAAAAACTGAAATACAAACTACCAATTCAAACTTAACTGACTACCCTATATGCATTCGAGTGTTATAATCAACAGCGTCTCTCACTACTGAGCGCGATTGTAAGGCTAAAGACGCGAAAATTATATCAAGAGCGAGTATTAATTGGAAACTAATCAATTGTAGCTGGGTAGCCAAAAATAATATTTTATGGCGGTCATCCCTTGCACTATGCTACTCTTTCGAAGAATATGATGTATTCACACCTGCTCTTAACGATGTGAGCGAAATAGTCATCGGTTGTTTAAAACCAACACGGTTGTGAGAATATATAGCCTACGTGATATATCGTTTAGTAGCTTCAAAAAATAAAAAATGGAAATGTATTAATAACCCAATGCTCATCGCAGATACGAAGAACTAGTAGAAATTTGTCTTTAACCTCGCAGAAAGTTTTCTAGGTACAGTAAAAGATCTCAAAAATGAAATACTTCAAATGTACGAATAAACCAAACGAATCTCTGCCAAAGGCGCTTCTCTGAACTATATGTGATTGGAAATATTAAACAGATTACATAGTAGTATAGCTGGAATAAGATATAACTTGACAAATTTGAATAATTTCCAGTGCGACTGTGATGTACTGCAGTATACGCTTAATTGGAAATTATTTGTTGTTTTTGTGAAAATAGGAAATTAAATCAGAATATTGATGAGGAAACTGTTAACTTTCTATACGAGCAAAGGCATATAAACCAACCGAATACGCTTTAATAATAATTATTATTATTCTTCATCGAGAAATTTTAAAATTATCGCTTATTGTCTCAAACTAGAGACAGATTGAATATAGGAAAAGAATGTAAATATAACAACGATATTTTGCAGTATCCGAGCCTTAAAATCGGTCTTTTATAAACACTGCCAATTAGTGCATAGCAGTTCATTTATGAAATACAACGGTTAAATTCATACGAAAACGACAATCTTGTTTCTTTTCCCAAATCAGTTTTAATAATAATAATATATTCGTTATAAGTCAAGGCGTGTTTATATTTTTTCCGAACTAAATTTAAATTACTCGACACATATATTATTATCTAATATAACACTAATGATACAGTAATTGTGAATGAAAAATATTAACATCACAGTATAATTAGGATATAAAACAAATTTATAATTACTCGTACAAATATATGTAGGCATTTATCTTTCTAATTAACTTCAAATAGTATATAAAAAATTTGGGTTAAAAAAATAAACATACCTTCATAGTACTATCATCAATGTAACCGGTCGAATCAGCATTACTACATTTATCACTGAATGCCTGCGGCTTATTCCAATAGTAACGTCGATATGCAACAGTAGATAAAACACCTGTAGAAATACGGTTGATTATCCCGAATAAGTAATTATATATCAATTTTTTTTTTTAGTTTTACAAATATATATTTTTAAAATTTTAAATTTATTTTATCTTAATTGAAAGGTAATTGTCACCGTGATTTAAAAATAATTCTTACTGACATCTAAAGACGCCTTTAAAACTGAAAAACAGAAACCGGTACTTGGAAAAAAAGATTAATATTGTTATTCATTTTTGTTTTTTAACAAATGAGCAGATCTTAATTTTTGAGATTTAATTTCTGTTTCTCGATATTCAACAAATTATTAAAAGACCGTTTCGCTTACAGACGGCTAATACGATGATTGTTTCCTTAAAAACTGGTTAAATTTGTGCTGTAATCGACTGAGACAAGGGCACTTCTTCAATTCGAAGAATAATATATCTTCAATGATAAATTTAAATGTATTACCAATCCCGATTAAAGCTGTAACGACGACGATGCACGCTGCTAATATTAACGTAACAGTCCATACGCTGAAAGAACCGTCTTTTTTAATTGCACTCAATCCGCTAGTCTGCGATGAATTATCAAGAACGCGTGATTTACTTTCAAGAGTTTTCTCTACGATAAAACAGGTTAAATTATCAATTCTGCGTGTTAAAAATTATATCAGCTAAAATAGATCAATAAAAAACAAAATTTAATAACAATAAAATAACAGGTTGTCTTAAAAGTACATAATAATAACAGATATTTTGAAATAATTTAATAATACTTTAATACATACATATATGTATATATGCCGTCGTACCACATTATACGTTATTTTTAAGTACAAAATAGTTTTGCATCCAAAATAATTATAGGTGCAAGCCCACATGAAAGTATACAGAGTGGGTCAATGAATTATAAAATGAAAGAAAAATATTATAATTCCAACTTAAAACTTATTCGATGGATAAGACGAGGATTAGTATTAATAAACGAAATTATATTTATGACTGAAATTATAACGTCTTCGGTTTGAGTTTAAAGAAAGAATAAACGGCATAAATTCTGAACTATTCTCAAACTAATGAACTTTATCTACAACAGCGTGCTACTTGCGCTACAAAATTATGTATGAACACGAATATGCAAATGAAAACGAACTTCACTTTTTGTCCTTAGTGTAGCTTCAGCTCATATACACAATAAATCTAGTTTGGTCCGACAGATATTAATACGCTTAGAATGTCACTTGTTTATATGCTTCTTGTCCTGACTTTATATATAAACATTTATGGGTAATTATATTTTAAAAAGCTAGAGCTTTTCTTTGATATTTTAACATCGTAAATGAACACTGAATTGCATACAACTGAAATATCCGAGTTACATACTATGTATGTGTATAAGTAATTAAAATATTTAGATACCTTTATATTATTAATACACATAAGAGATAAATTCAATTCCGAGTAAGTCAGAAAAGTAAGCCGGTTTACATTTGACAAGTGAATACGATATAAATGGGCGATTTTTAAGTCTAATTATTACTACAAATTTCGAGAATTCCATGAATTAGTAACTCTATTTTGTGGTAAATTAGACACTTGAATAAGATAGAATCAATTGGAATTGTTATAAAATTGTTTAAATGAATTGTTTTGAAAGATAGGAAAAAAACACCTTATGTTGCATAAACATTTTAATGTAACTTTGAATATTGTAGTTTTCGAGTCATAATGTCCATAATATGAGACATGAAATTTTAATGTTTTCAAAAATTTTTGTACATGAAATGTCTCAATTTTAAAAAGTATTTATATAAATACATTGAAAATGATCTAAGATTCACCTAGAAAGCAGTATTGTATAATAAATACTCGTATAAAATTTATAATTTAATGTTAAGATTCTATAATGTGTGACTGAAAAATATATGAAATAAAATAATCCTTACCTTTTATCGTATAATTATTTCCTATTGCAAAAAAAGAACCGTTACCGTCATTATGAATAGGAACATTAATGTAATGATTATTAGACGTAGATGAAATATCCTCACCATATTCAGGTTTAGTTTTAGTTTGCGTCTTTTTCAGTAAATTTAAATTCAAATCTGATTTCATCTTATTTATTTGGTACTCCTTTACAAAACTCGGCGACTTTACTACAGTGCTATTATTCCCTAAGGTTGAATATTTTGTACGGTTACTAATATCGTCATCTAATTTTTCATTTTTATTTCCACTGTTAGATTTAATTTCTACATTAGTAACGTTGTAATTGGTATCGATATTACTTTTCGATTCGAGTTTAGTATTGTTTGATCCTGCGGTATCTCGAGTTTCACGTAAATTTACACCTTCGTATAAGTAAAAATCATCGACAACATCGTTGTCTGTTAACTTTTGGTTATTCATGAATTCACTCATGCTGATATAATCAGAAAAGTTACTTAAATCCGATAATTTATCGTGTATATCCAGAAATGCCACATCATTATCATTCGGTAATTCCAATTCTTCAATTACTTTGGCACTTTCATTCAGGTGTTTTCTTTCATTGAATAGGTTACCATTTTTATTTACTGAAGTAATGCCTACATGAAATAATTTGCAATTAATTAATTATAAAGGAAATTAATGACACTAATTGTAATGTGCGGAATTAAATTTTTAACAAATAATTTAATAAAAGTATCACATGATTGATGTAGAAAAAATGTTTACATACGATTACAGTGGATAAGTTCTAGTAGCCGCAGAAAAATTGGATAATTGTCACGACCACCGGTATTGAACAAAAGCAAAAATTTGATAAAAATAAATTTACATTATTCCTTTCTGTACTTTCGTCTAAATATCACACCAGTTATAACCAATATATATATATATATATATATATATATATATATATATATATATATATATATGAAAAGTTGATTAAAATTATTAAACGATTTTTTATTCAGCATGACTAAATACTTTCGACATTTTTTTACTGTTTTTTAAAAACTATTTATAAACAATACAAATATAATAAAATTAAACATATTCAAAATAAGTAAATAGATAATGAACAATTTATAATTAAACTTTCGGTAAACTATTTGTTCGTAATCGAAATTGAATTCACTTTGGCCTGCAACTACTTTCACAATCATTTGTCTTTTTATTTATTTTTTATTATCGCTTATTTTTTATATTTTAAGATTCACATGTTAATAAAAAACATCGTGAAACTGATCAATTATAAAATGATCTTACCAGCGAATGTGTAACTAATGAATAAATGAAATAAAAAAATATACACAACAGGATTCATTTTTCAAAATGGCTTATTCTTTAATATTACATTATTATATTTAATTATTATCACTATTAACCGTAAATATATTATGGAACAATTTTAAATTCGCATTTCCAATTCCAATCATTAATCCATAATCGCTATACATTGGGCATACCCCTACCTACATGATAATAATATTTCCAGAGAGTTCCAAACTACAAACTTTCAAATCACTGCGCTTACAACTTTTGTTTGTTAAATGCTGGTACGGAAATTAAATTTCTAGTAAAATATTTTGTTTTCAAAAATTAATTATTTTTATAAATTACGAGTTAAGTATGAAATTATTATGTCAAAATTTAAATTAAATTAAGTAACAAAAATTGTTTCTTATTTCTTAACAAACTTAAAGTACACTATTAAGACGCGTTTTAATTTTAAATTAGAACAAATAAATATAATAAACTACTAAATATTGTGAGTTATAATTCACACACAATCTCAATACAATTTATCATTAGCGGAATTACTTCCTGAAAAGTAACGGTGCAGCTTTGTGTTTTTGAGCGAAACTAAAAGTTCACTGATTATATTACTAATCAGAAAGTTCGAGTGCCTACATCTCATAAGCTGAAAAAAAATAATAATTCTGTTCTTTAAGGAACTTGAAAAGAAAATATGTGTAATTATTGTCATAAATCACTTGATATAGATTGTGTTGTAAAGGGGTAAAAGGTGGACTACCTTTTGGAAAAGTTAATAGCCCTGATGAAGACATACTAGCAGCTGAACCGAATTCAGAAGATTAGTGGACTGACAATGATACTACAAAGCATATTACAAATTACTCTCATTGGTCTAGTTCTTTCAGAAAAGTGTGCATTATTGAAGCAGGGGAAAAGAACATTTAATTTCAGTAGACAATGGTGTTATTAAATTTTTGTCATCAGTACACGGTAAACGTGAACATTTGTTATTAAAAGGCGTATACTCCCAAAATTGCAAGAAATCTGTTTTCACATTAGTGGTACATGATAAAATCGCAGTGCAGAAAATAAAATCCTCAAACATTGTGATTTTGGAAGATGTTACAAGATTGGTTGTTCAAATTCAGATGTTTTCATATACAAAAGGAGCTAGTTTCTTGATGAGTCAATGACAGGAATCAATACAACTGAAGCCGAATTGGTTTCAAGTGGCAAAGTAAAGAAGGAAATAATTTAGTCTTGGTGAAATCACTCGCTTAAGAGAGACCTGTTCTACAAATTCAAAATACAGCAGCCGTTTATTTAACTGAGAATTTTTAAAACCATCGATAAAACACACAAATCCAGTGAAAACACGTCTTCCATTAGAGAACACGTTGCTGATTGAAAATTATATATTTCTTCTGAAAATCAGGTTGCAAATGCCATGACAAAGTTATTGGCATATATATGTGTAATAGTTCTTTCTAGTAATATAGGATTTTTATGTGATTAATTTTTTGCATATATGTGTGTGTGTGTGTGTTTACTAAACTTACATAAAAAGGAAAACTGTTAAAGCATTAGTAGAAATAGTCGATAATGTTTAGTAAATATTTTCATATAAAAACCGCGCTGCAGTTGTTTACTTTATAAGTTGGTTTTATATCTCGTTTATGCACTTCAGTACTGTACTTCAATGATAAAATGTTATTACAATTTACACGTTAATCAGAAAAGGTGTTCTAGAGATTTTGATAGTATATGATGATAAGAGAATATCAAAAATATTTTTAAAAATGTCCATATAACACTGTTTTTGATTTCACAAATTTAAATGAATCGAAGATCTAGAAATATGCAAACAGCAAAAGTGTTAAAAAAGCAGTTAAAGAACAACAAATATGCGTACATTTTTTTTGTATAACAATTGATAAATGAACCATATTTTTGTAATTAAACCTTTTAGATAGTCTTCTGTTGTGAGTTGTGATACATTTTTAAATGTAAACTGTTTAATTTGTATATATATTTGTAGTGTGACTACAAGTTAAAAAATGAGTTCCAAATTTTCCAAAACCGGCAGATTCTTAAATTTTCCAGTTGTACTACCTGTGTTATACCTTTTTTTTGCAAAATCCTATTTTTTAAATGTTAATTAAATTTCCCTATATTTACTTCGTTGATGATATAAGTAATAATTTAAGGCAAATAAATATTTCATTATCGTGTTGCCTTGTGATGCGTCTTTAGGTAAAATCATTATATTATCATGTATTTATGTAAAACTAATTTACACTTATTCATAAACACTGGAATAATTTTCATTTGCATTTGATATTTTGCACGGTTTACAGCTAAACGTTTAATATTTAGGTTTGGCCTTTTACACTCAGTCGCTTATTAACTATGTTATTTACAGCTATTTTACGAGTTGATTACACCATGCCGCCTATAAGTATGGCTGTACTACTGTTTTGTTTCATTCTTTTTCAATATTTTCCTATCTCAATTTTTGTTTGATTTCACTCTGTTTTCCCTTCATATTAGTCAAATATATGCTTCATCATTTACTTTATACACAATTTTAAAGAATGACTCGTTCATTTTTTGTCATAACTCTTTTAAAAATCGTCATTTTTGACATTTTGGAAAAAAATTTTGAACATTGAGTTATTATTCTAAGAATCTTCTCTGATGCTAGTTATCAAACAAATGTGACTAGTTAAGATTATTTTTACTCGAAATTAAGTAGTGCTGGATTGTGTTGTCCTTCCCTTAATAAAATGTGCATTAAATCATATAAATTGTATATATAGAAACATAGGTCCTGTGTTACGGAAGAAAAATAACCTACAATAATTCTAAACTATTATAAAATTAATTTAAATTTCACATTAATATAATATATGGTTATATTTTACTAGAAATTTATCGTCCGTTCAACTTCTGTTTTCGATTGTGTCGATGCTAAAATTGAAACCCGACTTTCTTTATAAAAAGAAAATGTACATTAATATAATATATGGTTATATTTTACTAGAAATTTATCGTCCGTTCAACTTCTGTTTTCGATTGTGTCGATGCTAAAATTGAAACCCGACTTTCTTTATAAAAAGAAAATGTTTATGTTTGTTCATAAAGGAAGTTTGTTGTACAGACGATAGAGAGGTAATGGCTGCTAATGAAAATCCGGAATTTGCAAACATAGCTATCGAACAACATATTGATAAAGTACCAATGTGGGTCAATAACTGGAGAATAAAGTTCAATAATAAAAAAAAAGTCAGCATATAATTTTCACCAACAGACCTGTTATCTGTACAAAGATAATGATAATTTCAAGATACCACTAGTGTATTAGAATTTGCTTTGTTTAAAAATGTTACAATTGTTTCAATTAACTGCTTGTCATTTAACCACAACCCAATTTTCACCACTATTAGGCGAGATGAACCAAATATAGCCAATAAATTTGTATCTAATTTCCCGGATGCCGATTCTAGACAACTTCAATTTATGTATAGTATATAAAGTGTAAGAAACTTAAACATAACCCTTTATAACGTTATATTGTTTTACGATGTATTATTCTTCTGTATTTACCTATTGCGTAACGTGTCATTCTTTTTATTATTATGACTCGTTTGCTGCACTGTTTTTTTCTCGTTTAATACTTTTTTACTGTCATTACATTAAAGAATATATTTTCTTTCACCATGTTAAGCGTCTTTACATCTGTTACACGGTCAGCCATCATAGGCGTTACGTAATTATTATTAGTTAAAATTGTTTTATTATTTTTGTAATTTATTACTAACTAGATAAAGGTTTAAACTGGTCGCAATCGCGCTTATGTTAATAATTTTAATTCTCTGTTATTCAGCGGCGGATTATTTCAATACATAATGGGCAGCAGCGATACAGAGTCTGAATTTGACGTAAAAAGTGTTACTATCTCCTTAATAGCGGGTTTAACGACCGGCGCTGGTGTGATGATCGCTTTAAAAGGCGATGCGAGTAAATTAAAATTTTGGACATATTTCATGAAACGAGTGAAATTTATAAACGATCCGAAGTTGGCCATCATCGTTCGAGATGACTTACCGATGACGTATGGAAAACAACTAGCGCAGATTAGTCACGCCGGATTAAATTGTTACTTGCAGATGAAAGTTTCAAATCCGGAAACGTTAAGACGATGGGAATCGTTGAATAGACCTATGGTCGTCGCTAAAACTATAATAATGGGTGAAATGAAATTCAAACAAATCGAAAACTTGGCTAGAAAGCACAATGTACTAGTTGAAAAAGTCCAAGATGCAGGACGTACTCAAGTACCGGCTGGTACGGTCACTGCTATAGGTATTGGTCCAGATGATAGTCAACTAATAAATAAAATTTGCGGCAATGAAGCCGCGTTCAAATAACGTATTTTATTTTTTTTTTTAGTGATGTTAATGTTACAAAAAGAACCGTTGGAATATAATCGAATTTAAAATTTTAGTATCTTCTTTTCACGAAGTTTAAATTTTGGTGGTTTTCGAATTTATTTATTTTCGTCTTTTATGTACGTACGTACATTATATAATAGATCGAACAAAATAAATCGATATCATTTATTTTTCCAATACGAAGTGAATGTCTGGATCTGATAGAAAATTTAATAAAGCGATGTAACTTTTGTTTTAAATATTTCTAATGGTGTTTATTATCTGGTTATTTTTGTTATTTATGGCAATTTTGTATTAACAAATTCCATTTTATTCGACTTTTATTTACATTTTTTTTTTTTGCGTTACGTATATTTTGTTTACACTGCGACTTCGGACAGTTATTGTTAACAAACATTTGATACCAGATGTTCAGTTTGGATGCAACCGCTGAGCAAATTCACCGTGTTGTACATACTGCAATTCAAGCACTTGAGAACAGAAGAATTTACTACAGCAGTTTTTCTAGATGTCAATGCTGCTTTTGATAAAATTTTGGCACACCTTGGTTTAATTCACAAAATTAAAAGCTATTTTTTACCGGGCTTTTGCAGACTACTCATGTCATACTTAACTGATCGACAGTTCTATATACATATTGGATCAACTACTAAGCACTACGTTATCATTCGTGCTGATGTTCCACGAGACTCTGTACTTGGTCCTATCCTCTTCCTACTTTATACTATGGATATTCCTGAAACACCCGAGACAACAACAAGTCTTTTTGCCGGCGACACTGCAATAATTTCACATAGTCGCAGTTATGATATAGCTGCATGTATCGTTCAAACAGCTGTAGACGATATTTCAACTTGAACTCATACCTAGAAAATTAAACTAAATTACAGCAAGTCAGTACGAGTAGACTTTTCTCTCCGACACCATGGATATATTCAAACTTATTTAGATGGTAAACTGGTTCCAGTTTCGAACTCTGCTAGCTACTTAGGTCTGCATCTTGACTGTAAACTCAATTGGCACGAGCAAATGTTGGATCTCCTGCTCTCCAACTTTCGATGGCAACTTCAGCCTCATTCTGAGCTCAGTCTCGAAAGCGCTCATCTATACTTCAATTTTCCGACCAGCATGGAGCTATGGCGCAAAGGTCTGGGGAACCGCAGCCAAATCCAATCTCGAAATTCTTGAAAAATTTCAAAACAAGTTTATGCGTATGATTTCAAGAGCACCTTGGTTTGTCTCGAACGTCCAACTTCACACCGATCTCAAAATCGATCCAGTTCCTGTTTTCACCGGAAGGCAAACAGCTACATTATTCGTCTTCATCTCCATCCGAACAGCAGTTTTACTATTAGATGATTCTAATGACACCCGTCGGCTGAAAAGAAAACATCAGCTGGATCTTATTAATGTTTAATTTTAGTATTTTTTTAATAAAATAATTTAACTATCAGTGAAATCCTCCTATAATTAGTTATGGTAAATGTAATAAAATCTTTATTTAAAAAAAAAAAAAAAAACTTTTAAATACAGCATTTTATTCGACGTGAATTTTACACAATGGTTTTAATATCGTTGCTGCCCATATAAGTATATTACGATATCGATATTATGGCAAAAGCTGAGACAACCTAAATATGTAATTGCGCGAGAGCGAGGCACGTGCAATAGAAACGACTGTAAAATATTTACATTGAAACGAGAAGTAGTCCTCTTCTTTCTTCGAATTATGGACCACGTGGTAAAATATCTCCATGGTGGCTGTTTCTTCCTCTTCTTTACACTCCAGTATTTCTTCGTCGCTTCGCTTGTTTTCGCTTCCTTTCATCTGTCCATTTAATAATAGTTTTCTTCGCTGCTCTGGAAATTATTAACTTTGCTTCTGAACCTACTATTCATAATTTTATTTTATGACGACGTTAATTTGCTCAAGATTTTTCTTAACTACCCGAAACCAAGCTATTTGTGTCCTAGGGTTTTTATCAAAATATTCGAAAATTCTTCTGGTTAAGCGTTTCGTCTCCATTCTTTTTAAACGATCACAATAGCTAAATCTTTTTTTTTTCATTGTGATTATAATATCTTCGATATAACCGTATATTTTCTTATTATTTCTTTTTTTTTCGCATTTCCTGATCGCATCTCGGTACTAGAATTTTACGTACTATTTTCTTCTCCTTTATTTTAATTTGGTCCAGTTCTTTACTTACATTCATTGCTGAACATTCCGACGCATATAGTCCTTCCGGTTTAATCACCGCATTATACCTCAGTTTTGATTTTATTGACTTCGATTTTTTTATTATATATATTTTTTGTTAATTGAAAATCCTATTCTTTCTTTCTTGGTTCGCTGCTTTATCTAACGCGTGTTTGTATAAATTTTCCTAAATATTTGAATATATTGACTGTTTATACGTCCATATTTGGTACCCATAGAACTAGGAGCATTTTTTACATCGGTAATATATTTCGTTTTTTTAAATTATATTTTTAGTCCCGCTACCTCTTTAAGGATATTTATCTGTTCTATGGCATAATTTATGTTCTCCGATAAAATCGCCAAATCATCCAGGGTTAGTACATTATCTTTCTATCTATTTGAATCTTTTTGATACTTTTTTTCATCTAAATTTTTCGCCATTCCTTTATAATCATTTCTAAAACACGGTTAAACAGTAATAGAGACAATCCGTCTCCTCGTTTGACGCTTGTTTAAATTTTGAATACATGTGATACTTCTCCCCGAAATTTCACTTTTGATTTTGTATCATTTAATGTTTGTTTTATCAATGCAATTAGCGTGCCATCTACTCCAAATTCTCTAGTGTTAAACAGTGTTTCTCTGTCCACCGAATCATATGCTTTTTTAAAATCGTAGTTTAAAATAGCTGTTCCAGTTTAAAATAGATGCTCAAAATATTTCGCTAAATTGATTATTTTATTAACCTGTTGCTAAAGATAATCTATACAGGTAGATGTGGTTTCGAAGATTGGAATCTTATCTTAAATTTCAGTCTTAACTCTCTATCCTTTAAACCATTTTTCTTTTTTAAATGTAACTTCAATTGCCTATAACTATCGCATACTTCTTTATCTAAGGTAGACTCTTAAAGAACATACAATAGAACAAATAATTTATCAATTTGTTGTTTTCCTTTTGATTCATAATGTATGTATTTTATTTCCTGTTGTTACGTGATGTGATAAATATATATACGCGTGTAAACAATTTTGTAATAAATAAGCAAAAAACCTATCAATGTGCCTACTTTAATTTATAGTTAACTAGTTTAATTTTTTCAGCGATTCTTATTACGAATAATGATCACGATAATATTCCAACGCAAAAAAAAAAACCACGAAATTTATGTCTTCAATATTTTGCAACAAAGATAATTCTTAGAAATTATACGATTGTTCCGGCACGTATTTGATAATTTTTGTAATTGGTTGAATTTTCTACGCTTTAAACGCGAGAATCTTAAAAACTTTTCTTTAATTTAAGTACCAAAAAGAATAAGGTGAACATCACATACATACACGATACAACATCTGACGTTTATGAATGCTTCTGATAATACTCAATAGGGATGAGCATAAAAAGAATCTGTAATACCGTATTACTTCGAATTTAAGGTTTTCAACGTGAAGAAAAAAAATACATATAAAATATTACAAAATCGCGTAATAAACATTAAACTTAATAATATAACTGTATCACTGAATCTATTAGTGCGAATATTAGTTTGTCCGAAACTATGAAACAAACTGTTGTTGAAAACGCGATCATAAACTATGTTACAAGTAATGACACGTATAAGCACCCACTGGTGACACTTTAGCTAATCAACCCTAACAAAACGTTAATAGATTTAATTTCTTTTGAAAATATGGAGTTATTTTGCGATAATCGATTTTGAAGGTAACTTTATCATATTTTGTGAAAATTAATGCTTTCCCTATTCAATAAAAAATCTAAATCGAGGCATAAATAATAAACTAATTTTACATGAAGCCTTTATTTGTCATATATATATATATATATATATATATATATATATATATATATATATATGCATGTCTTGTTTGAAATCATATAATTAAAACTTCATACAACAAACTTAAAATAGTCCAAAATAATTGTTCCCGAATTATAATAAATTCGTTCGAATTTAACAAAGTTTAGAAAATGCATGATATATTACGTTTATCCTGTATACAAGATACCGCGCATATATTTCTACAACAGATGCAACAGTACTCCATTTGTCACTGTCAGAGCAATAATAAACTATAGCCATAAATTATTATCAATATATGTTCTTGTTCTTATTAATTTTATAATGAAATAATATTCAAAACCACCCAAATCAGCTGGTAGTCGAACTTTCACATACAGAACCGTCATCAAGACTCAAGCAAACTAACATGAGAAACTTAATCTGTAATAGTTTTGAGAGGATGTATCATTGAATACTCCTATACGTGATTATTTATATACTTTATGATATAATTTATTAGATAGCCTCACTCTTGGCTAGTTATAAATTAGTAAATATAAGAATATATATATATATATATAAATCGATATTAGGACAAGATATATCGACGCATGAAATTCACGTAATTTATCCCCTCGTCACAATTAATACATTTCCTATTAAAATTTTAGTAACTTCGTCGTTACAAGTTTTATTACTTCTATTAAACATTCTTCTTTTATACTACGAATGAAATAAAATGTGCGATTATTTACAATTTATCATATACATGTGAAATAAAAAGGATATAAGATTTTAAAGTAAAATACATATAGTATTAGCAATATCAACGATGATTTCCAATACCGTCCGTATGCCAACTGCTCGTGTTGACCGGACGACAGACGACAGAACGTCTCGAAATATATATTTTCTTTTACTCAATACTGACTTAATTTACTATACTAGAACTCGAAGTTTTACCATGGAATTGCTACCTTTTTTTTTAAATACTGCTAGATTCGCGTTTGCTTTTTCCATGTTAAAGTTATTTAAAAAAAAAATGACGATTAAAATTCAAAATTTGAGTTTATCTTTTTTAGCGAACGAAAACGTGTTTCTTTATCGATCGTTCTATTAGCAATAACTGGGCGAAATCGTTGAATATGCTTCTGCCTTTATACGTACATTATTATTTAGCTATTTTATTCTATTTTAAAGACGTACTTATATATATCTATATCTATATATATATATACATATGGATATATATCAATATGTGCATGTTTGTATGTTGTACGAACAGCTCAACTAGTATCACATAAAACTTTCGAATTATGAAGATATTTTCTTCTATTATGATTACCCACATTGATAGTCACTTGCACGATTTCTACTTCTTGAGACGGGTTTCTAGTAGTGTTCATTATTCCGTTTTAAAGTGGTGACAACTTATTCGCAATGCTCAGCTATATCAGAATTTTCTATTCAACATTTAGTTCTACTTGGAGCTATCGAAACAATACGTTAAAATTTGGATTTTTAGCAAATCTACTGGCTTGTCGATTATTGCACATGCGTATCACTTTAGTTCGCGCAATGTTCGCATATTATGATCGTTTACGAATACGTGAATCATTCGCTATATTACTTAAATCTTCTCGTGTTTTTCAAAAACCGAAATACTTATTTACTTATATAATTACAAAATATCCTCCAATGATAACTCACTCGTCACGCATACGTACATATATACATACACATTAACACATATACATTCATGCATATCATATTATTACACATTCAATTATAGTATTCATTTTGAAAACATATCCTTACCCAACTTATATACATAATTTTAGTTTAAAAACTAAATCTTATTTTATGATACTAATTAATATTAGACGATGTCGTATTCATTTGTTTATTCACAAACGACAGCGACGCAATTTGGTTAAAAGGCAATTAAAAATTACATAAATAATGGAAATATATTTATATTCACATAATAAAGTACAACATCAATGAGTGTTCATAATAATGGTTTGTACCCATGCAGCCTGTACTTATATACTGTGCATGCCTGTCATTTAAATATAATGATTATGCACGTTTAATTATTTATTTGTTATATAATGAACACAATTTAAATATTGAAAATAAATTAAAATAAAAAAGTTAAATATATTTTCACCTTCAATTATTCGTTTGCGGGCAGTAATTTCGACGTGCTTCATAAAAATCTATAACTATTTCCGGCCATCTAAGGGTTACTTCTTCGCTATTTATAACTTCTGCTTTTTTTGAATTTCGCCATTTAATTAAATAAAATAATTTATTGCTGGGTTTGGCTCGAAGTGCTCCTAAAATCATTTGTGGCGTCTTCTGGTTTTTATATACCTTTTTGCTAACCGTCATTGTATATATTTACGTTTTATAAACAAAATAATAATTTAATGCGAAACTATAATTTTAAGTATTTGAATGTTTTTATCGCTTACTTAGTTTTACTTTCACACCTTAATAAATTTTACAAACCATCAAATTTAATCGTCCTAAGATTGAATTATAAAACTACAAACAATAACAAAAAATTAAAACTAGTGAGAGTCAAAACATGGAGTGACGTCATACATAAAATAGTTTATTACGAATATTCTACTTTTTCGTCATACGAAAATTATTTGATCACAAAATTGCGCTTGACCTGTGAAAAATGACTGATTTTAATTCAGAAATTTGGTTTCGAATTACTGTATTTTTTTGACAAGAGCCTAAAACCTGCATGCATGTAATAGGGACAGAAAAACGGAATTGTTATATACAAATTTAAAACAAACTAAAAATGTAAATTAGTATGTAGATCTTTGGATAATTCATGTAACCTATAAAAAGTAATGCGATTTTAATTCAGTGTAACATGCGTTTCAAGCTGTTTTTACTAATTTTTTAAATTATAGCATTGTGACATATTTTTTCTTCTCTTTTCGTTAAGTTTATAATATTTAAGGTGATGTTAAACCAATGTAATCATGTATTTTAGGTTACGGAAATAAATTGAGTCTAGCCCGTTGTTCACTAGTTCAATGCTAAAGCACATCAAATTTATATCAATATCAAAAATAAATCTGACCTGCACTTTAATATGAATATTTCTAATTGATGAAGATAAAAAGTAACGCTAATGCAATATAATGTGTTGAATATAATTAGATCGCCTATATGAGAAATTTTAATTGGCGCACTTTGCTCCTTAAAAAATCGCATGTCACTGACGTCATTAATTAATGACGTATTTCCTGTTACGAAAATTAAAACGCTATCTTGTAAAGTGTTAATGTACAAGTATTTTCGGTGTTCAGTTCAGATATTGTACATTGTAATACAATTAATAATGCGTTATTATAAAAAATTACAAATAAAAATAACAACCGTCATTTATTCATATTTATCCTTAATAAATTTTAGTAAGCTCATACATTTTTTATCAATTGACAGTCTTTATATAATATAGATTAATTCGTTTAGGATCAACAGTGTACTAACAGCGAGGGTTAAATTATTAACAACAGCAACAACAAAGTATATTTACATAAATCATAAACATAAAAGAAAATATAACATTATTATTTCGTACTTATCCAATGTAGAATATTGTATTGTTAACTTTATTATAATATTATTGTAACTTAAACGTCCATAATCAGACAAAGCGATTGAAAATCATGATATTCTAATCAATATCAAAGATTCCACGTTTACATTTGCTTTATAATTTTACATATAAATCTATTTTATCAATTTAAGAAAGTTTACTGATACTAAATTTCATTAATTCCGCGAAAATAAAGTTATATATTTTTTGTCGTGTAAGGAGAGAATATTTATACATCAATGATTCTATGTTCAAGAACATATAAATTCATATATTTTAAATTCTGTAAAAACATTTGGGTTCTACTTTAGTTTTATAAGCAGTGTATTTTTATATTGCCATATAAGTATGCATTATGAGGAAATTTATTGTAAATTTTATTCAGATATAATCTGTTGTTCTTTATGCGTTAATAGCGGGTGAAAGCAGCTAATTCTAATAAGAGGTTAAATTTTATTAATTATTGCAAAATTTGTCTGCATGGTAACATATATATTTAACATTGATTTTGATTCTAAAGTACAATTAACATATTAGCGTACATGATCTAATTAATTATATTGCGTTTTATTTAATCCGTTGAAAGTTAAAAATAAAAATTATTTGGTTCCTCAAGTATTCATCCATTCACTAGTGTTCACTCTAGATTTCAGACACATTTCGCGATGATCTGTACCAACATCTCCGTTCTAATACGGAAGAAGTAGTGATCTAGCTTAGTTCTGGTTCTCACGGTAATAAGAGATTGTTGTACAATTGTTAATAAATTTAACGTCTGCTATACCTATATAGGAAAGGTATTACTATTAAAGAGGATCCTGTAGATGATTTAATTTTCAGTAATAACGGTAACAGACATGCTCCTTTAAAAGTAGATGAAACAATTGTTTATAGTCCGTTATTTCAACAGAATGATAAATTGAAAATACTTTCTGTAGTTCTTACAACTCAAAAACAATCTTACTCCGAGATAACAGCATATGATAACTCATCACGTAAATCTGATTACAAAATTCGAGTACGTGGTAATAAATATTTTATTTATACGCCCACCAACAAGGATTACGATACTCTCAAAACGTTATAACTGGTGTATCACAATGTTATAGATGCCAGTTATATGGTCGTGTTTCAACAAATACGAAAGGTGGTTTGGATCATGAAAGTCGAGAATGCGTAACAATTCAACCTAAATGTGCAATTTGCAACTTGTCGCATGCCGGTAATGATAATTATGAAATCAAGAAGTTTTCCTCGCAAATTTTGTCCGGGAGGGGAAAACAATTACCAATTTGGAACAAATTTATAATATCTTATATATTGGAAATAATGATTTTAAGCAATAATACTCGTAATTTTGTTCCTAGTAAATCGTGCGTTGAGACCGCAAGAGATAGTAAGTTGGAGAGGAAGCTGATTACTGTTCGCTTCTTGAATTATTTAATTTATTTACGAATTTAAACATTAGTAAAATTCTGACCGATTTTAAGCAAATTAGAAGTTGTCCATGTTAAGTAATTTTGATTCACTAAAATTATGATTGTTTTTGAAAGTATCTTGCAATGATTTTAGAAATTATTAAATATAATGTCCCGAAACAATGCAATATTTCTATAGTTGATTGGAATGTGAATGCGCTTCTCCCCCCCAAAAATTAATGAATTTATTCACTTTTTATTGGAGAATAAAGTAGTTATCGCTGCTATATGTGAAAACTAAACTTGATAATAAAACCCCCTTTAAAACTTCTGGTTATCAAACGTATAGATTAAAGAAAAAAAAGACATAATGAAGGGGTAGCTATTCTCATACATAACAGGATTAAACACAATGTATTACCTTTTATATGTCTAAAATCTCTTTGTGTAATAGGTGTTGAAATGCATATTGATCACACTTTTTTTTTTTTTTTTTAAACATAATATGCGTTTATCGTTACCCTAAAAATGTAAAATTTTTATTTAATAAATTCACTTCAGTTATCCTTATAGGTGATAATTTACGTATTTTATCACCAGCAGATCCTACTTATTTACCGGTTCAGTATAATCAAAAACATAGCGTAATTGCTTTCGTATTAGTAAAAAATTTTAATCCCATAACTACACCCGTTTCCTTGTCATCACTGTCTTCAGATCACAATCCTATATTATCTTATATTACGCCTATTATCACGAATAGTGCAATAGTATCTTCGCGGAGAATATTTGTCTATGAGGATGCTAATTGGAAGAGATTCAAAACGTATCTTAACGAAAACATAAACTTGTTCGATAAAAGTGATACTTGTTATGCTGTTGATTCTGCCGTGAGAAATTTTAGTAAATTAGTTTTAGTGAATGCCTAAAATCATTATGCTCAAGAAGTCAGACAAAGCAGCGGATGAAGTTAAAACATATCGCCCGATATCACTGTTGCTGGCTTTATGAAAGCTGTTTGAGAAATTACTTCTAAAACGTATTACACCGTTTGCGAGAATATCTAATCATCAGTTTGGCTTCCGTAAGAAACATTCAACAAATGATCAAGCGCATCGCGTTACATCTGTAATGGAAAAGGCATTTGAAAAAAGGAGATATGGCTCAGCTGTGTTCCTCGACGTAGCGCAGGCATTTCATCGTGCATGGCATCAAGTACTTATCTTTAAACTAAATCAAAGTTTACCGATGAACTTGTGCCGTGTTATACAATCGTCTTTATCCGATCGATGGTTTCATTCGATACAAGCAGGTGTTCCGCAAGGCAGTGTCTTAGGACCTGTCCTATATTTATTGTACACAGCGGACATCCCACCATAGTATAATACAACAATAGCTTACTATCTGTCAATCATTCTCAAGCTAAAGCGACTAATAATCTACAGCATGCTCTAGATCGTTTAACGGAATGGACGAAGGATTGGAAAATTCGGTTAAATGAGCAGAAGTCTGTACATGTTACCTTCGCTCTACGTAATTGCAACTCAGGTTATGCAGTCCGTGTTAATAACAAATAGGTTCCAGTTTTGCGAAAAATAGAAAAATAGAAAACTATAAAACGTTCATGTATTTTAAAAATACATTTGACTTAATGGCGATAAGTGTCCTAATAAATTTGTTAGATAACTTTAGAATCAGTGGAAAATACAAAATATCTCATCAAGAACATCTGTATGTTCGCTGGTATGGTAAGCTTATGCTTTAGATACTAATAAAAAAGGTTGTTAGATACATTATATAGAAATAAGTACAAACTTATATAAAATGGAGTAATAATAAATATTCATAATTTAAGAATAAAAACATATTTTAATATTAACTGAGAACTTATGTATAGTCAATTTAATCAATAATCAAATTTATAACTGATCTACAAATGTAATACATCATAAATAACTCAGTTCTTCTACGTTATTTATTCGTATAAATAAATAATATATGTGCTACAAACACACAACCATGATAATCGGTAAATATTATATATAAAAATATATAACTGAAGTTACTATCCTCATAAATTCCAAGTGCTGATTTCTGAATTGACCAAGTGCATTTCGTTGAGAAACGTTTGTTTTTTCTACTGTTTGCACCATGCATACATCGACAATATTTCTGCACTAAACTTAACATAAAATTAATAAACAAAGTATATACAATAACGTTCAATCAGTTAACAAATGGAACAAATTAAATAATTACAGAAAAATAATGTTATAGTATGAACTACTTACCGAAAATAAAAGCGTCATTTTGAACTTTTGAATGTGTTATAAAGTTCTTGATTTGTTTCTTCTACCTTTTGAGCCCATTGTTTTCACTCTTCTGCACTGACAAGTTTAAAACAAAACCTAATCCGGCCTAGTGTATTTACTTTTATTTGATAATCATATCCTTCCGGAAGAATATCCTGTAACATTAGATGAATATATAGATTCACAAAATAATATAACTGGATTAGAATTCAATAAAATGTATAACCAATTATTTAAAACAAATACTACAGGTTGCTGAGTTAGTATGAAAATATATGTATGAAATTTCAGTTGAAAATTCATATTGTTGAGGAAATAATTATATTTATTTGAGAAAATAATAAGTAAAAATAACTTACATTTAATACTTTTGTTACAGACTCAACATCATTCTGTACAGGTTCTACTTCTTACACACCTATATTATATCATTTTTTATTAATATATATAAATCATACAATACCAATCTTATAAGTAAAAAATATTTGATTAACTGAAGTAGTTCATTTCGATTAATTTACGGCTACTTAGCACGAGTGACGAGTGTTATTAAATTAGAGCAACACTACCAATATAGTACACTATGGCTGTCGAGAAAATAACGGATACCATGCGTAAACAAAGAGTGAATCAAAATATGCGAATACCTTGGTTTGTAGAAATTAAACAAGATCTAACCGAAATGAAGAATAAATTCAAAATAGACGAGTATTTAGGTGAAAAAATAGAAAATTTCGGCATCTTTGAAGGAAAACAAAAGGAGAAAATTAGCGCAATATAGACGGATGAAAGAAAAGAACATCAGCTGAGGATGAAGAAATAGGGGTGAATAGAATACATTAAATTGCGCATAAATTATGTTACTTGGTTGCGAGATGGTCAAATAAATCGACGCTATAACTAGTATTGAAACAAAACAATAATGTTAACTGGAAAAAATAACGATATGAAAAGCTCGAAAATTATATAATTTATAATAAAGACTAATAATAAACGGTATTGAGCTAATATTTATCAAAAACGACTCGAATGAAACAATTATTTCCATAACTCTAAAATCTAAAACAGTAAAGCGGTTACAATTACGCGGTAATTACTAAGTACGTTAATTTAATAGGCTTTGTGGGTTAGTGCGTCAGCCTATTAAAGTAGTTGCCAGATTTCATTTCAACAGGATTTTACAGTTGGTTGTAAGCCGTACCGTTTTTTAAAACTTAGCATTTCGTCAACGGTGTTTGCTTTTGAATTTTATCTATTACGAAAATTATTAATGGAATGCTTTTATTTGCGTTCTGAAAATATTGAATAAGTTAAGATGTCCGAAGAAGATACTAACAGGATTATTGATATTGTTAATAAAAGCCAGTTAAGTCAATTAGAATTGGACGAATTGATTAACGAATTATTTGCTATATTTACGAAGGTATGCGCTTGTATTTATATTAACGTTAAGTTTTTGATATTTTTATATTACAATTGCATAAATTTAAAATAATGCAAAATTACTTTATCATATAATTTCCACTTTTAATTTCAGTCACTGTTGCATTCGAACCTAATTATACGTATAAAAATATTCGATAATTAAAAACTTACATTCAAATTTTGAATTTAAATGAATTATTGTACGTTGTATTACGAACATAACATATTGTTGGGATGAAATTATAAATAATTTACTAGTTTTTTGTAAAATATTTTGAATAATTTTTCTCTCGCTTATTTGGTTACATTTGTTTACTTTGTGATTTTTATTTTTATATTGTTTGATTTTATTTCGTTTTGTACCTTTTTAACCATTTCAAAACTTTTCCTGTTCTTAATGTGAAACGAAAATCAGTACTTGAGCACTATCTAAAATTTTAAACCTGTGAAAAACTATAATTTCTACAAATTTATACGAAATTATTGAAACAACTATTTTAAACGAAAATTTGATGCATATTTACAATACTTTTTTTTTATATACATAATGTAGCAAAATTATTGTATATACATACATATAAATTTATGGATGATTATAACAATTTTTCAATTACGTTAAATTGCTTAAAAAGAATGGTTTTACATTGTGTTATTTTATTTAGTTACACTCTAAATTTTATATAGTATTCTTTTTTTTTGTTCAAAGATTTGTAATGGCGATGATAATGTGTAATTCAATATGTTGATACAACTTCCTGCTCGTACAGACTAACATTTCAGTTTCGTCCCAAATTATCGACCGAAGAATTTATTCACAAGTGAAGTTATATTAACATCGAAAGATTTCTTATTTCTCTGCAAAATGAGTACGTTGTGCAATGCATTGATACTATTTTTATATCTATCTCTGTTAGCCGAATTCAATATTATTAAAGGTTTTTAGGGGATCAAATACCAATTAATAAAATGTATTTAGGTAGCACTTTTTAACGCACTTATTCGTATTCATAATATCGCTATTATTACCTACGATTTCATCGGTGGATATTTTATGCATACATAATCCCCCAATTTCTAACATTATGTCAAACAAAAATCGGCTTCCTCAAAAACTGTAATCATTATCTTTGCTAGTGATTTTTGCTACTTTTAATATAATTTCCGTGAATTATTTATATTTATACAAATTATTTTAACCATTTCCTTGTATAATAATATATTTAGATAGGTTTTCATTGTGTAAGTTGTAAAAGCTATGTTGGACTTTGTTTTACGTAATAGTAATTGAGTGAGTAATGTTGATTGTTTTAATACTCGTTATTTTTAATTCAGATTAATTTATCATTAATATGCATAAAACAGAGGTCACATGTTTGTGGTTTAAAGTGCATTTAACATATAATCTTGAAGTGTAATAAGACAGAATGATTGTATAAAACAAGGTATGATAATCAGTGTGATCATCCAGATTTGTATTTACATGTATTTAAATGAAGTAATGCGCATTTTTAGAATTACGTGATTTTTCAAAAAGGTACAAACGCAAAATAATTTATACTGTTCTATATGAATTATCATTAATTGTATAACAATCATTTAAAGTTTTTAACGGACGGAAGTGTGTGTGTGTGAAACGTATACTTATATTGCGTTAGGGGCTTGGCCGAAATAACGGGCAGATATATATATATATGTATACTATACTAATTAAGAGACTATTAAAAAAATAATTACACAAGCGGAGCCATGGGTAACTTCTAGTATGATATAAACTTAACTGGACCACTCACATGGCTTATGAATAGATACATTCAGCATTTAAATATTCTACATGAGTTATAGAGTACATACCCTCATATTCATCATACATGTACATACATCGGATTATGACGCTTGGAATCGTATATACACATATATACAAATGCAATATATAGGGTGACCCAGAGAAGACGGATGGTTTAGTTTTTTGAATGGTGCAGTTGGTAACACTGCTACAATGTAAACCGCGTGCTCCACGTCTCGTGTACACACGGGATTTGTTTTTGTCCAGTTTTTTGCGTGGAACGTTATTTTCGCCGTGAATCGATCACAACAGTGCAAAGAGAGTTTTGAAAAGAATTCCAAGTTATGCGGTGTAAACCTGTACCATCTCACAATTCAATTTTAATGTGGGTTTGCAACGGATAAAAAACGTCCCGAACAAAAAAAAAAAAAACCCAAAAAACAAAATCTATCGAGTTCATTCAGGATCCTGGATGCTGTACTCATCGTCATGCTGCTTCTTTAAATCTATCGAGAAAATCTGTTCGTCGTATATTGTTGGAAGACTTGAAATTTCATCTTTATAAACTGGTAATAATTCATGAATTAAAATTCGTAATGAGAAGTTTTTCCTGAAACGATGCAGAAAAAAATATGAGCGATGAAGCTCATTTTTAGCTATATGGATTCGTAAAAAAAAAACAGAACTATCGCTACTGATCCGAATTCAATCGAACAGAAGCCGTCACACAGCGAGTGAGTTCGAGGCTGTTGTTTCAAAGTGGGGAATAGTGGGGTCTTATTTTGTCAATGATGCTGTCACCAGAACGCGCTATATCGAGATATTAAGCTCGTTTTTGCTTCCCTCACTTTGTCGTCGTCGTCGTCGTTTAGGCCAAACATGGTGCGATGTTACACTGTTCGGCAGAAACGAGCGCAGTACTGAAAAAATTGTTTAATAACCGCATATTGTCACGTCGCACGGATTTCACTTGTCGCCACGATCGCCAAATTTGACCACTCCAGATTTTTTTTTGTGTGTGGATATTTTAAGAGCGGTGTTTACGAAACGCGTCCACGAGATCTGAAAGACTTGAAAATTCGGATTTCTGGAGAAATTTCAAAAATTCAGCGACCTATGTTCGAAAAATTGTTTGAAAATTGTGTAAAAAGATTAAATGAGTGTAATGTTGCAGATCATCTGAACTATATTGATTTTTACAAACGATTGTATAATCTCTCGTTTTCCTATTTTAAAATAAAATTTTCATTCAAAAATTTTAGCGAGTAGTTTTCGAGTTATTAAAAAAAATTAAACAGTCCGTTTTCTCTGGGTTAAACATATTATACATATATGTGAGTTTGTATATATAAAAACACTGAATCACAGATACATTCCCACGGCCATATTCATAGCTATATATATATATATATATATACACATATATGCAATCAAATGCGTGAAACTGAATAACATATTTTTTTTTATCGTCTAATTTAGAACTGACGTGTCTGTCATGAACATGAAAAAAAAATAAACATTTTTTTAGAAGGAGTCGGTTCAGCGACAGAACTCCCAAGTTATGAATGATGGCAGCTCGAAAGGTATTATCTGAAGTCGTCATATTCTCTTCAGCCTTCTAATCGCCGATTGAACTTGCAAGCTTATTGCCAGCGGATTTTCGTGAGTATCCAATCTCGCCCGGTAATCGCGAGCAGCTCGTTGGACTACTTGTTCCGCATATTGTATCTGAAGATCTTTATGCAATGTGTAGTTAATGACATATTCATCGTAGTATATTATTCTGGTACCGCTGTATTTTTTAAATGTTGCTCTTAGAGGAACATCCCCATAGTTCGCAGCCATGTAGCCAGATTGGTTTAAATATCGCATTGTACAATAAAAGTTTTAATATCTAGTTGCCATCTGGGTTCTAATAATCACTTTAATTTTGCTGTTTCGATATTTAATTCGGTCCTTTTTATATGCGATGACCATGTTAAAGACTGATCAAGATGGATAGGTATCTAACGGAAGAGTCTTGAGGTATCGCTGTTCCACTTAACGAAACTTGGTATTTTTTGCGTTCAATTTTTCTTTTAGTAAATAATAAATGTTTACATTTAGCTTCGTTAATTGCTATTTTCCAAATGCTGAACCATTCAGCGATCTGGTCTAAACTGAAGATGCCGACTGGACGCGCTAGGACACTGGTGTGAAAATATTTTAATTAGGATGATACGATTATTACTTTTTTTTTTTTCACAGTTACCAGCACAAACGTTCGCCGTCCCGTTTATAAACTGTTTGAAGCTTTGTTTTCTGGAAGAAGAAGCGACTAGTATTAGTACTACTATTGCATCCGCCGGTGGTACTAGTTCGCGTTACGCGAAAAACGCTCTGAAATTTCTGACGCGTTTCGTCGCGGCCAATTTGAACGACGTAACAACTACCACGGATACGGACGACGGTCCGAGTAAGTCGTACGTTTTTCTAAACGAAATCGTCGAATTCGTCGGCGACTGTTGTCGACCGCCGAACGCTAATTTAAAAGTACGTACAAGCGTTTGCCGTTTCGTCGAGAAATTTCTATCGCTTATCGAACGCGACGTCTATTTAGATAGTTCGCTGTGCGAACGTATTACCGAATATTTGTTAATATTAACGGACGATAAAAACGCCACCGTACGATTGCTAGCTATACGAGCGTTAGCCCGTTTACAAGACGCTAGTAATAGCGTTAATTGTCCGATTATAACGAAGTACGTTTATCATTTAGAAACGGATCCGAACGCCGACGTACGTTCGACCGTTTTAAATAAAATCGCCGTAACTAACGAAACGTTAAAACGCATAGTTAATTGTACGCGCGATTGTTCGGAACGCGTTCGATACGCCGCTTACGTTTTATTAGCCGGTAAAGTACGCGTAGTTAAATTGAAAATCGCTCATCGCGTATCGTTATTAACGCACGGTTTAAAAGATCCGGATCGGAACGTACGCGACGCGGTTAAAACCGTACTATTACCGTCTTGGTTGAAACATCTGAACGACGATTACGTTTTATTTTTAGAAGCGTTAGACGTCTGCGTGAAACCGTTACCGGTAATCGTCAGCGCTTTAACGCGACTATTCGAAACGCGACCGTTATCGATGTTGGTCGATCGTTTGAAATCGTTACAAAACGATCGTAACGTAATACCGTACGATAAATTAACGCCGGAGACGGCTTTATTTTGGTATTGCGCCGTTAAATACGTTAATAATAATAATAATAATGAGAATATTATTTCGTTTCCTCGTTTAACTTATTTCTGTTCGTACGTACGCGATTATTATTTGAAAGAAACAACGGACGATAACGATAACGATAATAATAACGATTGGTTGTGGCTGGAAAAAGCGTTTATACTGCGTCAATTGTTAAATTTGTGCGATTTAAACGACGAATTATTAAACGACGATTACGGTCGACGTACTTTAGCGACATTATCGATCGATCTGATGAAATCGTCGCGCGTACGATGTTCCGATTTAGACGTTATCGTCGAAGTATATTTTAAAACGGCCGCCGATAACGATTTAAACGAAGCGGTCGATCGTGCGATCGTATGCGTTATTTCTTTATGCGCGCCGGAATTAGACGATGTCGTACGTTTAGTCGAAACGGTTAACGAGACTAATTCGGATATACCGAGGATAACGCAAACTAATACGTCGCTAGTGATGAAAAGTTTATCGATCGTGCGACAGATGATGCTTTTAAAACGGATCGATAATTTAAGGCCGATTTTAAAATCCGTCTATAAACAGTTCGTATTTCCTTACTACGTGATACATACGTCGCGATCGGATATATCGTTATCGGCTCTGGAAATAATGGCGTCTTATTGTTTGAAAGATTTCGAAATGGCCGTGAAACACTTTGTAATCTTTTGCGTGGAAATCGCTAACGAACGTATGTGCATCGTAGCTATGAACGCCGTGTTCGATTTATTATGTCGTTATAGCGATAGGACGGCCTCGTTAATAGGCGAAGATATGAACGTCGTATTAAAACGTTTACCGATTACCAGTCGTTTAATTACCGATCGTTATCGTACTACCGATAATGACGATTTAGATTTAGACGATAACAATAGTAGTAGTAGTAGTAGTAGTAATAATAACGTCGAAGACGACGATGATATAGGATTAGATAGAAAAGGATTAGATACGGATAGATTTATGGAAATGTTAGTCGATCTATTAGAAGATTCCAACGAGAAAATTCGTCTAACAGCCGTAGAAGGTCTTTGTAAATTAGCGTTCAACGGTATTTGCAAATCGCCGAATTTAATAGCCCGTCTAATTTTAGCCTGGTTCCGCGAAGAAAATACCGATTGCGCTAAACTGCAACAATATTTAAGTTTTTTCTTTACTCAATACGCGCGCACGTACGATAATAGACGAATTATCGTCCAAGTTTTTTTACCGACGATGCGCGAACTATTCGACGCTCCGTTATTAAGTCCGTTGAGTAAAATCGATCGAGACGCCGTGGCTAAATTAATCGTTACTATACTTCATCCTAGGTTAAAGGAACATAATAACAGCGATGATGATAAACGTTTCGACAATAACGAACATAACGATTTAGCCGAACGGATATTAATCGAAATCAGTACGAATACTTTTAATTCCGATAACGACGTCGTATTATGTCGAGCGTTATCGCGATTAGAGTTATCGCATACCGACGAAAATATCGTCGATCTCGTTAGTCGTGCCGAGAAAAAAGTTAAAACGTACAGAGATAAGACGTGTTTAAAATATATTCGAAAATTTCATTCGGACGTAATCAGGCGTGCGACAACGGACGATAATCGAAAAAAGAAAATCGCCGGACAAACGAGCCGCCAGACGGTTGACGATGACGATGATGAAGAAAAAGAAGTCGAGGATGATGATGATGATGAGGATAATTCGACGTCTTTTTTCCACGTCGCTCCTACGAATAGTAGGAATGAGGTGGGTAATGATATTTTGAAATAGATCGCGTCGACCGTGTGTATAAGTCTGTGGTAAATGACGACCGAGAAATATCATGATTTAGTTTAATTTTTATTTTTTTGAACGGGTTTTCATTTTAAACATATTTATGTTATTATGATTATTGTTATTACTATTATTTTTCATTTTATTAAGAAACGATGCTACGATGGTCTTATATATCTTAAAATTTACTGTGTAATATTCGTGCCTTTTTAAACAATTTTTCTAATAAAATATATTTTAAAAGGAAACAGATCGTACGGAATATACACATATATATATATATATATATATATATATATATATATATATATATATATTTGATCGAATAGGCATGCTAATGAAATAGTAGGAGTGATAAAAGTCACGATGAAGAAATTAAATGATTTAGTTCACTTTTTGTAACGAGTTATGATTTTAAACGTATTATTATTATTATTATCAACAATAATTTAAAAAAAAAATAAACTTTTATATAAAAAAGTCATATAAATTTTCGGGGAAATTTTTATTTTTCTAGCCATTTGTGTTATGTGTATTTGTATGGCAGACCCCGCACCAACGGGAAATTGCGGTTGAAGAAGAAGTTTATGTGTAAATTTTATATTGCTGATTTGTCGATTGTGTTGTTTACCACGTTCACTATTACTGTTTTTTCATTTTGCTATTTTTTTTTTGTAAATTGTATATCTAAATTATTTTTGTTTTTACATTTTATTTTATATTTGTTGCTTTTCTTCTTTTATACTTTTATAAACTGTATACATTTTTATATTTTATTTTTTATGTTCGCTTGATAATGACTTATCAACCGAAAAAAAAAAACATTGTTATCTTTTTATACAAAAGTTTAGTGATTTTAACTACTTTACTTTTTTTTGGTTTATTTTTTAAAAATCACTGCATTCCAAAATAATAGTAATCGTAAAAAAAAAATATTACCGAGGTAGAAAGTAATTATCTAGCAAATTCGCACATTGTATCATTTTATAAATGTTGTGTCAAGTTGTGAAAAATTCTTTAGCTGCGTCTAGTAGCACTATACCGTACGCTCGTTGCAATTAAAACTACACATAACGAATTCGGTAATACGAGCTATTTATTGTGTTTTACAATATCTGTGGCGAAAACCGAATTGTACATTACGAATAAGCGTATGATCTCAGAACTTGACTTATTTAATTTACGCGTACGATATTTGGCCAATTGTTTTTTGACCTGTACCATTGGTCTACAATATTAAACTGAAATAAGCTTTATACCATTCGTTATATATTATGTAGTATTTAATAGTTACAGTTCACGTATTTTTCATTAGTTCGGTAACACTGATTTTAAAATAACGTACGTACCAAATTGATTTTAGACATGAGAGAGGATGAAAAAATTTAATGGCACGATACACCTCGTACCCTTATATATATGTTTCATGTAAAATGTGTTTCGTAGATACGCAATATTACACTACCCCAGCTCTGGTTAAAGATAATAATAAGTGTAATATAAAACAAGAGCAATTACACTTTAAAATTTTCGAAATTTATTTTGGGCGAGAACGCAAAACAAAACATTATGTTTGTTTTGTTGCGTCGATTCACATATAAAATTTTCGTAATAGTTAAAGCGCCTAAACTGAAGAATCATCGGCATCTGGAGGTATACACTGAAACTTTTAATAAATATTTTATTTAACGGTATTTAGAGTTTAAAGATGGGGCCTTCAGCAAGATGCGGTACGATAGTGCGCTGTATAAAGTAAAAGAAAAATTATTCGTTTAATGTTACTTTCCTCTTAGATTTAAACTGATTTATTGCCATTAAAAATATACACATAAAGAAAAAAAAAACGAATGTCGATGAAACAGTTATGCGTGATGTGGTTCCTTGCTAAGTGTACTTGTTGAAGTTAGAGGTGAAAGACGGGGTGAGTAACGTAGTCTCCTCACACTATATATTATTTAATTGAATCGCCTAAAAATAAGATAAAAAATTATAAAAATAAAAGTACGCTTAATTAAATTAAAAATAAATAAATGATTATAAATGTTAAATACTAACTTGAAATTATGAACGTTTGTATGTGAAATTGTTTAAACGATTAAAGAAGCACATGGGAAGTGGAAGCTAAATGATTAGGGTTCATGTTTAACTTTTGAGTGAGTTAAAATTAAGTACTACTCTTGAATTTCCTGTCTATAGATGACTGCATAATAAACACCAGCATGTTGTATGTTAGTTATACGAAGGGATTGAGTATAGGTTTAATTTTATATTACAAAGGAAAATCTGACAAGGCCGGATAGTGAAACATTATGTGTTCGATATCATCTACTTCATTCGTATTGTACATAATCGATAATCCGATGTCAATAGGACTCAAACTTGCCATTTCCCGAGATGAGCGCAATAAAAATTTAAATTTAGTGTTTGCTAGTTTTGCTCGATCGCCAACGCTAGGGGAAAAAATGTAAACTTTCTTTTCAATCAGAAAATTATCCTACCTAGCTTGTTAAACTGAATGTACATAAAACTTCTTGAACTGTTTTATGCTAGGTTGTAAACACTAAGATTAATAATGATTCATATTTAGTAATTTTATTTTTACATTTAGACGGAGTCCGTACTCACCTATATTTGAGCTACCTATGATAAACGGATCTAATGGTAAAATATTAGTAATTACATTGGCAGCTGAAACACGTCCTATACAAAGAAGAAATATCGAGAAATGTTTATTGACATCAGCAACTGGCGTTACGATAGATAACAGAGCCATATCGATAGAAATAATGAGATCCTTATATAAAATGACTCGCTCCTTATAAATAAGACCATAGAGATGTGACGTTATAGTTGTTTATTATAAATAATATTTGTACATATTTGATATATGGAATAAATGTGTGCGAGTTTATTATCGATAACAATATCTAAGTATTTTAATTTAGAGTGATTGACCAGATACAATATTGAATTTCTTTGCTTCATCGACTAGTCTGTTCGCTCGAAGTCATATATATAGTTTTTTAATGGGAAATTAAATACATAAACTGCATATGAAACTAATTTAAAAAGTAGGTTCATTAATGAGCTAAACTCATCCATAAAAAATAGTGTACACGAGAGTACAAAATGTTCCAAAGCGCAGCTCCAAGTACAGATGCCTGTGGAATACCAAGTGAAAAAATATTACTTCATAAATAGTTATTATTTTAGTTCTTCGAACAAATACTAGTACAACCATTGCAACATTAGGTGATGATATCTATTTATAATAATACCGATTAGTTCAAATTAATATAAACCCAAATACTTTCACTCGATAGAGAAACAATTCCCATTATGATTAGTGTGAAATAACTTTGATTACAATTAGGAAAATACATCATAATTGTACGTAATTCAACCGTTACAATGATGTAAAGACTTCGAGAGAAAATTTGTCGGTTTACATCCTACAGTAAAATAATTGACACTTCGAACAAATAATACACGCAACGACTCGAAAAACGTACAAATAATATGTGTATCTCATCAGAAATCTTAAAATGTAAGATAGATGAAACGAAGTAAAATTACACGATCAAAAATTTAACATCGAAAATATACGTTGAACGTAAGAAATGTAACACGTTTTTAGTGCATGATATTTAAAGATGCGGATACATTTGAACAGAAAAGAACGAATTTATTTAAAGAAAATTTAGATTTACAATGTTAAAACTAAATTAATTAGGCTATGTACATTGATAAATAACACTAGCGATTAATTAAGAAATGTCAAACCGCTTAAACATTAAATTATTACAATAAAAATATATTACTTAAGAAAAATTAAAACAAAAAACCTACGCAAAAGAACGAAATGCTATAATTAACTTTAAATTAGACATAATAATAGCAACTGAAATCTGGTAAAATAAACAATTTAATACTGTTCTTCATTTTTTGTGAATTGCAATGTTAGATTAATATTTTTCATTTTATATATATATATTTAATATTTATTTGATAACGGTTTAACAACCGAAAAGTTTTGTGATTTTTCATAAATAAAAAACTTTTCGTGATTTTAACTTCTTATTTTTTTGTTTATTTTAATAAAAATCACTACATTAAACGTTCTTCAAATTAAATCGCATAATTGATTTTTAAGCGGAATTAATTATAAAAATCTGAGCTTGAGTTTGCGATGTCTATAATCGGTGAAACATTCACCTACACATATTGTAACTATCTATAATTTTAATTAGCTTATATTATTATGGCTTTTTATAAGATTTTTTCGAGATATTTCGCTAATGTATGCGTTAAAATATGTGAAAGTTTTAATTATGTAAGTAATATTTTGTCGTATCGTGTAGCGACATTCTGCAGCATTGATTTTGCATTATCTGTAATCTTGTATAAGTACTAAAGACCACACAGAACAAGCACATGTCAATCTTGGTCGGATTACGATAGTATAGATTATAGATCATTCTTTTTTATTTCATTTACTAAGATCGGACTTTTTATGAAATACGGAGTATCGAGTGTGGACAGCTTTATGGCCTCCATCAATAACTTAACGTGGTTATTAAACGTTAAACGACTACCCATTGTCACTACTAAATACTTAACTTCTTTAACAAACGGAAGTCGCTCGAATTTCACTACAATGTCAGACAAAGATAAGATGGCCTCCTTCTTGAGAATAAAATAGCTTCTGTTTTTTTAGCATTAAGGTTTAATTTCCACCTCTGATAGTAGTCAGAAATTGAGTTTACCGCTTTCTGTCATCTATCAATAGTATCTGTTCCTTACGAAGCACGGTATAAAGCTAAGCCATCAGCAATATAATGCGGAATGTGTGAATGGTGTTTTTATAATATTGTTTAATAATACTAGAAAGAAGTATGGAACTTCATTGTGAGACTCCCGAATCATACGTTTTTATTGCGGAATTAATAGATATATTACATGCTTAAAACGAACGTGCAGTTTTCGGCGAGAAATATAACTAGTAATACAATTGATGATGCATAATGTTCGTTGTTACCTACGGGTTAAAATTGGAAGAAAATTGAATGCGAACATAATTATAAACGGAACCACAAAATAGATAATTAAAAAAAAAAATTAACCCGTCGTATTTCAGAAAATTTCAAGGGAAATATAAAAGTAACAAACATTAACCCTTTCAGTCACCATGCCCACCATATGGTACATGAAATTTTAATACTAACAAAATTATATATTTTTTAGTTGATCATGAAGTGTCTCAATATGAATTATATTTATGAGTTAACTAAAAAGCAACGTTGTATAATAAACAGCTTGTATAAAATTTATCATTTTCTGTCAAAATTTCATGTATGATTGAAAGGGTTAAGGCGGAATGAAGGTGTAAAATATGAACATCATTCGTCATTCTAAACACCGTATAAATTCTTATATAAGCATTTTTCTTTAAATATAAAAATTAAATAACTTAAATTAACTTTCAAATATAAATTCTGAAATTAAACCAAGTTATGATGAGTTAAACATTTTGCATTGGTAAGTGCATATACTTTATACAAAGGAACTTGTTAAAATTATTACCAAATCTGGTAATTAATGTATGACATTTATATACTTTTTATTTCGGTTTTGTTTATAAATGATTAATAATTGTAGATTTACTGTTCATAATGTAATAATATCAACATCACCGTGATCGCTTCTTGCGTTATGCATTTCAGCCTCATTTTGTTGGTATCTTTATCTAAAACTGTTTAATTTTTTTTTTTTTGGACGGGTACTATGTACTGCTGCTATGGCCAGAAGCACCCGTATGGAAAAATGAATGTTAGATTAGATTGATCATGCCTATAGCTCGAAGGAATTGAAGTGCTGCTTCTACAGCAGTTGAATCATCAGATAGAACTGATTTGAATGAACTACCATTAAAGTTTTGGGGACGGTATACGGAATATTGTGGGCAGTCAAAGAACAAGTGCCGGAGTGTTAAGGGGGTTCAGGCACAATGAGCGCACAGAGGTGGACCTGTTCTACTTAGAATATAACCATAAGTCAGTGCAGCATGGCCAATACGAATACGGGAAAGTACTACCTGATCCTTTCTGCTTTGCGCCGAATATTTTCAAGGAAGAGGAGAGGAGCGAATGGATCTAAGATGATTCGTTGGAGGAATTGCATTCCACAGATCACAAAATAATTTATTTGCTATATATTTGATGGAGGTGACTGCATCTGCCTCAGGTATAGGTATTAAGAGATAAGGTTGGATTCGAGCTGCCTCTTTAGCTGCTTTATCAGCTAATTCACTTAATGTGAAACCTGTGTGGCTTGGAATCCATATTAGGGTTATTTTCAGAGTAGGGTGTTGGTACAAGAGATTCAATATTTTAATAGCAATAGGATGGATTTTGGAAGAATTAGGGTTGAAACACATAATGGAAGAGAGTGAATCAGAACATATTAAAAGATCATTGTGATTTTCATTGACCACAGCGGATACAGCAAGGTAGATTGCGTATAATTCAGCGGAAAATACCCAGTACTATGGAGGCAAGCTGTAGCGAAGAATATGATCCTCTAAAACCACCGCACAATCACAATATGTATTAAGTTTAGATGCGTCGGTATAAATTTTTTTACATCCTCTGTATTTGTCTATGGATTGTTCAATGCGGATATTTATTTGACCTGCAGAGAGTGACTTTATTGCGGAATGCATTAGAGATGTGTCGGTTTGGATGGAAAAGAGATGCCAGGGAGGATATTGCGTGTGATTTTTATAAATTAAATCAGGAATTTCTGGAATAGGAAAGTTATCAGGAAGTTGGAAAAGTGTTTGTATATCCCATTTTTTAATAAGTTATTTTCTTCTTAAAAACGGAGGCCATTCTTCAACTTCGCAATAAAGACTGTCAATCGGACTTGTACGAAAAGCACCGATGGCTATTCTAATTGCTGTATTACAGATGATATCCAGTTTTCTCAATGTGATATTTTTAATGGTCGTGCTGTATATTACGCTTCCGTAGTCCAGCTTTGATCTTATGAGGCATCTGAACAAATGTAATAAAGTTTTTTTATCCGCTCCGAACGATGTGTGAGCTAATTTTCTCAGCATACTCATGTCCGCAGAAATTGAAACCAGTAGTTTGTTTACGTGTTCTTTCCATTTTAACTCATTATCCCAGTGTAAGCCTAGAAATTTCATGACTGATTTCGTTTTTATCGGTTGATTTTTAATTGTGATCTGCAGTTTTTTTGTACATTTAATACGTCGGCAGAAATGAACGGCCGCTGTTTTTGACTGAGAAAGTATCAAATCATTTCCTGCTGCCCAATTTGCTATATTTGTAACATTGTCCTGCAACATTTTTTCACCCACTGAAATGTTTTGACATGGTTAAAAGATTGCTATATCATCTGCAAATATACTGAAGAAAATGGGTTTTTGTATCATTAATGAAATATTTGTTATCATAATGTTAAATAAGGTAGGACTAAGTACCGATCCTTGTGGTACACCATTTTCAAGTGAGTGTTGTGTTGAATAAGTACTCCCGATTCGAACCTGAAATTTTCGGTCATCTAAGAAGTTTTTTATGAAAGCAAGCATGTTTCCAGTGATTGACCAGTCGTATAGTGTATCTAGGATTTTACGTTTCCACGTTGTATCGAAAGCCTTTTGAAGGTCAAAGAATACCGATAAAACATGAGCTTTGTTTTCCACATAGAATTGTATTTTACTACTAATATAATATAGTGCATCTACTGTTGACCTCTTTTGACGGAAACTGAACTGATGAGGTGTTAATAGTCCTTGCTGCTCAATAATCCACAGCAGCCTTCGGTTGACCATTTTTTCCATTAGCTTACATAATACAGATGTTAAAGATACTGGTCTAAAGTTTCCCAATTCATTACTGTTTTGACTGTATTTTGGTATAGGTATTACGATTGCCAACTTCCATTTTGTTGAAAATTGATGCGATTCCCAGATATAGTTATATATGCGTAATAATTGTTGAAGGCCTGTTGATGAGAGATGTTTTAAGAATTCTGTGCATATTCTAATATTCTATCTGGTCCTGGAGATGTGTTTATTTTTCTAGATTTTAATGCTTCTTCCAATTCCTTAAAAATAAAAGGAATATTATAAGATTTTTTATTGTCGGATAGTTCTTTCAAGGGGATCGTTTCATGTTCTAGCCGACGTTGTAACTCTTCATTCGGTAAATGATAATTACTTGATATCTGCGCTAAATAATTTGCAAATGCTTCTGCCAACGTGAGCGGGTTATTATATATTTTATTTTTAATTAGTATACTGTAAAATCTATTTTGTGGTGTACCATTCATCGAGCGAATTTTATTCCATATTTTTGTAGTCGGGGTTTTAGAATTTAAAGATGATGTAAATTCATTCCATGATTTCCGTTTTGCCTGTTTGAATATAAACCTAGCTTTGGATCTTGATTTTTGGTAATTAATGTGATTTCCAAGTGTTGGATTGTTTTTTTAGTTTTCTTAGGGCTTTCCGTCGATTTCGCAGAGCTATTTTACAATCACAGTTCCACCAAGGGTTAATTTTGTTCCTAATGAAATAGGTTTTCTCTGGTATTGAATCCGTTGAGAAATTCGAGATAATGAAATTAACATCTTCTGCTAATTTGTGTCATTTTGATACTTTTGCCAGTTGGCTTTCTTAAAATTTCACCTTGGTAGTGGTTGAAATATTGGAATGTCTTTGAGAATATTTTTTTTAATTTTACAAGTACTGCCACATTTCCTACATAATCGGTCTATGATATATTTTATAACATGTTTTGATCAAAACCGAATATATTACGTCTTCTGTTGTTTTGTTATTTCTCATTTTTTATTACGTTCTTCCCAAATTGATATCGCTTGTTTTATTTTCATGAGCCATCGTTATTTGTTTAGATTAGACTAATATAATAATTTGATATGACGAAATGAATCTTAGTTAAATTCAATTAACAAATTACCAAAATATAATATTCAATAAAGATTTTGCAGTGCAGGATAAAACAAAATGAAAAAATGGCAATATACAACTGGTTTTTTCCTAGGTTTCAGTTTTATTGTTATAATGTTGAAATGTTTATAGCATTGAAACATACTTGTAAATTCATTATGAAAAATGCATATAAACAAAAATATAGTTTTTCTTAATTTTGGCACTAAATTTGTTTTCTTACACATTAATTTTTAAATGATTCCAAAAAAATGAAAAGTATATATCTGATACTCATTGTAAATTAATAAAAATTTGTGTACCTTATAATTTTTAAAATCCATACAATAATTTTTAAACAAAATATTTTAAAAATAAACAAAATATTTTAAAAATAAACAAAATATTTTAAAAATTAATTATGGTGCACGGTATGTTCAAATTTATCTTTGAATATCGACTGCCAATAATCGATGTTTTCACGTTGTGGTCTTGGACACCATGTATGGTTATGACTTATTTGTTGCTTTTTAATTTTGTATAATTTAATGTTTTGGGTGTTGAATTTATATGAATTATATAACCTGGTGTATTTTAATTATATTGTGAATATTACCGAAGATAATGACGTACGAAGCTCATAATATAAATGCTAAACATAATGATTTAATTCATGATGTTGCTTATGACTATTATGGGCAAAGAATGGCTACCTGTTCTAGTGACCAATACGTGAAGGTAGTAGAATATTTACGTCAAAATGTAAATTATTATGGTATCCACTAATTGTTTAAAAAAAAAAATCAATTGAAAATTAGTTAAATCACTAATATTTATTTTCTTATAGAAAACACAAAGCTTTTCGGCATTTACGCCATTTACGCCATTATCAAGTGAAACATTTTTAAAAATCATAATTTTAAAAATAAAAATTAAATATAATTACTTTAAAATATTTGATGGTGATTGTGAAAATATATTTTACTTGTAAAATTGTGTTTTTTAAAAAATTTTGTGTTTGTATATTTTTATATTTTATATTTTACTTTCGGACATCATAAGTAAATGAAAAATTTAAAATTCCACCAGTATACAACTTTTGCAGAATCCGGAAAATAATATTGAAGAAAAAATTAATATAAAAAAACAAAATTAATAAACAAATATATTGATGTTAAATTTCAACAATTCAAAAAATAGACAGAACATAAGCAGAACAGCATTTTTGGAGTATATTTTCACAATCACCATCAAATTTGTGATTGTTTAAAAACGTTTCACTTGATAATGGCGTAAATGCCGAAAAGCTTTGTGTTTTTTATAAGAAAATAAATATTAGTGATTTAACTAATTTTCAATTGATTTTTTATAAAAAATCACTACATTCCACATTATATAAAAAATTAAAATAATTGTTTTTTGAGGTTTTTTTTGTATATATATGTGAATGACGGTACACAATAGTAATTTTAGCTTTGAAAAAGGTCGGAATGTTTAAATCTTATTCCTAACGAAAAATGCACTATTCAAATAATTTGAATTTCACGACAAAAAATTGTTTTAGCATTTAAATTAAAAATATTGTGGGAGTTATGAAGATTCAGTCCTCAAGTCCAAAATTAATGAAATTTTGAACAAAATTCACATTTCAATAGTAATGACCAATACAAATCTGAAATGCCTAATACTTTATTTATAAAATAATATATCATTAGATAACAAATCTGAAATGCCTAATAATTCATTTATAAAATAATATATAATTAAATAACAAATCTGAAAAGTCCAATAATTTATAAAATAATGTATAATTACGTAACAGTTATCTTCATGCTGAAAATTAACTTTTACTACGTATTTGGATTCCTAAATGTTTTCTTTCGACAAACTCCGTTTTTGTGATTAAATTAATGAAAACTTTTAGTTAATCTCCTGCCAATGGTGAAATCAAAATCATGACTGTGTAAGTGTGTATCAGCTAGTGTGAGTACTTTGTTGTAAACTGGAGGGGAATTAAGTTTTGTGCGCAGCAAACGTAACTTGCATGAATTTATTATCACTAACTTCAAGCTACGTGTTGTAATTTTGTTTGAAGACACTACTGCGTTGTAAATGTTTTTTTGCAAAAACCTAAAAAAAAAATTGTTTGCAGTTTTTAAAAGGAAGTTACGGGATTTATACCAATAGGCTTCATCTGTAAACGTAGCGGTTAAATTTAGTTCTCTAACTAGAAGGTTTGTAATATATATAAAAAATAAAAGGAGACTAAGTACAGAGCCGTGCGGAACTTATTCTTTTATTTCATACAGATCCGTTATGGCGTACTCATGCTTAATTCTGAAATATCTTTGTGAAATTATGTAATTAGTTGAACGTAATCTTGTGGCCATAAGTTGTTAAATGATTATTGTATATCCGGAAATACTTCGCTATAGTATTCTTTGCATTCGAAGTAGTTAATAAAGAAATTTATTTCTCAGCCTTCGGGTATTGTTTTTAAAGTAAAATTACAAATTACAACGAGGGATAAGGTGTAAACTGAGAAATATTGCTAACTTAAATTAATTAATTAATCAAATAAAAAATATTTTGCATGATAAATTATAGTTGGTAATTAGGATACATTTAACAATTATAATCACGAGTGATTTTTCTGAAATGACAGTTCTCATTTGGTGTGCGTTAGTAAAATATAAACAGGGACCAGTTTTTTGTATTTATCTATTTCTCAAATTGTTCTTCAGAATGTTTTAATTTAATTATTTCATTTTTACTGACCTGTATAATATTATGCGAATGGAATTACTTCGTTATTCAGACGCTGTTTATCGTGGATATATATATATATATATATAATATATATATATATATATATAGCATGGTAGTAATTATATTCCGTATTATTCGTTCCGACGTTTTAAATGATTTTTTTTGTTTTTTGTAAGTTCGTGATCGTATATGAGATATTATGCAATCTTATAATTCTAAATATTTGTTTATTATTAAAATTTGCAGATTTGGGATCAAGATAAGTCCGGGAGTTGGAACTTATCTTCGTCCTGGAAAGCTCATAGTGGTTCGGTGTGGAAAGTTACATGGTGTCATCCTGAATTTGGTCAAGTGATAGCTACTTGTTCGTTTGATCGGACGGCTTGTATCTGGGAAGAAGTAGGTTGGTCGGATTCATGTATTCATTATAAAATATATAATTTTTTCTAATTTTATTTATAAATTACAACACGTCTATATCTGTTACTGGTTTTATTTATTATTTCAATTTTGTTCGTAATTCCTGTTCGTTATTGTATATAAAATTATGTAAAGATGGACGAGTAAAATAATATTTTAATATGATCAAGACCATACGACAAGTAATTAATAATTGGAGCGTACGATGTCGAAATATAATGTGTAAAGCCGCTTGGTTCCATATTAAGTGAATCTCTTAAGGTTGGTTTACACTATACAGAACGACATGCCGATACACTAATTGTCGTTAAAAAAAAAAAAAAAATGAAACGTGTTTATACCAAACAGAACGGCGAAATACGACAAAATATACACACGTGGCTAAATCGACGTATATCCGTAATGTTATTCGAATTTGTTCGCATTACTAAATTCATTAGCGCAGAACAATTGGAAGCATAATGGTTTAATAATGTGTCATGGGCAGTTTCGCATTATTCGGTGTTACAGGTACACAGACAGACGAAATATTCTTATCTAGAAATTCAAAGTGTATCGATTGCTTGTCTTTCTCATCGCGTATCTGTACCGTTATAATGCGGATCGACTTTTAAATATCGGTTTAATTAAACTCGGCAAATTTTTTGTGGTATTTCGATTGTATTAACAGCAATAAAGACATATTTTTGCAAATAATTGTTTATAGGAACTTTAATCTCTTCTACGATAGGTACGTACTTTATAGGATTATGATTAATCTAGCTGAAAAAATTATTGACGAGCAAGCTGGTTTACAATCGAGAAGGTCATGAATATATATTGAGAAAAATTTTGAAGAAAATAAAATTACTTGCATTGTGTTTGTAGATCTGAAGGCATCATATGACACAGTGAATCATGAATTACTGCTGAAGAACATATATGAAATGACAGCAGATTTCACATTTATGAAGATAATTGAAAATATCCTGAAAAATCAAATGTTTCGCATTGAACGCGAAACAAATTCGTTGGAGATAAGAAAAAAAAAAACGGTCTTTGACAGGCTAGCGTTCTGGCACTTTTGCTTTCTAATGTTTAATCAAATGACCGACCAATAGGGGTAAAACTCGGTATTTCATTTATGTGGACGATCTTGTCATTGCTAGTCAATCAGATAAATTTGAAGAAATAGAAATATCTTTAATTTAAATGTTCGAAGAACTCAATAAATACTATATTTAAAATGGTTTAGTTCTTGATCTGGCGAAGACGCGAATACGTGCTTTCTGTTTTTAAAAACCCGAAGCTGAAAGAAAATTAAATGTGGCGTGGAAAGAAGTAGTCCTCGAATGTCAATAAAATTCTTTGTCCTTGACATTGGATAGAAGCTTGATTTTTCGAGTGCATTGTGAAAATGTTATAAGGAAAGTAAATACAAGAAACGTAATTATTAAAAAATTAGTCGGAACATCATAGGGAGCAAAAACATCACCAATGATATTATGCATTTCGACATCGGAACATGCTTGTCCTGTATGGACACATTCAACGCGTGCAAAAAAGGTCGATGGAAGAGAAAAAAAGTGGTAACTACATGCAGGGAACATCAGCAGACAAGATATCTCTATTATTGCTTTAACGAAAGATGAACGGGGGGGGGATGGTTCTTCTTTGACTAAATTGTTAGGCAACTATCTGAATACCGTTTAGTTGTTATTACTAAACGCGTAAAATTAAAAAACAGTTACCAAATAAAAGAAAAAAAATAAGCTTTTTGAATGTATACAATAGAGTGGAAGCCTTTGAAATGTGGTGCTCGCGGAGGATGTAAAAAATCACCTGGATGAAGAAAAGAACAAATGAGAAGGTGCTAGAAATAATACGTGAATAGAGAACTCTAACGAATACGTTAAAAAAAGAAGCAAGCTTACGTCGATAGGATATCTATTTCATGCATAATCGTACGCAAGTACAAATACAAAATGGAAGACAAGCGGTGCAGATCCGGGAAAACGTACATCGAGCAAATAATGGAAGATACCGCAAGCTATGCGGATTTAAAACGAAAGGTCGAACTAAGGAAATTCTATTGGTAGTTTAAAAGGATCAAAAATCACAAAAGGTTATTATCCACAAATCTATTGATGTGGAACGAGAATAATAAAAGGTCCAATAAGATTATACGCTATACTTCATAGTTTATATGTAAATGAGAACAAATATTTTATTAGAAAAAGTTATACACAACTTATGTTACTGGCAGTTAATTTTGTACCGGATGCATACCACAATGAACAAAATTATCTTATTATAACTGAAAGTTAATTATGATATATATATATATATACAACCACTGGAAAATATAAAAACCTGCAACTTTTTTAAAAAAAAAGAGCGGGAAAAGGTTAAAAATTTACAAAATAATAAGGCTTATAATAAATTATGCTAATATACATAAATTTTAGTTGGATAGAATCGTAATTACTGGTCGAGTAAATAAACGCGTTATCGTGATACAAACATTTATTGAAAAAAAAATCGATCGATACTTTTAAAAAAGAATTCCTAATATAGGGTAATTTCAAGTAAACGTGCATTTCATCGAGTTTTAGTGTTACATCTTAAACACCTATTTGAATGATTCGCAATTTATTAAAAGTAGCTTTAAGTACTGAGCTCCGTGCTGGATAGGTTATTTTATTGGTCGGAATAATGACTTGTAGATTATCATCTTGTTGTTAATATTAAGGTAATACTATTAAAAAGTGGGTATACGGAACGGATGGCTTTATTTGTCTTAAGACTAGTATATTTTACGTGTTTAGTGAATGTCAATCTGTTGTCTAAAGTAACGCCCAGATAACGTACCTGGTCACTTCAATCTATTTGAGCATCTTGAGTAAGTAGACTATCTGGCAATGTTGGTGTTCTACGGGTGAGTTTATATATATATATATATATATATATATATAAAGATAGTATTGTTATCATTTTAATATTCTATATCGTATATTTATAGCGCGAACTCTAAATTATAAACTAATTTAAACAGTACACACGTCACACTTTTCAACAATGTGTTTTATTGTTTGTTCGCGGTGAAAACGATCTCGCAGAATTTTTAATTTATTATTCATTGACCAATCGTGAAGTACTATTTGTAGGAGCAGGTCTTTTATTACTATTTTCCCTCAGTAAGTCGAAGGTTTATATCGCAAGGTAGACATACAAAGTATAGATAAATAGCATGTCAAAATAAATAGGCTGTTTCAGTAATATATTGGTTTTTTTTTTGTTTTTTATTATATGCGTTCACTTTATATCGACGCGCTTGTTAGAATCGAAATTATTTACTTAATAAAATATTCTTTTTTGTAGTAGTACAAAATGTCGGAGAAGGTCCGTCGAAAAGATGGGTGAAAAAGGCGAATTTAGTCGATTCGCGTACTTCCGTGACGGATGTTAAATTCGGACCGAGATATTTGGGATTATATTTAACTACGTGTTCGGCAGATGGTACTATTAGAATATATGAAGCGCCTGATGTTATGAACTTAAGTCAATGGACGCAACAACATGAAGTATTCTTTAAACCGGCTTGTAGTTGTCTGTCTTGGACTAATTCATTTAATAGGTGTACTATAGATATGTAGATTTATTTTACAACATTTCTTTGTGCGAGTGCGTATATATTATATATATATATATATATATATATATATATATATATATATATATATATATATATATTTTAAACATTCTTCGAAGGGGTTTTCACTCTCTACGATATTGTATGATTTAGTTTTTAAATATATCCTGTATTATTTTACTTTTAAAGTTATTCTTTTATGCTAAACCGCAATGGTGTATTTAGTCATCAGAAAAATGTTGATAGCGATGGGCTGAAACGACAAATGTATTTTTAAAATTCGTCGTTCGATTATAGTCAAAAAGAAGTATATTTTAAAATTTTTAATCATAGTAACTGAGAGAATTGCCTCTATTCGGCGCGTATTCAATTTTAAATTATTTAAGAATATTTTAGAACGTATATTCATCGAAATTAAGGGCATCGTTCTTTTAGTTTAATACGTAGACCAAAAAAAAATTTGCGAAAATTTACACGAAATTCTGTTCGTAAAATTTAATTTGCATATTAAACGGATTTAACCTCGAATTCAATAAGCTTTATTAACAAAACCCCGTTAGCGTGTGATAAATTTTTGACAAGTGAAATTCCTTCGTCTTTGTTAATTTAAATTCTTCTGTTGTACGTTTTTAGTTAACGATTAATTTTTGTTTGAAGCAAAACATATTTAATAACCGATCGTGCGACTATTTCAGATTTCATATACCGCTGATCGCGGTCGCTAGCGATGATAACGATAGCTGCGGTAATACTAAAATATCAATTTACGAATACAACGAACAAAGCAGGCGGATGAGACCGGCTGATGCACTTATTAATGTTACGGATCCTGTCCACGATATCGTGTTCGCTCCTACTTTAGGACGTTCTTTTCATTTATTAGCTGTCGCAACGAAAAATGTGAAAATTATCAAGCTTAAACCCATTGTGTAAGTGTGACGACGGTGGTTAGCGACTTACGCCATAATATTTATCATTAACCTTTTCAGTTTTATAAAATCTTGACGTTAGATTATACATTTTATAAGGATGTTTATTATATAATACTTCTTCTTGGGCGAACCGTAGATAATTATTCACGTATTTATATAAATACTTTTAAAATTGTGACATTTCATCTATAAAAATCTTCGTTAACATTATTAAGTATTAAGTATACCTCCGGAAAAACACATTAATGCTAAAGTCATACAGCTCCTAGAAAACTGTGAGAATTTAAGACGACTTAAACGTGTCGAGAACCGTATGACTTAGTGAAGTAATTAATAAGTCAGAATTACTTCATTTTGAAAGTGTAACTCTTAATGCGTGCTTTCAACTTCGTCATCGTTATTGTCAAACATGACATAGTCGTCGAAATAATCTTAACGAAAAAAAAAAGTCTCGTCAGTTTGTAGCTTAACGAGTCGCATAAAACAGTTTTGAAAGTAAAAATGACGTTCGTTAATTGGGTATTGAGCAACGTATTACGCGTAGATTTTAGTAAGAATGCGTCGTATAGATTGTAAATAATAATGATGGTCAACTTCGAAAATAATATAAATTTTTAAAATTTGCAATGAAAATAAATTGCGTTGAAATATTCATTTTTAATGTAAGAAAGTTATCTCTCTTCGATTAGAGTTCTCACGCACTCTAAATGTCTGATGTCCGAATTTCTTCTCATGTTGATCGTGTTCTGGATTTCGCGTTTTTCAATTATCTTGTGCAAGACTTCGTCATTAGTTTACTCCATGGTATCTTTAACATCCGACAACAACACCATATTTCAAACGCGCGGAGTTTTCCCCTTTTTAGAATCGGTCCCTGCTCCATATAACGCGATACTGCGGATAAAGCTTTTTATAAAATGTGTTTTTTTTTTTTATCATTTTCTGACAAGTTTTTTGATACGTGGAAAGGTTTTTTTTTTTTCGTAAAAACGTTTTTCCCAAAAGTTATTCTTCTTTTTATACTTTCGTGCTACGACCGTATGATGATATTATACTTCGTAAGTAGAGGAACTTAGTTACTTGATTTATCCTCTGATTCGAATGAATATTTGTTCTTATTTTTTCGCTTTTTATACACGTCATTATTTTAGTTTTCATCGGTTACTTACATTCATTTTGTATATTTTTTTGTAGCGTTTTATTTAACATATTTAAAGATTATTGCAGTCCTTTCTCGGTTTCCGCCATTATTGCTATGTCGTCTGCAAATCTTAATTATATATTCTACCATTTATTCCATTATCAGTTTTTGTTTTCTCTAAATGATATTCCAATGCCTCGTTAATATAAATATTGAATAATATTGGTGAAACATTACAGCCTTGACGTACTCCTTGCATTCGACTGATTACAAATTGGTTTTTATACAGTTGAAAAAGTAGTCGTCGATCTCTGAAGTCGTATGCCTTGTTTCTTCAACGATCTGAATAGTATACTCTAATCCACGTGACGGTTTTTTTTTCTATTTATTCCATAGCTTTTTCGATGATTAAACGTAGGGAGAGAGTCTTGCTCCTTCTCCTGAAACCGAACTACTGATCATCATTGAGGTTGTTTTCAATTTTAGATTCTAGTCGATAATATATGATCCTCGTCAGAATTTTGAGCGCGTGGGGTAATATATTCAATGTTATATGTGATCTTTACATTCTTGAGCACTATGCTTTTTTCTTTCGTAATTTTTGCTTTCATATATATTTCATTGAATATTACGTTTTGAGTTTTGTCACCTAATAATTTAAGCGGTTCTCCTGGAATTTGATCAACTCCTACTACTGCTTTGTTAGCTTTTAGTTCGTTTAGAGCTCTTTCGAATTCATATTTTAATATAGGCGGACTCTTCTAAACCTCTTTTTGTAGTTCGGCTTCTTATGTATAATGCAGTTGTGTAAAGTAAGTTCACTTTAAAATTTCATTATATCTCATCTGACGATAAATGTAAATTTTAGGTCATGTTGATTAACTTATTTATCATTAATTTAGTTTAGATATTTTATTTCGGTTTCTGAGTATATTAATCATTAATTCGCCCGTTATAATAATTTTATTCAGGGATATCGGCAGTGGCGGAAGTAGTACTATAAGCAGCAATAGTAGCAGCGTAACGTCGTCAACTAATACTACAGGGACGTCTACGCCTGGCGGACCTGTTCAGACTCCTCCGGTTGGACGATATGACGTAACTATTGTTGCAACATTCGACGATCATTATTATACGGTGTGGAGAGTGTGTTGGAATATTTTAGGAACGGTATTAGCATCGTCAGGAGACGATGGCTGTGTTAGGTTGTGGAAATGTAAGTGATTTATGTATTTACATTTTCTGTTCAATATTACTTTCTCGACTTACTGAAATCTATAAACTCGGCGAAGATGGCGGATATTTATAACTATAGTTATTATATTTTAATTTACAAAATAAAAAAAAATAAAAAAAAAAAATGAATAAAACTTATACGGGAAAAATAATTTCGATAAACGGTTTTGTGAATAACTGATGTCGGAAGGGAAAAAATTCTCAAATATTCGGTATGCGGATGACACAATACTCAATAGAAAAATTGAGTATTCGTGGAAAGATAAATGGAAAACGACGAAGTGGACAGTGTACAAAACCGGTATATAGACCAAGTAAAGTGTAGGACCGGTCTAACGGTTACTGATGAGGGTCGCAATGGATAAGACACGATGGCGAAGAATTGATTGATTGGTCGCGGCGCTCGGATACGATCGAAGATGATGATGACACTTAGTAATTAAAATAACGCGTGGGATTCTATTATATTACACGGTTAACAAAACTGATCGCGTTGAAAAAGTCTTTTTATTGGCTTTTTAATTATTTTCGTTTTTTCTCTTTCGTCGTTCAAATTCCTGCATTCAAAAATCGAATGAAAGGAATCATCTAAATTTTCTTCATAGTATTTACCGATATCCGATTTAGCAATTTTAAAACGTTTCAAGTCGGCTTCATTATTTCCGTGTCCAATTAAAAATTGTGTGAAGTTATAAATCAAAATGTTCCATTTGTAATCTTTTTTCTGCGATTGGAATTATTTTCCATGTCACTCTTTGCCTGTTTTCTCGATTTCGTCCTGCTTTAATATTTTGATTTGGTTTACCATTTCCAACTTCAAATCTATATTGCTATAATATTGATAATTTAAATGATAGATTCGATAATAATCATTTTGTTCCTAACTTTTATAACGTTCAATTTATTACTTTGTTATGGATGTTTTAAAAAATATTTAAAACGTTTCGGAATAGCGGAAACTGAAAATTGTAGAGCATGCAAATTTGAATATATGGTTTTAATTTTATATGTCCTAGATTGTCGAGCAGTTAATGAATTATTTCCATTTTTTATGCTTTAAGAATTGCAGCTCTTGCACTTTTTTATTTTTATTTTTTACTATTTTTATTTTGATCCTTAATGATTCTATTTTGTTATTCGCTTTATTTCTGCTTTTACCAAGTCTTCTTTGCAGTCTTTAATCATCTTTTTAAAATTATCGAATTTTTTACTCCAATAACGAACATTTGTTTCTATGAGCGATTTATGCATTAGTAATTTTAGTATGCTCGTAAATTTTGCAATTTAATTGTATACGTTTTCTCTCGGTCAGTGAGAGTACTTTCATTTAGTGATTTACTATCTTTGGTCAGTGAGAGTACTTTCATTTAGTGATTTACTATCTTCGCTTAGAGGTGTTAGGCGCATTGTTGAATGTTCTGTTAGTGAAAAAAGTAATGCTTCGATGTTTTTCAGATTTCAATTAGTTGTTTCATGGATAATTATGAGATCAATTACACTGCTTCCATATTTTTTTCCAGTGCGCACTTACGAGGTGGATCAAATGTATGAAATAATTCGTGGCAGGGAACTACTTAATAAATAACTGCGTGTAAGAGCTATACAGCTAGAACAAAAGAAAAACAACCAGTTTAATAGAAAAGATAAATAGGAGTGTGTGTGATAGTTGCCTGCAATGTGTAACTTGCATAGATAAGTACAGGAGCTATACTAATTATTCTACTCTTTTTTTATTATAGTTTATGCTATTCGGGTATTTGTGTAGCGTTGATCTGACATATCACGTGTAAGTATCGGTTTCAGTTCCTGAAATTGTTTAATTAAACGGGTTAATTATTAGAATGCGCGAATCCATACTTTCATTAGAAGAAAAGTAGAATGCGAATAAAATATAAATTTTCTATTTAGATTGAAACGATATTCTCGTGTTTTTTTTTTATTATAGGCTATTATTCGACTGTGTAAAATATTTGTTAGTATTTCATAGTGCAGCATTTTGGTTCTACCCACGTTGACTAGTAATATATTTAATTTATCTTTTGTTATGTATTATTTATTTTGATATTATTATTTTAAGATGCACTTAACTGAGGAGATAATTTGTTAATTTTATTTAATTTTTTTTTTTTTAATTAACTGAATTTTACCTCATCTACTTTGTAGGATAGGTTTATTTTCGATTAACATGTTCATTAAGCCATTTATAATATCTTCCATAAATTCTTTTACCATTTGACCTCACCTAAAAAAAATTATGAAATTGTTTATTGAATGCATTTTATTAGATAAAACTATAATTTTAAAAGTCGCTAGAAAAAATTACATCTCTATTATGTCATAAAAATTAAATCTCTATTATGTAATAAAAATTACATCTCTATTATGTCATAAAAATTAAATCTCTATTATGTAATAAAAATTACATCTCTATTATGTAATGAAAATTACATCTCTATTATGTCATAAAAATCAAATCTCTATTATGTAATAAAAATTACATCTCTATTATGTCATAAAAATTAAATCTCTATTATGTAATAAAAATTACATCTCTATTATGTAATATTACTTCAAATAATTTTTCAGTTTTTAGTTTTTCAAATTTAACATATTTTATGCGTACATTCGGTACGTTAATTACGCATTCGTCGTTGAATTTTTTTTTTATTTTCTTCGTCGTTAAATGTATTAACTTTTGCCGAGTGTCTATTTTGTAATTGTCACGAAATTAATTTAATTATTATCGGATTTAAGGTTATCGAGATGGTTGGAAATGTGTGAACGTTTTAAAAGGCGATGGAAATATATCTTCAGCAGACCTGCCGATAATTACCGTAACAACGGCTGCAAATGTGATTTCCACCACTACTACTACTACTACTACTACTACTACTACTCATCCGGCGAAAGCTAGATACCTAAAATTAGGTACAATAAGTCATCCCAGTCAGGTACCTTATCACTGAGTTTTAATTGTGCATAGTATGTGATTTATACATGCGTGAACTGGTTAGAAATAACACTCATTGCTCGTATTAATTAATATTATGTACAAAAAATCGCTTTGTAATTAGTAAAATGTGCGCGCGTGGAAAAACGAAATATTTCGGGAGTATCGGGTGTCACATTCTTCTATTTGTTCGAAAGCTTTTTTTTTTTAATTTTATTTTTTCAGAGGTATAATAATCTTCTTTTTTTTTAATTTTATTTTTTCAGAGGTATAATAATCTTCTAGCGTACTTTATCGCACATTTTTGTTTCTTGTGTTCATTATTATTATTATTTTATTGTTTGTGGAATGTAGCGATTTTCATTGAAATAAACGACAAAAAATAAGTTCGTATCAGTAAAAATGTTTCTTTATTGAAAAATCACAAAGCTGCTGCTAGGTCATTATCGGGTGAAAAAATTATAAATTAAAAAAATATATAAAATTACAATTGGCAAAAACTGAGCAAAATGAAGAAAAGCGGTTATTTCATTAATACTGTTCTTCATTTTGTTCAGCAGTTTTTGTGGATTGTAATCTTAAATTATTATTTTTTCATTTTATAATTTTTTATCTTTTTAAATATTATTCACTTGATAATGACCTAACAGCTGACAAGTTTTTTGTGATTTTTCATAAAGAAAAACCTTTTAGAGATTTTAACTTCTTTTTTGTCGTTTATTTTATTTCTAAGCTTATCATTATTTTCCTCCGAAGGACGGTACATTCCTATTTGGTTAATTTTAAACGCGTTATCCTATTAAAAAAAAAAAAGAAAACTAATTAAATACTAATAATAGCTTTTCAATTGAAGGTATTCGGTGAAGAGCGCAAATTTTAAACTAAATGTTCCGACAAATTTGTGGAATATATAATAATTTTTATAAAAGTTTAATTAAAAAAATAACTTATTTTCAAAAAATAATCGAGAGTCAAATTGTTCGTAAAAAAACAAATTTCTTATTCTAAATAATTAATTGTTTCTCTTTATCAAACACGGAAATAGTAAATTTATTCCGATTTTTTTAATAATAATTTTATCCCGTCGATAATTTTAATTTTCTACTCGATATTTCGAAAAAAACCGTTAATTGTTTCGTAATTATTTACGGTTTTTAAAAGCTTTTCTCTCGGTTTACAATCAGCGTGCTTTTTTCGTTTTTCTTAAATTTTGAAATAATTTATACGCGCCTTCAAATCGTTAGGTGTGTAGTGTGGCTAAAAATCTATAGGAAATTTTTCTATATAAAATCGAATCCGTGTCTACTTTAATTGTAAGCGATTCGTACATAAATCGAAGTAATTTAATTTATTTTTTTTTTTTTTACGAAGTTTTTCTATATAATTCCGTCATTACGATATATGTAAGTAACATTCGCAGACTTCAATTGTTGCTTGAGTTTGGTAATGACGTAATAATGGAAATTGATTCGTATTAGTTGAAAATAAAAGTTTTAACGATTTTGTTCCCATTTATGCTGATTAATCCTGCGCTCCCTTAAAATTAGTATTACTATATATATCTGTCTATCTATCTATCTATATATATATATAGTGTGTGTGTGTGTGTGTGTGTGTGTGTGAATGCGTGTGGGTATGATCATATTTATATGTATAGTTCTTTTATATTTTGTATGTGCAATACTGATGTATATATGTGTATGTTTGTGTATATATATATAAACGCACGTTTCGTGTAGTGTATTACTTTAGCGCTAAATATGTACGTCTTTCATGCGTATAAAAATTTATGTGCAATCACATTTGTGTTCATTAATGTTACGCCTTAATTTTAATCGTGTCCATTTATTCATATACATATGTATTTTTTATTTACGAATTTAGTAAATTTGTTCATTATTTGATAATATATAAATATTTAAATGATCATTGAAAACTTATAACGATGTTTTATTTATCGTTTTCCAGTATATACACTTCACGCTTGTTAAGTGTTTACTTACGAAATATCTGCGTAAGCTAGCGCACGTCGATTATTCCAGAATCTTACATAATGCTCGAAAATTGGTTTTATTTCTTAAACCTCGTTCTTGCCTATTTAAATGTTCCAAATTACTGACGTGTACCTATGCTGAAAAACGATGAAGATACTAAATAACTTTTTAAATTTTTTATAAAAATTATTAATATTGTATATATTAAATGTTGCAATGACAAAACGTATAATTGAAAAAAATACTTGGTTGAAATTGAATAAAACTCTGACTGAATATGGAAATAAATTAGAATGAGTTACACTGATATTCAATAAATATTCGGGACGTAAGTAAAAAAAAAAAAAAACGAAAATTCGTTTTAATAAAGAAAATTTTTTCTGAAAAATGTATTTCGTGGCAAAAGCGTAAATTTATACCTGGTTAGATTCGTTAATAGCATTAAAATCGATACGAGATGCATATGATCGCAAACAGCACTCGAAAACGAAGAAAATGATCAATCACTTAATGAAAAGTCCACAACAAATGGTCACATTTCTTTGGGGTCCACATCATATTGAACTGTTTAGCAATGAGCTGGTTGATAGAGTAGCCAAAGATGCAGCGATAGCTCTGCCTACGCCAAAAATCTAATTTTCTTCGTAAAATTTCGCACGGCGCGCCAAGAAGTAATTATTGCATCTGTGGGAACAAAATTGGCGTTCTGTCCCTTCAAATTACGTTCGATCAAGTCGACCACACGACCGTGGAATGTAAATATACAGTGCCGCAAAGATGACGTGTGGTCATCATCCGACTTAAATTGGGTCATACAAAGATGACACATGTTCATCTCCTGCAACGGAATGATCCACCTTAGTGTGCTTTGTGCGGTGTTACTTTCACTGTTTATCATGTCATTTGTCCTCCCCAATACTTCTCTCAGAGATCCTATTGAACTTTCCAACTTCCCTTCTACTTCTCGCTGATAACATCAGCACCTCTTCAATATAATTCTTTTCCTATATAAAACAGCCCTCTACCACTCAATCTAATCCTTTCGTGCCTCTAACCATTAGTATATCTGCACACGGCAGGTTAATCTTATTTAAAATAATAATAATAATAATAAATATAAAAATGAAAATAATTCGCCGTTATATTTTCGCAATATTACGGTACGACGTCTAAAACTGGAAGCATAGAGTAAAAGTTGAATGTCCTCGAAATGTGGTTGTACCGTAGAATACTTCGTATTAGTTTGATAGAGAAATAAGAACACTTAAACGTACGTGAACAAATTTTAAAATTCTAAGAGGATTTTAAGAATTAAATTAATGTTGCAAGGAAAATCAAATCGTCAGAAACGAATAGAAAAGGTCGTAGGACTCGACGGATTAGTTTAGCATAGATTACGTTGGATTTACATCCGATTACTGGAACACGTTTTATTTTCAATGCGTTATTCAACGTTTGGTAAAGGACATGACTATGATTATGACGGTGATTATTATTGACTCCTCGGTGGAATATTCGTATTAAAATGTTCAGTGCGTGCTGGCCTAATTGAACGAATTTACAAATCGCAGAGTTGATTTTCTAAGTTAAAACTGAGACGTTAATGTATTCTAATTTTCTATTAAAATCAGTACAATATAATAAAACTCTTGATTTAATTGCAGATGGGGACGATATATAATAATAGTGGATAGATGTTATTTTTGTTAGTTAATCCCCGAGTCGCGTGGAAGACAATGGCAAACCACCATGCACACGCCATATGCGCGCTAATAATAATATAGTACGCTACAAAAATACGCGGGAATGTATTGTGTCGTAACAACAAAAGTTCTCCCGGCTGTGTTTGTGAGTGTGTGTCTACGTTAACGCCATATTACGATTGCCTTGTACGCTACTTACACTGTACAACAAAATATGTATAGGTAAGTAGTCGGCTACCTCCGATACGGAGACGGCGCACTTAATGATGATGAATACCCGGAGTAATTATAATTTTTTCTTCCGGTCGTTTTTAACTGACAGCATGCTTTCCAGTATCATAGTTACTTATTTAAACATGCACATGCAAACATATATATATATATATATGTGTGTGTGTATTAATTTTGAGTATTCATCGTTGCGTCAATAAAAGAAAAATATGGTTATCTTAATTCGTTTTGTTCGAAATTATTATTCACCGTCTAAGTATGATCGCAATTATTATTTCGAAAGTAAATCTTGATCGTTTTTTAAAAATAAGAAAATTATTTGTAGTTTACGTTTTAAACCCGGTGACGTTTGTTTTTACACAATAATTATCGATATAATTATTACTATTTAACTACTAGTCAAATGTTCAGTAAGAATATCAAATAAAATAAGTAATATTATTAAATGTAAAAAAACAAATATATCTTACTATTTATGTTAGTGGCGGAGGTTGTTTTTTATAGGCCCACATGGCTCAGAAACGTACATTAAATTACATAATTTTGCAGTAAATATATATATATATATATATGTATGTATACATACTCGTACTCAAATTTTATTAACAGAAGTAAGTCTAAAATCATGATTATAGAAAACAGCGATAAGATGTAAACTATATGCATTTAAGGTCGTGGATAATTTTATGTATCTAAGCTCAATACTAACTAATAATGTAAATTGTCTACCGGACGTAAAGCGTAGATTAACACTAAAAATCTGAAATCATACAGACCTGTCACTAAACACAAGATGAATTTGGTGGTAAACTATTCAGTTTTTCCAGTCGTCGCTTATGCTTCCAAAATAAGGTCTCCTTAACCGCTGAATGGATCAGCGGAATAGGCATGTTTTGAAAGCTCTTCTTGTAGAAGATTACTACCAATATCGTGAATGAATTCCAATAAATCAGACGTCCATCATATGCGATTGTCATGCACGATAAGGAAATAAAATCCTGGACTTTTTTTTGGAAAATTTTATGTTGATGTCGCATGATGTTACCAAATACGTTCGCAGTATAAAAGACGTAGAATAGAATTCTCTACAACACGCGATGATTACTGTGAAAAATTAATGTGTAAAGAAACAAAAGGGGAAGTCCGGTAACTGGTTGTTTAGCTAAAAAATCGTTAATCGGTTTCAGTCCGCACGAGACGTCAGTGTAGCTGCTTAAGGCAGGTTCGCCGCACGAAGAATGGCATATATATATATATATGTATATATATATATATATATATATAGAATGAACCAGTACGAGATCTTTACATATATTTGAACTAGGTTGTTAATTTTTCATATATATATATATAAAGGGAGCGAGGAAGACATATATATAGATATAATGTAACGTATTCCTTAATTTGTAAGTTATTTACGCGATATAATGATTTTTCGAAAATTATAAAATTACGGAAAAACCTACTTTTAATAATAAATTCTTTACAATATATTTTTGTAACTAATGGAAATGAATATTTTGGGAACCAGATTTAATATTCGTGTTTCTCGTTAATTGAATTACGTAACACATCTTATCACCTGAGATTATTATTTGCCACTTATTAATTTGAAGAAAGAAATATATATTAGGTAATATTTATTCGTTTCTATAAAAATTGAAGAGTACTCAAATGTGTTATTTGTATCGAGTTTCTGTTTACAATGCGTAATGTTTTATGCAAGTATTTATTAAAATAATAGCGACTATTTTTTTTTAATTATTTTTTTTATTGGTACTACTATTATTCAACGTAATCGTTATAGGTGTAAATACGTGTGATTTACACCTATATGATCTTGTTGGTTTAATAAAAAAATAACTTATTTTTTTTCGTTGTACCGGTATAAAATGCCACAACCGACGGTGCTAAAAATTAAGACGAGGGGAAAAGGAAGTAGAAGGAAGATGGAAAACATGAAGGGAGAATTAGGTATTAGACTAACTACTCCAATGAGTGGACTAGTTTAAGAGGATTGAAGATAACATTAAAGAACGGTGATAGGAAACAAAGGGAGAATTAGACTAACGACTCCAATCGACTAGGCTGATAGGATTGAAAAACTTTTTAAGGTAAATAACATTTCGAGACACATAAATACATATATAAAATTTTACGACAAGCAAGATACGATTAAAATTATGTACAATGTATCGTATAAAATAAAAACGTAAACCTGACGGCCAGCCACTGATCCCGATAATGAATCGGTGAACGCGTTCGTTATATGACGAGATAGATTTGCTTCATACGTGTCGGTAATTTGTTCTGTTAATTTAATACAGGTATTTATGTACTTCAGGTATTTGATATATAGTTAGCGGTAACTTTGATTAATGTTCCGTTTTTTTAAATTTATTTGTTAAATTTTATCAGATTTAACTATAAAATCTCAACCTTAAATTATAAATTTTATACGGGATCTTTATTACACAATATTGATTGTTGGATGAACCTTAGATAATTTTCGATGTATTTATATAAATATTTTTAAAATTGGGACATTTCGTGTATAAAAATTTTTGTTAACATTAAAATTTCACGTCGCATATAGCGGACATTATGACTGAAAGGGTTAAATACTACTCGACTAGTATAATCATTTATTTATGTTATTTATTTAATACGAATCGTTTTAATTATATCCAACGCTACTACGCGAGTATACTTATTCTATTATCGTATAGATTTGTTACATTATTATTCTGAAATATTTAATGATTTTTTTTTAAAAAAGCAACATATTACATAATAGCGCGTGTATTTAGCCAGCGCGTGAAAACTGTCGAAACGAGTATCGGTCCGAATTAAAAACTAATAAATCTGTAACACGAAAAAAACTCTAGCTGGTTACCAACCGTCATATCTATAAGCTTATTTATGGGTATATACGTAACAAATTCCTCGATACTTAGTAACAGATATAAGATGTTTCTTATATCTGTACATGCTACTGTACGACTCTCTCTCTCTCTCTCTCTCTCTCTATATATATATATATATATATATATATATATACATTATACATACATATAACGCTGTTATTATTCTTGTTCTATCCGGAGTATCGTAATTTTTGCTTTTATCAATATGATCCATCAGTCGTTAAATAAAACGCATTGTATTCACATCAAAAAATGAATGCACGTATATACATTTTCACTTAACGTATTATTATGATTATTCTATTTTAATTTTTTATATTTTTATTTATTTACTTGAATTTCTAATGACTTCTCTACTCCAAACTCGCCATTATATAATATATATATATATATATATATATATATATATATATCAGGATTGATGAACAAAGAAACATACTGAAGAAGATTACACAGACGAGTCTCAAATGGATCGGTCATATATTACGGCAGAATAAAAATATCCTAAATGAACAAATTGAAGGGAAGAGAGAAGAAATCACGTGGGCGACCAAGAATAACCCTGGTGGATACCGTCATGAAGATGCCAAAACATCGACATATGCTGAGATAAAAAGAAAAGCAGCTGACCGGCTTACATGGAGGCTGTTGGTGCATGGAAGGAACCAGGCCGATACACCGATGATGATGATGATATATATATATATATCGTCGGAATAGACTAGTGGCTAGAGCACGGTCTTCCATATGGAAGGTATCGAGTTCGAATACGATCGGCGACGCAAAAATTATCATCGGAAAATGAAAATATAAATATTCCGAATATTATCGCGCGGAAGGCAATGACAAACCACCGCGCATAACAGCATATGTGCGCTAGTAATAATATAGCACACTATAAAAACACGCGAGACTGCATTGTGCCGTAATAACAAAGCGATTACAACCAGTTAACGTCATATTATGATTGCCTTGTGAGCTACTTAATGTACAATAAAATATGTATAGGTAAGTGTAGTCGCCTACCGTCGATACGAAGACGGTACTTAATGATGATTATATATATATATATATAATTAACAAAACAAAATAAAATTAAAGTTAATCACTAAAAAATTTTTTATTATATAAGCAAAGCTTTTCGACTATAAAATCATTTTCAAGCATTACTAAAAACGTTGCAAATAAATTAACAAAGATATTAATAAGAAAAGCTTTGCTTATATAATAAAAATTTTTTTAGTGATTAACTTTGATTTTATTTTGTTTTGTTAATTCATAAAATCACTACTTTCCAATACATCAACATTATATATATTATATATATATATATATATATATATATATATATATATATATGTATGTGTGTACCGTGTGTGTGCTTTGAACAAGTGAAAAATACGAGTTTTATATTCGTGTTTTAATATTTCTTTTTCCCTCTCGAAATATGTTTTGCCTGACTCACCGATTTCCTTTTAAATAAGTTTCATCAGTTTTATACATACATATATATATATATATATATATATATATATATATATATATATATATAATTAACAAAACGGAATAAAAACCAATGTTAATCACTATAAAATTTATTTTATTTTCGCAAAGCTTTTCGATTATTACATCATTTTCAAGCGATACAAAAAAAACTTTACAACGATAAAAAAAAATTATTAAGCTTAGGATTAAAAATATTTCGATAATTGGAATATTGTTTCATTAATATTAAATACAAAATTCTGTTACTTGTAAAGTTTTTGTGTCGCTTGAAAATCACGTAATAATCGAAAAGCTTTGCGAAAATAAAATAAATTTTATAGCGATTAACATTGGTTTTTATTCCGTTTTGTTAATTCATAAAATCACTGCTCTCCAATACGTCAACATTATATATATATTTATATATATATATATATATATATGTATGTGTGTGTGTGCGTGATTTCGAAAAATGAACAAATAACAGAGTTTTGTATTTAATATTAATGAAACAATATTCCAATTATCGAAATATTCTTAAGCTTAATAATTCTTTTTTATCATTTTACACTTTTATTGTATAAACAATTCGAGCTTTTTCTTTTATTATCTGTTGTTTTTTTTATTTTATACATTAATGTCTGATATTATTTTGAAAATGCACGTTTGCCGGTGCTTCAGCTTTTGCACTATTTCTAACGTTATTCACATTCGTCGCACAACTCTGGTGTATTTCTGAAATAATTCACGTTAAAAAATAAACAAGCATGTATTGATTTAATCTTTGTTGTATTTGTATCTTCGCTTCATCAATTCTCCAAATTCTCGTCGTCTGTGTCTTTTCAGTTTACGCGGATTCTCCTATACGAGCTTTAATTGTGACATGCAATTTGAGGAATGGTTTTTAAATTAGACGTCTTCTACATCTTAAAAATAATCATGCGTTTAAAAACTACGCTCCAGTTTCATGGATTATATATTTTTTTTTAACGTTCTTTTCACATTTATATAACCTCGCGACGCTATCCAATATGTTAGAATATAAATAATGGGATTAAATATATCGCGTGCGAATTATTAGGGCGGTTGCTACGTGCGAAATATTACGTGTTGCTGTTACGTGCGAATTATTACGGGTTGCTACGTGCGAATTATTACGGGTTGCTACGTGCGAATTATTACGGGTTGCTACGTGCGGACACGGTAGTGATAATCGTTTTTTATTATCATTATTATTTATTATATTACTCGTTTTAATTCATCGTATTCGATCGAAATTTTCCTAAAGAGAAGAATTTTCGCATCATTTTGATCGAGAGAATATTTGATTAGCGAAATTTTTCGAAGAGGTATTAATTATAGATTTTTAATTTTTATATAGTTATACACGTACGTCAATATATAAATGTCGCATATAGATCTTGTTTTATTCAATAAACGTATATAACATTTTTGCTACAGGTGAACACGGTTGTGATAATATTTGACGAATTACAATTGTCATTGTTCCATAATGCACAAAAGTATTCGCGATATTCTGCACAACTTGAACAGGTTCAAATCGAATGTGGCCAAAGATGCTTCTTGTCCGTAGAATTGATAAAGCATCAATAATTTTCGTTCTTAACGCGGTTTTAATGTAGCTGCTTTCTAAATTGCTAATTTGAAAAATCGACGTAATTTTGAAATATTCGGCTGCATATATTATAGTAATTATTTTGCTTCGGTTGCATATTTCTAATTACACTCGTTATAAGCTCTCGGCTTAATCTAAGTCGTGTATTTCGTTCATTCAATCGGTTTGTCTTCCATTTCATATGTCTTACCACCTCTGGTTAATGTGTGTTCACTATTTAATTTCTAAATATCACGCTGTATGCGACGGTATCCGCTGATGTGTATCTCGTTTCTGTATATTCGCTGTTGTGTTTCTAATCTGGCAAGATATCTTTTCATTTCTTACTTGTAGTTTTGTAATGCACCCGTTGAATTACCGACGATTAGAATTTTTTCATCTTTAAATATACGTTAGTACTTTGAATATGACTAGAAGTTTTACTGTACAAGATGAGTTCAGTTTAACAGTTCTTTCGCACTCGATATGTATTTCATTATATTCGTATCCAAATTATCTATGTATCTATATCCGCGCGTATTAATCAATTCCTTTCGTTCGTTTTTGAAATGATAATAACAGATATTTCGTACTCTGGATTTGAAAGCTAAAAAGGTTCCTATCCTACTAAACTTTCTAACCAATTGGTCAATAAATGAATATCAACTCGTTTGGAATAATTAGGAAACGATATGAGAAATTGAAAGTTGATGATGATCACTTAGACGACGTTCTAAACCAACTTTCGAGTTGATGTACACTTTACTTATTTTTATGTATATATATATATATATATATATATATATATATACATATATATAAACGTTTAACTAAACCAAAATGGAAATGATCAGGACATATTGTCAGAAGAAAATAGATATGGACCGAGCGTATATTGCAGTGGTGGCTGATTAATCGTCACCGCAGGCAAAGAAGAGACTAAATGGAGAGACGACATTGTGAAAGGATTCGAGTCGTACAAGATAGGCAACTTTAGAAGTGTTTGGGGAAAGCCTCAGTGGGTTGAGATAGTCATAACGTAATAAATATATATATTTGTGTATGTATAATATATAGTTTATGACTCAAAATTGTTGTTAATTTAATTGTCCCACTCAATTCTCTAAAAACAGTTTTGCAACTACATCATTATATATATATATATATATATATATATATATATATATATATATATATATATATTGAATGCTTATTTTTGGGGATAATATATACTTTCATCGTTTTGGTTGCTTAAAGCTTATTACTGACGATTATTGACTCATGTATATATATATATATATATATAATTTTTTATATAATGTGGGATGTAGTAATTTTTTTATAAAAAATCAATTGAAAATTAGTTAAATCACTAATATTTATTTTCTTATGGAAAAAAAAAAGCTTTTCGGCATTTACGCCATTATAAAGTGAACAAAAAATTGTTAAAAAATCATAATTTTAAAAGTATAAATTAAAAATAATTACTTAAAAATATTTGATGGTGATGGTGAAAATATATTCCATAAAATGTTGTTCTGCTTCTGTTCTGTTTATTTTTTTAATTGTTGAAATTTAACATCAATATATTTCTTTAAAGATTTTGTTTTTTTATATTTATTTTTTCTTCAATATTATTTTCTGAAATTTTTTGTTCACTTGATAATGGCGTAAATGCCGAAAAGCTTTGTGTTTTTCCATAAGAAAATAAATAAGTGATTTAACTAATTTCCAATTGATTATATATATATATATATATATATATATATTAATGGGTGTAGAATGCGTTATTCTGTTTATGTTTTTTTTCGTATATTTCATTATTAATCCTAATGGTCGCTATTATAAATGGCACAAAATCTGCTGGATATAACAGCTATATTTACGTAAGATTATTGTAGTTTGTTGACTGAAAAAAATTGCTCTCTCTCTTATTAGTTAAATATTCGTTTGACATTCCGAGATTCGAGTTATGGAATAAAGGAAGGTATGGTTGAGCTAAGAAGAAATCTGAGAGCTTCCAACTTTTAAAATTTAAATATTTTAATCTGAGAGCTTCCAACTTTTAAAATTTAAATATTTTAGCGAATTTTGAATAAACGACTTTCGTCGGGGATACAAATAACCTCCATATGCTAGTGTGCTTGGAAACCACTTTTTCCGAAGTGACTAACTTTAACAGGTATGTATCAGCAAATGCAAAGTTGTAGAACGTTACAGTAGTTGCAAATCTGTGCATACTGGAGTACTTACGACTATTCAAAACTATCCGAAAATCAGTGTCGTCTAAATTAACTTTTGATATTCCGGTTTTAACTACGAGACTACTTTATAATTCATTGCAACTTTTAAATATGCGCTTTGAAACCATCGCTCTAGACGGGGTATAATTAAATAATCGCTAAACATTAATCGTGCTTTGTTCGATATAATTCGAAACGTCATCAATGACGCTTATTTTATAACGAAGAAAAAAATCCGCATATTAGGTATTGTTAATGATGTTCCGTTAACGTTTTTCTCTCGTGTTAAAATTCGATTTTTCATAAAGGTTAATTCATTGGATATACTAGACGTAGCATTTGAATGGATATTTCGAAATGACTATTTAAATTTCTAGATAGAAAAATGTTAAAACTTTGGCGCGACTGAACATTTATTTGGCCAGAATTTATTCTTACATACATTGAATTTGTATGTCAACTGTATTTATTATTATTATTGTATAAGATGGAATTTGTTTGTTATTTGCTAGTTAAACATGTAAAGTGTTTAACGCAGACCATTGTTACTAAACAGATATTTGTATACTTTTGAGTAGTTTATTTTGTTCAATTTGATTTATATTGATGACGTGCAACTTGATAATTGACTTTTTTTTTCTCTGTTAAAATGTAATCTATAAATAATGTTGCATAAAGAAGAATATATATATTTACACTATTATTTATAAAAAAGAAACTTAACCCATCAAGGTTATAATAAACAATGTAATTTGTAAAATATTCGCAATGATAAGTAAGATTAGCGATCAGAATGATATTTGTAAATTTTAATTATTTTTAAACATTTTTTTCGAGTTGTTCTTTCAGAAGATTGAATTAAAATTAATTTATTCTTGTTAGACGTACTGTTATTATTGCGAAGTATTCTGCAAATTAAGATCTAAGGATTTACTCTAGGTATACTTTAGCAGAATTTTAAGGACCTAATGTGTTTGTTTCTAAAGCATCTACTAATAACCTTTGCTACATTCCGTCTTCGTAAGATGAATAAATTTTTGTATCTTACATTAGACTGAGTCGTACTGTCTGATGTAGAGATTGGGTGTTTGCCTTTTTGTATACGTTAGTCGAGCTAATTTCCGAAAGAAAGTTTTAATTATAGATTCATTGTTTCTATTTCATTAATTTCAACCTTTTGTACCAAAATCGGGTTCTATGCGAGTAACATTGAAATTTATTAACTAGCAATTTCTGCTGCTGATTTAAAACCACGAGATCCTTAATAAACATATATGTGTACACATCGAGTGGAGACTTGAACCACAACTAGTGAATTGTACAAAAGAAAGATGTTAAAGACACAACGATGGCGAAAACTAAAATCATGAAAATCATATATATATATATATATATTTTACGAACGTAATGCCAACAAAACGCCAGAAGAAATAAATATCTCGATCAATAAAAAATAATCTACAAGTCGATTCGTTTAAATATTTGGCACATATAACAACGGAAAACGTATATTGTAGCAAAGAGATTGGGCGAAGAATTGCAATGGTTGAAGAGGCTTTTAAAAGAAAAATAACGCAAAACACGTTGTCTATAGGATGTATTGTCAACTTGTGTATATATACATGTGCGGTAGCAAGATACGCGGCGGAAATATGGACTTCAACAAAAGAGGGTTATTGAAGCTTTCAAAACATGGTATTAGCGACGAATGCTAAAAATGTCGTGTGGCCTTGATAAAATTTCAAATGAAAAAGTTTTTAACCAAGTACAGGAGGAAAAATTACTCTTGAAAAGCATTAAAAAAAAAAAGTATATGCGATGGTGTATTGAAAGATATTATAGAAGGTACCCATGCCCAGGCCAAAAAGAAGACGGGACACTGATAGATGAAATCAAGAAAGAAGAGAACATCAAGAATTACATTGAACTGAAAAGACTAACAGCCGAACGGAGAAAAAGGCATGACTTGGGTAACAGGGGCGAACCAGTTCAAGGACTGATACACCGATTGCTTGATTGATATAGATATACGTTTTATATATATATATATATATATATATATATATAATCATATACAAATCTAGAATTGATGAGACTCATCTTCAACCAGCAGCCGAAAACCTAGATCATATTAATTAGCGGCACCGACTCTACTTAAAATCGGTGATGCGTTTTCTTTATAATCTATTATCTTCTTGATTTAGCAGCATCGTTGCTAGCGGGTTTTCATGAAAATCCAGTCTCGATAAGTAATTTCGGATAGTCCAGCGGATTTCATCTTCTACATATCCTATGTGGAAGTCCTTGTACTATGGAGCACCAGCTATTATGCGAAAAATTATATTTCTTGTTACCGCTGGATTTTTTGTTTGTTGCTTTTTACAGAGCATCCCCATAGCTGGTCGATAGACATAGATCCCGGTATCTTAATAAATATGTCTGGAATATACATATATAAATATGACTGGAATATACGAATTAAACAGGACGTTATCGGACGATAAAAGATTTTTTTTTATTCCAAACTTGTCATATACCGTCCGATGATATAACTTTATCACTATCCGGAGTCCTATTACATATGGCACGAACATGGTTCCTGAAATTTGATTATAACATCAAATTCGTATGTCTTGCGAAACATTTTTTTATTAGACTTATTTTCTAAATATGAATACGTTTGATAATTTTCATCATGTCTACGGGCTACATGTCCAGCCCACGTCCATTTTAATTTTGATATTCGCTCCACCGCGTCGGTCAATGTGATGGTTTTCTCGTCTTTTAACTTGACGTTTAATATTATCCTTTCGTGATGATTTTCATAATAATTCCCTTTGTGAAGCTCCACGTTTCTGCTCCGTATGTTAACACCGGTAAGACACATTGGGTATAAAGTTTGCTCTTCAAACTGTTCGGTATATCTTTATTTCGAAATATATTGGATAACTTCCCAAATGCAACCCATGCGAGAGATATTCTCCTTCGTATCTCTCTCTGCATATTTTCTTCTCTGTCTGTAGTTATTTCTTGTCCTAAATAAATATACGATCGTACCTGTTCAATGTGCTCCCCATTTATCTTTACTAACATACCATCCATGTTATTTGTCATAACCTTTGTTTTCTGTTTATTTATTCTTAATCCCGTTTTTCTCGATTCCGTTTCAAGTCCGTTCAGCATACATTCTAATTCTTCTTTATTACTGCTTATTATAACTATGTCATCTGCGAATCGTAGGTAAGTTTTTCGCCGTTTATTGTTATGCCTTTCGAATCCCAGTTTAGTTTTCTGAATACACCTTCTAAGGCTGCAATAAATAATTTTGGTGAGATGGTATCACCTTGTTGCACACAATATAAAAATGAAATTGACTTTATAATTTCTAATAATTCGCACATAATTCGTGACGTGTCTGTGATAAACAGAGTTAAAACGGGCAGTGATCATAGACTATTAAGAGCTAAACTAACAATCAATTTAGAGCCTAACAAAAACGTCAGAAAATACTTGAAGGGAATAAGGATTGATCCCGAAAAACTTGTACAAAATAAGTTGAAATACCAGATGGAATTAGAGACAGAATTAAATGAAATAAGCTATAATACAGTCATCGAAGCACCTACTAATATTGGTAGGATGATGCGAGAATGCGCGGAAAAAATATCCTCAAATCACAAAATTATATCAAATAAAATAAGCGAGAACACTTTACTCCAACGGTGACGTGATTTGAAACCATCGAAGGACAAAAATTTAATCGAACAGGCCGAGTTAAATAAACTGATAAGAAAAGAAATGCGGAATGACATTCGCAAATTTAATACTAATGTAATAAAAACAACAATTGAAAGAAACAAACGTCCGAGAGTGTTTAAAAAAGCTTTTTGACGAGTGGTATAAAAATACTTACAAAAATTGAAAACTCACGGGGAGAAATAATAACCAACAAAAACGAAATAACTAAAGAAGTTGAAAGATATTTCACCAGTTTATATAATAGCAATAACCTAAACCAAAATAACAACAATTATAATTATATATATATATATATATATATATATATATATATATATATATATATATATATGTATGTATATATGTATGTATACATACACCAATATATATACATATAGGTATGTGTACACGTAATATATAAATGTATATCTTCTTCTTTCTCTCCTCAACATCCGTCTACGGCTCGTGCATTTATAACGACATAACTTTCACATTTTTTATTTGGTCCACATATATACAGTTCGTGGTCCGTCTTTACTTCGTCTTCAGTCCATTCTGAATGTCTGATAAAATATTCGACCGTGTATTATTTATTTTCTTTTTTATCGTATTTTACTTCACATTCGACGCCAGCGCCAACATTTCGAACGCTCTGAACTTATAGTTTTCATTTTTTAAAATCGTCCTAGTCTCCGCTCCATACAACGCTATACTCTGGATAAAACTTTTTACAAAGTGTTTTCTGGTATTGACTGATATATTTTTCGATACAACGAACGTTTATTTTCATGGACTATTCGTCTCCTTAAATCTTTCATACTTCGACCATCTGAGGATATTATACTTCCTAAATAAGGGAATTTCATTACTTGATTTATGCTCTATCGGTTTAGGACAATATTTTTTAATTTCCGTTTTTTTTTTGTCTTTGCTTTAGTTTTTGCAGTATTTAAGTTCGTTTTACATTTTTCTTGTAGTTCAATGATTCTTGTAGTTCAATTGCATTTAAGGATTCTTGTAGTTCAATTGCTTTAAGGATTCTTGTAGTTCAATTGCTTTAAGGATTCTTGTAGTTCAATTGCATTTAAGGATTCTTGTAGTTCAATTGCATTTAAGGATTCTTGTAGTTCAATTGCTTTTGAGGATTCTTGTAGTTCAATTGCTTTAAGGATTCTTGTAGTTCCTTAGTTGTTTCTGTTATTATTGCTATATCATCGGCAAATTTGCGTTATATATTTTACCATTAATCTTTATTTCATTGTTATTTTTATTTTCTAGTATACAGATCATATATATATATATATATATATATATATATATATATATATATATATATATATATATATATATATATATATATATATATATGTATGTATCCGGTTTTTTTTTATTCATTTATATAAGAAAATAATAAATGTAGAGTAGCCTGCGAAACTAGACTATTAATATCTATATTTAATCTTAAATAATTCCGAGATAAATAAAGGAAATTCTTCTAATAGAATAATTTCACTAGGATTAAGTGAACGATCGATATTATACAATTTTCTCAGATGGTTATCATGTGTATATTATATGCTGGACATCCTATATTTCATTAGTTACGCAATTACGACATATCATTGATGATTTGTAATTTATTCAAATAATATCCGATAAAAGCATGGCCAGTTGTCACATGTAAAAATTTACTTTAAACTTTTTGTTTTTAAAACGTTTAATTACATCGGGAAAAAATTATTAATTAATTTACCGTTAGTTTTTGAGCATCCTATCTTGATTTGAATTCATTAATATAAATCAGTTTGTTTAATTTGTTCTTTATTTATAGTACCATTATTAGGTTGTTCTCTTTTAATTTCAGAAATAAATAATCTTTTTTTAATATATACATCAATAGGTAATACTCGTACGATGGTTTAATATTTGAAGCAGTTATGTATGAGAATGTTAAAAATTTTCGGCCATTAGAATTTACTGTATGAGTTAGCTGTTTAGTTAAACGGTTATAGCATATGCCAGGAATAATATGAGTATAAGCTATGTACCGAGCCGTTGTATGGTATTAACTTTGAATTATAATTTATTCCCCGTAAGTTAGATATATATATATATATATATATATATGTCAAATAGAAACATTATTAATAGCGTTACTCTATGAGTGAACGGATACATTTTATGCACGTCGCTTTGTGTTGGGTTGTGTGTATTTATAATGAATGCGCATGTACATACGTACGCACACATGTATATATATTTTTTTCTTATGCCTACTCTACGAAGAGTGTTGGTGATCATGTATGACAATTGAAATTTCCTTCTTCTGTCTTCTTGTATGAGTTTATGTATTGATCATGTGTCCGTCCATTCCTCGATGTTACCCAACCGGCGTGTTTTTCATCTTGCTCGACTTCGTTTCTCATCTACTTGTCCTCGGATAATTAGTTGCGGTAGTTTATATTTATCTCTTCTGTCTTTACGTTGACAGCTCAACATACGTAGCTGACAGTCTGTCACGCCTTACGAAGTAGGGTGCTGATTGGTACCGTTCCAATTTGTACCGCTTCTAATTACGTGGCCGAAGCGCTTTATTCCCTTTCGAATAACTGATTTTATTAACCTTCTCGCAGTTTTGGCCATCTCTAGGACTTTTCGATTTGATGTCTTGATTAACCGCGCTATTTTCAAAATTCATTAAATGTGTATCCCCGAAACTATACAGATTCCAATCGATTTATTTGCCTTTTGTTTAATGTTTCTGTCTTAATTCCATATAATAAGGTCGGATATATTATATATAGCACTGCACAATGATTATATATATATATATATATATATATATATATATATATATATATATATATGTAAGCGTATAACCATATAATATAAATGCCTGGAAAATGTTTTCGCTTTTAACAATTATAACTGTCATCGTGGCGATCTTTCAATGACGTTATATTCGTTTCATACAATTTTTTTTTATGTTCCGTATTCTTCATTTTGGGCGCACCTTTAAATATCATTTTGATATCCGTCGTTTACACCGAATTTCGATTTGCGTTGATACAGTCTGTATACTGAAGGATACACGTAAATTATGTGTTACAGCAGCAGCAGCACCAGCAGCACGATACGTTAATATTCGACCAACACGTTCTTTCGGACAGATTGGAAGAGATTAGTATCGATACGACTTATTGACGATTAATTTTATTATTTACATCGCGTACGATATTTTCTTTTTCCTTTTCGCAGACACTTCAAAGACGGTCGCTTAAAATACTATTTTACCAATATTTCGTTCGTGAATCAGTCGTATGATTATATAATAAATTGCTATTATATAATTATCTCGAACAAATATATAATATCCATTCATGTTATCGTTTATATATATGTTATACGTATACTTAATAATGTTTAAATAACGACAAATAAATTATCATTTTATTCTAAATTACGAATTCGTTCACTTGTCACTTTATCTAAATTATCTTACGTTCCTATCAAATTAGATGTTACTTAATTATTTCACAGTAGAACGACTCGCCAAAGCGAAACAAGCTATGCTGAAGAGGATAAAAATAATAACAGAACGATGCCCACGGAACTGCGAAAATGCATTATAAAAACAAAGTAGCATTTTACGAATCGGAAACGTGGACTTGTATAAAACAAGAATAGGACCGGATAGATACATTTTAAAACGGGTCGATGAAAGGCGATAAGTATCGAACCGGATTAAAAAAAGGAAACTGTGTTGGATGGGGCATGTGTTTCGCCATGGAGCATTAAGATAAATCTCTCGAAAACGAATAAGAGGTAGACAGTGATTACGGAAGTGAAAAGAATGACCAATAATATGAATAGAGAAAGGCGAGCATAGGTGCGAACCAGTCCACGGACTGTTGCACCAGATGATACTAATAATATATAAATATATGAAGCATATATATATATATATATTTGTCAATTTGTTTTTTGGTATTACTAGTATTTGGGCTGGAAACTTGGAGCATCGAACGGTATTTTCATTCCGAGGATTCCTTCTTCCTGTTTAGTTGTATCCGCTCGTGCAGATCTTCTTCATCGACGGAAGTGTCTGTAAAAGACGGCTTAACTTTTATAGATCTATCCAACCTAATCTCCCTACCACATCCGTTCTCGCACTTACGCCTCCTAAAAACCTCCCAGCTCGACTTTTCTCTTCAATCTTGGTCAGACGTCGTTCCAACTACAATTGCCTTCCTAGCCACTTGTACTACATCAATCTTATTCCATCTATATCGTGTGATTTTTGCGATTTGTATAGCAGTGGTAGAATTGCCTTTATTAATAAAATTTTACATTTAAATATTTACCCCCCTCACACACACACACACACACACACTAGGTTGCATACTTATTGGTCCTTAAGAACAGCTCTAGTCACCTATGTGTATATTTTTTATTTTATTTTAATTTTATTTTTTGTATTCCCCATTTTCCACTGTTCTTTTGTTATCATATGTATATATAATAATATAATACCGGCACTCGTATCCGAGTTAAGTCGTCTACATAAGAAAAAAAAATAAAGGAAAGTGAACGAGGTAAGAGAATTGAAAGGAAAGAATGGAATAGAAATATGCCGAAAGTTGTGCGTGAATTGATAATGTAGAAGCAGGAGCACAAAACCATGCAACCACATATGTTTTTATCGAGTGGCAACCAGACGAAGACGACCAGAAACATAATGGGGCTTATGCTGAGAAATAAGGAGAGAGAATCAAAAGAAAAGGGGATAAGAAGAAAGAAGGAAAGAAAAGGAAGTACCACTATTTCGAGGTAGCACCGTAGACTTTGAATTAATATCCTACCCGCAAGGCATCGATTTGTTACGGAAGAGGTAACGGTGTAGGGTTTTTACGGTGACCCTAAAACTTACCGAGAGAAAGAGACAGTCATAGGATTTATGCAGACTTTTAGTAGACAGTTCCTCAAGATGTCCATCTGCATCCTCGTGTCCCTGTCACTACTGGAATTACCTATATGAGGTTTTTCGAGTTTGTTCGCAACGATGACACGTACACAACGTAATAATTGCAACCTTTGTAAGAAGATATTTTGCATCGACTTAAAAACCCCGTCAATCCGTTAACAGTTGATCTCTTGCAGAATAGCGTGCGATTCGGACGATTGAGAATCGAATTAGCCAGATTACGATCTAGACGTCCGTATTCGATAAATAACATTATACAAACGAGGAATGGCAGCCATTGGGAAACGTTTCATCGTAATCTACACACATAGCAATGCTACTTATTCTTCAAACGAACAGATTGTATGCGGGGGAAAAATATAACGACCGGTAAACGCGCATATGGCGAAAATGGATTAATAAAATAATAAAGAACGCGATACTGATCGATTGAAAAAAGAAAGTAAGATTTAGGTTGGTATAGGCTCGGGTATCGGCAGGCAAAATTTGAACTCAGAAACACGCCAATTCTGAACATAGACGCTATGTTCGGAATTGGCGTGTTTCTCAAGTTCGATCAGAACGTAAGTAAACCGGATGAAAGTAGAGATAAGACAATTACGCGCTAGAATAAATAAAATAACATTTAAAAGGATTAATTTTTTCACATATTACTATATTTAAATTTTCTCATTTTGTTGCTCGGAGACCGATGGAAACTTAAAACGGAGAAAAAAATTTGTATCTATTTTTTAATGTTATCGTTAAACTCGTGCTATTTGGTAAATTTTGTAATATGGGTGCTAAAACTTAACTGTATATATTATTAATACGCTCGGTTTGTTAGTTATGCATTCGGGAGATCGCCATTAGTGTGTTTTTCTAGACGGTTAACATATCTTCTGGCAGTGTGATTTGCTCTTTTAAGGATTTCACCTTAAGGTCTTCGTGAAGTGTAAGGTTGGTTACATACTACAAGGGTCACTAGCAATATTTCGGAGGATTTTTTGTTTTGTATTCGCTGTAGAATATAGCAATATTGATTTTTTTTCACACAACCCTGTAATTGACAGACGTATAGCCAAATTGGCTTCAGGACACCAGGTTGTATAATAATAACTATTGATAATATTGATATTTTTCCTAACAGTAGCCAAAATATTTGTTTCCATTTAATATTGAGTTCGTTGAGTTTTTTAATTATACGCTTACTCCATGTTAATCGTTGATCTATGTTCATCCGAACGTATTTTACTTATTCTTTTTGAAGGATTATTGCCCCAATTATGGTTACCGGCTTTGTTGAAAGAGTTCTTCTATCGGTCCCAATATTACCCGAGCTGATTTTTCCTCATTCGTATTAATTTTCCAGACCATGTTGCTTTCAACTGCTAATTGCAGGTTTGTGCAGGCGTTTATAGAGGAAATATCTTAGAATAGCTGTATCATCAGCAAATGTTGCTACTTCAACATTTGCAGGAATTATTGTCGTATAAATTATATACAATAACGGGCCCCAGCACGCTCTCTTGAGGTACACCTGATCTCGTTGGATAAATCTCAGATTCTTCACCATATTTCACGTAAAAGTATATCTTTCCTCCGGGTAAGATACAGTTTTGACAATTGATAAGGGAAATAATGTTTAATTTTCTCTATTAGCCCTGTCAAACGTTTGGTGTATATCTAAAAATACCGCATCGCAAACTTTATGGATTTTCCAATAATTTAATAATCGAATTAAATTTTTCTTGTTTGGCGTTCGTGATTTTAACGAAGTTCTAAAATTGTTGCGTGTGTGTTTTTAAAAATAAGAATTTAATAATGCGTACACACGTATATTGTGTATATATAGCATATATTGTTTAAATTATTGGGCGCGTGTATTTCTTATCAACTGAAAACGTGTTTCACATTTATTTCTTATCATTCATTCTGGCTAATTGCGAATAGTGATCCTCTAGTTAATCGATAATGTTTCTCCGCGTATTTATTCACCTACACGTATGACGATGTATTACTGTAATATTTAATTTACACTTTAAATACCGTTAAAATCTATATCGTGTTACCTACATTATTACGCGAATATAGGAACCGTTTCCAACTATGAAATCGAAATGAAATATTGAATAATTTATCCCGTTAAAGCTTCGATAATAATATTAGTTCGAATACTATGTCGCGTCAGAGAGGTGATTGTAATTTGGATAAAAAAAAAACAAAGTGAACTTTAACATGAAACATCATCTGGAGAATTTGGACGCGTATTAAATAAATTCAATTAAATTTTCGTTCGTGGCGATTCGTAACTGGGAGTTTCTCAGGCACATTAATCATCATCCGGATTGAAAAAAGAGTTTTTAATATTGCAAAAAAATAAATAAAAATCTGGAGATACTGGAAACGATATCATTGAGCTCAGAATAGGGAGAACCTTTGTACTACCGTAAACTTTATAGAATTTTATTACAATGTCTCTCAACTCGGAGGTCGATATTAAGTGTATAAATGTATTCATCAATCCATATATATATATATATATAAGATCAATTGAAAAATTAGTTAAATCACTAACATTTATTTTCTTGTGAAAAAAACAAAGCTTTTCGGCATGTATGCCATTATCAAGTGAACAAAAAATTTTTTTTATAAAAATCATAATTTTAAAAATATAAATTAAAAATAATTACTTAAAAATATTTGATGGTGACGGTGAAACTATATTCCATAAAATTTTATTCCGCTTGCTTGTTCTGTTTATTTTTTGAATTGTTGAAATTGAATATATTAACATCAATATATTTGTTTACTGATTTTGTTTTTTTATTAATTTTTTTCGATATTGTTTTCTGGATTCTGCAAAGTTGTATACTGATGGAATTTTAAATTTTAATTTACTGTCGCAATGTATGATATCCAAAAGTCAAATCTAAAATATAAAAATATACAAATACAACAATTTTTTTAAAAACACAATTTTACAAGTAAAATGAAAAATAAGTATTTGAAATATCCGATAATCTGAAATCGCTTATATAAGAGACGCATCGAGCGAAGGTTATTTTTCTCTTATAACCGGCAGTCTCTTATAAGCGAATTTTCAAAAATCTCTTATCGAAGCGAGTGGGCGCTTAAAATGTATAATTTAATAAATAATTAACATACCGATAACGTTATTAATGTGCGATATTGATTTACACGGAAATTAAGAGAAAAATACGTTTGGTATACATAAAATGAAATAAAAAAAGTTGAATAGAAAATTTTTTTAAGGAAAAAAACTTGCACTGCACGAGGCACTGTGGTAATTCAAAAGGAAGTAAATTAAAATCATAATCAGGTATCGAAGAAATGAGGAAAGAAAAAAACAGTAGAACGTCTCTGAGAGAACATTTACGTCCTAAACAAAAAAATCTAATACAAAAAAATAACAAACAAAAATCGAATAATATGTTCATTTTTCCAAGAATCGCGCTGATGTTTGGACAATTTCTGCAGTTGATGAAGGGGTCAACATGACGGCTAAAACTGACAGTCCGTGTGAAATTTGAAACTGTCATAACTAGACGCGCGTTTTGCCCGTTTCACTAGTCTGTTAATCGTTGTCTCTTATAACCGACATGTAATACTAAAGCAAACTAAAATAACCTTCATTTCGTACGTTTGTTTTTGTTTTTACCTATTTGTCTCTTATAAGCGGTGTCTCTCTTATCGGGCGTTTCTTATGAGCGGATTAGACTATATATATATATATATATATATATATATATATATATATATATATATATATATATATATATATATATATATATATATATCTTTTAGTCGTAACTCCACAAAGGGGTTTCGTGATCAAGGTAACAGGTTTCTTATTTTCTGCCTTCATCCTTGTCGATCTCTAGCATCATGAACACATCTTTAAAATGCCATCCGAGCTGCAGCAGTCACTGCATCTTACTCTGCCTTTGGTTGCTACCCATTCATTCTTCCCGCAACTTTCGATTCCATCGTGTTTTCGTACGATGTGGTCGAAAAATTTCATAATACGTACGAGAACTTCCGTCGTTAATCTGCGAGTTGTACCAATTTCTTTCAAAATCGACGCATTAGTGCGCTTTTTCACTTATGAAACCCGAAGGAGCCGCCTCTAATACCATACTTCGAAATAATTTACGTTCGTACTTTCTGATCGTCCACATTTTTGCACCATGCAGAAATATTGAAAAAATATTAGAGTGCGTACAAGTATATTTTTCTTGACAGAGAAGTCTTTCCATATCCGGGTTAGTTTAACCATCGCACTCCGTGCTAGTTGAATTCTTCTCTCCTCGATCTCACCTTCAGAGTCTCCTTCGCTTTCCAACAAGGATCCCAAGTAAACGAACTTATCCACAGTTTCATAACGAGGAATGATTTTATGTTTTTCCTTTATTATATTCTTCCGATCAATCACCATTATCTTAGTTTTACCATTATTTATTTGTAGGCCGTAGCGTTTACTTATATCTTCTAATTTCTTCAATAATGGTCGCAGATATTAGGTGCTATCATTGTTATATCGTCAGTAAACCGTAAATTTTAAACTTTGAGTCCTCCGATAGAAAAACTTTCATTCCAATCCTCTAAAACTTTCTTCATTATATGCGTTCTCCGTATAAATTAAAGAATTAGTCGAAAGTATACATCCTTGTTTTACATCTTTTTCTTCTATTTTACAGTAAACTCTTCCGAATGCGTACCGAGTTCTAACTTTACAATATTCTGGTTGTGCTCATGTAGTTTTTGAATCAGATGTACAATGCGATTTTTGAGGCATCCATCAATATTTCCCACATAGTTTGCTCCGGATTACATTATCGAAAGTCTTTCGATAATCAAATACAGAACTATAGGCACATTGTAGCCTCTTGATTTATCTATTGATTGCCTCATATTTAGGATCCGTTCCTGCGTACTTCTAGTTTGTTCTTTGGCAATTTGTTCGCTTAATTTTTCCACGGATACGATTGTTAAGGATTCGTAACATTACTTAGGGTGCGGTAATAGAAAAATGCTTCGATAATTATCACATTTACTTCTTTTTCCTTTCTTCTATAGATGAATATCTTTAATGTTGAAATTCTTTTATTAAGTAAAGCATAACGTTGCATAAGAGATCGTAATCTATGTGGTCTGGACAATAATTCGTCATACAAAAAAAAAAAAAAAATATGTAAATACTTGCCGGAATCCTTTAAACATCAGTCAAATTATCCGAACAATATTCTGAGAACGGACAAAAGTTTTATATAGAGATTATTCTCGGATCATTAAATAATTTCGTGTTTCTTACGACGAACCTAAAAACCGAGTAAGCATATCGAGTAATGGTTTTTATCTCAAGGTCCTATCAAGGTGTATTCCAAGATCACGAACATGAACGACTGCACTCGCAATATTATCATCGAGATTGTAATTAAATTGATGGAGAAAGCTCATTACACTTACTCCCGAGTCTCTTTGAAGAGCTAGACAATCGGACAATGAATGTACTGGCCTATGAATTTTCAGGTTATCTGCGAATAATAGAAATTTAGAATTTAAGCTACTATAATATCGTTGATAAAAGTAATAAATAATATGTTGAATATATTGCAGAGTAGTGATTTTATTAATTATAAACCAAACAAAATATAACACCGTTTAATCACTAAAAGTTTTCTATCGCGAAGCTTTCCGACAGTTACGTCATTTTCAAGCACGCACAATAATAATAATAATAATAAAAAAAAAATATTTATTGCGCGTGCTTGAAAATGACGTAATTGTCGAAAAGCTTCGCGATAGAAAACTTTTAGTGATTAAACGGTGTTATATTTTGTTTGGTTTATAATTAATAAATAATAGACGTCCTAGCGATTGGATCCCGGAGTTGATATACTCATACACGAATGGATAATCATCTGAACGTATGTAACATTATAAACGAAACAGATCAATATAGTCGCTGGTCAAACCGTAATAGTTAAGATTTAATAAGACAATGTAATCGATCTTATCAAATGTTTTCTCACAGAACTATCTGAAGTCCGCAATTCATATTCATACGTTTATAATTGATTAACGTAAGTAATTAAATTAGTTGTTGATTTCTTAACCCAGTGCATAATGTGTAAATGTAAGTATATATATAATATATATATATGTATAATTCTTCTATATGCATTTGCATTTTGCAGTAATGTAATAACGTGTAACTTAGAGATGCAATAAACTTTGATTCGATTCGATTCGATTTTATTCGATTAATAATATCATTTCGTTTGAATTATTATTAATTTAATTATCGCAAGTTCCGTTAGGATTTCTGCGAATGTTTAGTTTGTTTAATAGGCTTTTTATCTCGTCGTATATACTGCAAAATTCAATACAAAGGTTAATCGCTGTAGACGGATTAACATATCATAGTAAACCGTTTTTTGCTTCCTTAGAAAAAAAAATAAAAAAAAAAAAATTAGAAAAATGGTTACACGAGTAGGTCGTTATTTAAATCGCTAGGTGATAAACACGTACAGAAGAGACGTCTGGAAAATGTCGAATCAGCATTCGATGATTTATATTTATTAAATAATCGATAAAAAAAAACGGTTATAAAACGTATCAGAATTTTGTTCAGGTCGAGACTAAGTTGTTTTCATTCGTTGTCAGCGCATCAACATGTGGAAGTTAATTTCGGTTTTATTACTAGCGGCCACCATCGTTGCGTCCGCTATGGGTAAGCGAAAATTCATGCAGGCCGTTTTATCGATTTGAAATATATATATATATATATATATATTTAGAAGGCAATTTGAGGATTGTTTTTAGTGTTATAATATTTTTTAGCGCATATCGACGAAATTACTAGAAATTAACCTTTTCGTGCCTACATGTGATTCGGTTAGATCGAATTAAGTTTAGCGAATAATTCGAATGATTTAATACGTAGTTTATAAAACGTTTAATAGAATTAAATCAAATCACTTTTATCGATAGGCTATTTTAATAAATAATGTTGAAATTAAAAAATGATTTGAATTGGATACCAACCAAGTAGATATTTAATGGAAGGGCTTCCTTAGATTTAACATAATTTTTTAATTGCTATATTTCGAGACAGATCTTGATTGCTACTTTTTTAATTTTTTTTTTTGACTCCAGTTCGTATACACGATCGGTCCACCGGTCCAATATTAAGTTTACGGAACTTTGAACAAAATGTTTTACCATATTATGATATAAAAATAATTTCTACATCGTATACTTGGCACTTTATTTCTGCATCGGCGACAGTATTTTAAATATTAAAAATTTTGAATAGTTTAGTTACTAATTTATCTGCTTTATTATCGCTAAAATTTTCATTACACTACGATTACAGCCGGAACGAATGCATTAGCAAGGTTACCTGTAACACAATTGTCGGAGTGCGCGATATTACACTTGTATATTAAATGACTCGTAATAAATTTTGTACGTTAAAAAAAAAAAAAGCTAGGCCTGAATGATGTATTACTGAATCTTTTTCCAATGTTTGGGAAACATTTTAATGTTTAAATACTTTTACAAACTGTTTTTAAACGTTAAAAATTTTTACTCTTGAATGAAGTAAGATTGACGATTACTTAACATTACTGAATTTGTGATATAAAATTTATATTATTCTTTAATGGAAAATATGTTAACACGTTATATCTAAACTTAATGGTTTGATTCCTGCAATGGCAATAAATAGCTGATAGCTCTATAGGATTTAATCAATTGTATTTTCTTTGAAAACTTTTTAATACGTTCTGAATTTTTTTCATTTTTAGCACATCTTTTTATATATATATATATGACACTGCCATAATGTTGGGTAGCGATATATTTTTATATAATGTTATCGCCTTTTCGTAATTTAAACGAGTATTTATTTATTTATTATAAAATTTGTTAAATATCATTAAAAATTTATTTGACTAATAATGCATTGAAAGTGGGTGTAAAATTTTACGTTGTTATCTATCATTACGCCTAAGTATTTAATTTGACTAATCACTACAATTTTTAATCGCTCAATTTAAACTCTTATCCATTTAATTTTTTGTTAAACAACACAAATCCAGTCTGGAGATCGTCCAGCGTTTCCAGTCAAAGGTCATGCGCACCCATCGTTGGTGCACCATGGTATATTTGCAATACCGACCTGCACAAGGATCTTCGGATACCTGATGTAAAAAAACAAAAAAAAAAAAAACAAAAAAAAAAAACAGAACACACAGTAGTAGATATATGCAGCGATTTCATACAGAATGTAAACGTCTGAAAAGATACAGTCAAGTCGATTAATATATACAGAGAGAGAATGGCAGCGAATGGGCCGCATTTTGTTGAAACAGTGTAAAACATCAATGTTGCTTATTTTCTTGTTCGAGGATAGATCATATCTCGGGCATGTGTTACGTGGAGAAAAATATTCACCGCCACATTTGATATTGAGATAGGAGAAAAGCGTGGAATTGGACGCGGAGACATGTCATGGTTGCAGAACATCCGTAACTGGGTGTATAATTTTGAAGAGCTAGTTCGAATTGCTTCGTTTTATGATGATAAACGCCAACGCTCAAGGAGTACAGCAGCCTTAGAAGAAGAATTTTAAATTGTTCTCCACGTCTACATGAATCAAATTCTCCTATCGCAACTGTCGGTCTTCTGTACGCCCGAAGTAAAAACAATTTTGTAGTTAGAATTACCGTCTAAAATGTGATAATCTCGAAATATATTCGAGCGATTAACTACGATTAAAAATAATAATTAAAAAAAAAATTTAATATTTAATATTTCAGATTAAAATAATTTTTATATCGTTTTTTTTTTTTTTTTTGTAATCGCGGTCGTCATTTATAATAAGAAACTAATGACGAGTAGCCATTATTACTAATTCAAATTGATCTTTAAATTATTTTCTACTTTGGAAACTGACGAATCTTTATTTTATTTTAAAAATAAATACTACATATATAATGACAATATCGATGGCGATTTTCACCGCTAATAGTTATTATTCTATTATTATTATTTTATCATCATCGTCATTGTTATTAATATATATTATTATTATTATTGCTATTGTTAATTTGCAGACAGCAAAGATCACGGATATCATCAACAACAACAACTTTTCAGAAAGTAAGTAATTCAGGAACAGTTGTTTCAAATTTATTTTCATGTTAAATTTTTTAATATTCCATTGTCGCTATTTACTTTAATTGATATATATATATATATATATATATATATACATATATACATTACATATAAAAGATTGAAAACTTATTGTATTATTAACATTTCTACCTGTGTTTCTGTTATCCAGGGAACAAAATTTATTGCAGTTGATAAGTAAAACTGCCACTGATTATGATAAAACCGGCAATTATGCTGTTATCGATAAGCCAAGAATTACTTCAGGTATTTCCCATTTTTTGTTTTTTCTTTAATTTACAAACATTTAATTTTCCTATTTACACTATAGGAAATTTTGTTAATCAACAGACGTACTTTAGGTGTAATTTCGATACCTTCAACTTTAATAAAACAAAATAAAAACAATAAAATAAATTTTTATAATGATTAACATTGTTTTTATTTTGTTTTGTTAATTCATAACAACACTACTCTCCAATACATCAACATTTTATAACATCCTTCCTTTTTAACACTATATTAGTTTATATATGTATATATATATGTATACATATATATTTATTTTAATAACATAATTGCAACTGGCCAATAGACCATCAATCAATTGCTATGAAATACAACTTAGCGCGAGAGGGGTTACACTCATTAGTGCTTCTCCAAATGAATCCCAATAGAAATTAGCATAAACCAAATGTCCCGGTTCATTTCAATAGGCGTATCTGAAGACTGTTGTCTAATAAATTGATAGCCAGTGTATTTTTACGAGACTTCCTTTTACGATTCGTTTGACTTCATCTTTAACATAAAGAATGAGAAGGTCACGATGTAGTGTGTAGCTTGAAACATACTGAGCAGGAACAATGAGTAGCCTAATGATGTTATTTTGGAACCGTTGAATCTTATTTATATTACTATTTTTACTCAGCCCCATAACAGCATCAGGTATGTCCATTCAGACTTTAACATTACAACATTACTGTATAAAATAAAAGCTTGCTTATTTTCAAGAGAGTTTATATATATATGTGTGTGTGTGTCTATGTATTATGTATATATATATATATACATTGTCGTGTTGTTCGTTGCTGAACGCCGTGACTAGCTATTGTACGTTTATTTTTTTACGTTCAAAATGAGCTAGCGTTCAAGGCACTATTTATGCTCGCGCATATGACGTAATATGGAGAGGGGTGCCACTGCCTTCTCCATTATAATTAAGAATTAAATAATGATGGAAAACTTTCTATGTCGCATGTTGGTTTAGAACCCCCAACCATTGAGTTGATAGTCGAGCACTCTTGCAACACCATGAAGGACACACATATATATATATATAATTATTGTCGTGTTGTTCGTTGCCGAACACTGTGACTAGCCCATTGCACGTTATTTTGTCACACCTAATCGATTAACATTCAAGGCACTAATTCAATGCAACGCAGGTGCCCGTGCATGCGTTGTATTTACATAGCTAATAGATTGTAATTAAAGTTTTAAAAAATAACTATAACCAAGTAAGCGATATTATATTTAACATTAATTCTATTCTTATAATTAGTTGTACAAATATTGTTTACATAGATATTGATTTAAAAACAAATTGTACATATTAATGGTATTCAAAAACCTTGAACGGCTAAACATATTCCGTTTAAATTTTTGATTAAATATTCGTGAAATTAAATTAGAACGAATTTTACACTTTGTCTTAAATATCATTTTGTTAATATTATTCATAATAATAATAATAATAATAATAATAATAATAATAATAATTATTATTATTATTATTATTATTATTATTATTGGGGAAATTCTTTACATTATTAACTCGAATAACCTATATCGAACCTATGTGTTTAACCATTTCTATGTGTAGATGGTGTTTGTAAGTTTGTAAAAGTTTTAACGGTGTAACGGTTAACCCTTTCAGTCATACATTATAAAACATTGGCACAAAACTATAAATTTTATACAGATATACAATACTGCTGTGGATTGTAGATAATTTTCAATTTTAAAATTTCGGGCATTTCACATCAACCAAAAAAAAATAAACAATCTTGTCAGCATTAAAGTTTCGTGTACCATATAGTGGATATCGTGACTGAAAGGATTAAATGTGCTATATAAAAATAAATAGTTGTACTTTCGTTTATTTTTTGCGAATTGATTTTATTCATAAACATTTTTAAATATTATTTGTAACACAATAACCTGAGTAATTTAAAAAATCCTGCTTCTTTTTCTTTGCACCATTTTCGAGTAGGATGCGATATACATACATATATATCTATATATATAATATATGCTGTATGCTGTGAGTGTGTGTGTAATATAAATGAATAAATGTAACAACAATGTTTATAAGCCCAGTGTTACTATTTATATTAATTTTTAAATTTTTAGGCGAAGAATTTGATATCGAACCATATATTGAAGCTGTTGCCAAAGATAGCTATTATATGAAGAAAATTGATCAATTGAAAATCGATTCAGATGGACGAAATAGCCTGAAATGTTTCGTCGATGCTGAGAAAGTTAAATTTTTACTTTTTACTGGGTACGTGTAATTATGCCGTTTATTAATTGCATTTTAGCACAATTACTCGCACACACACACACACACGTATATATATTAATTCACCACTTCTATCCACCTTGCGTCTATACAATAACGTACTAAACATTCATTCACAGTTAGATATTCATTTCGATAGTAAATTTGTATATAATAAATTTTTTTTAAACTCTATATTTCAGTTGTTACTTTTCAGTAAGTTTGTTGTGTTTCGGTCATATGCGCGTGTCCCGATTGAGAGTTTGTTTACATGAGAGTACGGGTGTATGATTGGTATTTCTGTTTTTCGGATGTGTGCTTAGAAAAATGTATCATTTTTCTGTTGGTACTAGAAGTGTATTTTCTTATTCCTTAATATTATTTATATTAATTGGCGTGTTGTGTGTTACTTTATGATTACTCTGTAAGTGCATACACTGTAATTTTGACGTTTTGCGGTTCTGTATGCCGTAATGTTTCGTAAATAAATAAATAAATACATGTTCATGTATATATACATATATATATATATATATACATATATATATCAATCATCATCTGGTGTTCTGTGTTTTATTAAGCTACTCAGTCATTTTATTTTATTTTTTAATTTTGTTTCTTTTTTCATCCTACGAACTCGTGTAAGTCATAGTCCAGGAGTCATATCCATTGCGTAATAATTTAGGACTACTAACCTAAAATTGTCGAAAATATCTCTGCGGATTGAAGATCGCATCTACCTCTTGAAGAGGGCATTATTTTCTTCTCGTTTCGCAGATTTTCTTATTCATTAGTGATAAATGTAAACCATTTTCACCGACACCGTATTACTCCCAGGTGATTCGTTACAAAGATTTTTTATTTTTATATGTATGATCACTAAGGATAAAATGGAAACTTGGCGCTAGTTAAGATTATTGAAAGTGTCATGAAGAGACAAAGTTACAAACAGAAACACCTATAATAGAATTGAAGAAAGCGGTACAATCTTACTCGCAATAAAGAGAATGTGTTTGAAATGAAACATACCCTAAGGCACTGAATGCTCACGATTGTCCTCGGAGGAAAAGTGCCCGGCAAAAGAAAAAGAGAAAAGACGAAGATTAAACATAGTTGATAGCATAAAGCAAGAAGTTGATTTTTACAAAGGTTGGATATACAGAAAAGAACTGCCCGGAATATTTCATTAAAGAATTTATTTAAAGGTAAAAATTTATGCGATAGTCACTTCTATTTCGTTAAATTTTATTTCTAAATTATATATTTAAAAAAATATGCTAAAGAAGTTTTATATTTCATATTATTATTTGGTTATTAATTAATTTATATATATATATATATATATATATATATATATATATATATGTATATGTATAATAAAGAAGCCAGCATGTAAAATAAAGCCATGGATATCAGCTGAAACATGGAAGACAATAAGTATGCGTAAAAAAATTAAAGGCAGTGGTATGAAAGATGAAGAAGCTATTAATAAATACAGAGAAATAAATAAAACAGTCAGACAGCAGTGTAGAACTGATAAAAATAAGTTTATAAACGACGTATGCAAAGATATAGAACTAAATAAAAACAAAAATGAAACGCGTGACATGTTCAAAAAAATTAAACAGATAACAAGAGATTTTCAACCACAATCCCGAGTAATAAGAAATGAAGATGGTAGAATGGTACTCACAGATGAAGTAGAAATAAGATCCCGATGGATGGAGTACTGCAGCAAACTTATGGAAGGCGAAGAAGATAGACAGATGACTGAAGAAGCAGCACTAATAAGTAAAGAACCAAGCATACTAAAATATGAGGTTCATGCGGCTATAAAAAAATTAAAATGCTTCAAATCATCGGGAGAAGACAATATTGTTGCAGAAATGTTTACTGAACTTGGTGATGTAGTCGTCGATCTTTTACACGTAACATGCCAAAAGGTATGGGATACATGCATATGGCCAAAAGACTGGACTAAATCCATCTACATACCAATCCACAAGAAAGGACCACGAGACATTTGTAGTAATTACAGAACAATAGCGCTGGTGTCTCACGCAAGCAAAATAATGTTGTATATTGTACTGCAAAGAATAAAAACATACTTAATACCTCAGATCTCACTTGAACAGGCGGGCTTTATGCCAGGAAGAGGAACTCGGGAACAGATTTTAAATGTTAGACAGATAATAGAAAAGTGTACAGAGTTTAATGTTAAGATCGTACTGTGTTTTCTTGATTATAAAAAGGCGTTCGACTGTGTAAAATGGCAAAAAATGTGGAAAATACTTGTAGAAATGGGAACGCCGCAACACTTAGTACGACTAATTAAATCGTTATATGACTCCAGTACCGGTAAAGTCAAAATAGCTAATAGTTTAACAGAAAGCTTCACAGTAGGAAAGGGTGTCCGCCAAGGTTGTATATTAAGTCCAATCCTCTTTAATATATGTAGCGAATGGATATTTAGAAAAGCCTCTGAAGACTGGAACGGGGGTGTAAAGATTGGAGGAAAACGAATAAATAATCTAAGATATGCAGATGATACCACCTTAATTGCCGCATCAGAAGATGAAATGTTAAAATTTCTGGATAAAATAAAAGTCATAAGTCAAGAAATCGGACTTGAAATAAATAAAAGTAAAAGCAAAATTATGATTATCGATAAACAAAATAAAAATAACCATGTACAATATATGGGCGATCTACAAGTAGTAAACGAATATATGTATCTCGGGACGATTATTACCAGCAGAGGAGGATGCACTGAAGAAATTAAAAGGCGAATTGCAATTGCAAAGACAGCAATGTCCAGATTATCTAGAATTTGGAAGAGTCATGATGTAACTATACTGACGAAAATACGTATAGTGAATACATTAGTGATGTCAATCTTCCTCTATGCTTCGGAATGTTGGACTCTCAAGAAAAAAGACGTCCGCACCATAGAGGCGTTCGAAATGTATTGTTGGAGAAGAATGATGAGAATACCGTGGACGGCAAAGAGATCTAACATTTCAATTTTACAGGAGCTTGGAATAAACATACGGTTGAAAGACGTGGTACAGCAAAGGATTGTTACCTATGTAGGACATATTTTCAGGAATAATGGTCTTGAAAAGCAGATTATACAAGGCAAGATGGAAGGTACAAGAAAACGTGGGAGAACACCGTTAAGATATATTGATCAAATAAAGCAACTGGTCGGTATACCACTATGTCAATGGATAAGATTGGTCGAAGACAGAACAAAATGGCGTAGACTTGTTCAGCAGATCGGTTCATAAGATTCACGATGCTCGGATCGAGTGATCGACGAAGAAGAAGAAGAATACATACACGGTTCACATATCAACTGAAAGTGTGGTAATAGGTGTACAATCTAAAGAAATTTCATATTGTTATTTTGTTATTAATTAATTAATTTGTTTATATATATATATATATATATATATATATATAATATATATATAACCGGGATAAACAAACTGTACATAAAATTGATACAAAATATGTATGAATCAACTACATCACAAGTGCAATTACACGATATTACAGAAAAATTTCAGATAAAAAAGGGAGTGAGATAAGGTGACACTTTCTCGCTGAAGCTGTTTAATGCTACCCTTGAATTCATCTTGAGAAAGCTGCAATGGGATACCAATGGGATAAATATAAATGGAAAATACATAAATCATCTTCGTTTTGCGGACGATATCGTACTAACAGCAAAAAGCCAAACTTCAAGAAATGATGCTAGAATTGGAAAAAACGTTAAAAGAAATTGGACTGAGAATCAATTAGGAGAAAACGAAAGTTATAAAATATGATGAAGATGAAGAAAACGATATGAATATAAATTTAGAACATGGCTCCGTGGAAATGGTAAACACTTTTGTGTACTTAGGAAAGAAATTTACAACGGGTAAAAATAGTCATACACAGGAAGTTAAAAGAAGGATCCAGCTCGGTTGGATAGCGTTCGGTAAAATGAAAAAAATCCTGCAAAGCAAAATTAGTATAGCAAATCGGGCTAAACTATTTAATCAGTGCATCATACCAGTGCTGAGTTATGGAGCGGAAATTTGGCCTTTAACAAAAGAACTAATGGATAAGATCGGGAAGGCGGAAAGACGAATGGAACGCACGCTAATTAGGTTAAATGACAAAATTAGAAACACCGATATACGGGAAAAAACAGGATTTGAAGATGTTGTAGCCAGAATAACAACGAACAAATAGAACTGGGCAGGACATATAGTACGTCTAACAGATGGAAGATGGACGAAGGAAATACTGAAATTGCGACCATACACTGGGAAAAGGAAACAAGGAAGACCCCCCTAGAAGATGATCAGATGACCTAATAAAACAAGTTGGGTACACATGGGTGCGTGAAGCTCAGGACAGACAACGTTGGCAAAGATTTGGAGAGGCCTACGTCAAATACTGGCGCCAGGAGGCTTAAAGAAGAAAGAAGAAGATATATATATATAATATATTTGGTTCGCATGTCAGCTCAATTAAAATATAATTTAATATAAATACACAAAAACTGAATTACCACAAAAAAGAATTGAAAAAAAAATAAATTAATAAAGTAATATATATTACAAAAAAAAACACGTATACAACTGCACATAGATGTATAAATAAACGCAGTCACTCACAATACACATTGGAATAAACGAAAAAAATTATAATTCTCCACACAAGCAATACACTCACTAGACTGGAAAGTACTTAATATAATCCCGTGTGATGCGCCGATATGCGACAAATGCGTATAGAATACAAAAATTAAGTAGATGTATGTATGTGGTATGTGTATGAACGTTTTTAAGTAACGGAATTTATATATGCGCACGAATTTTTCTACCGTCAATTTATAAGGAAATAAACGGGGAAAATCCCTAAATAACGAGAAACAAGTTAAAATTACTAAATCACAAAGCTTTTCGGCTATTAAGCTATTATCAGGCGAACGTAATAAAAATATATAAATATATACGATATATATGTAATATAGAATGTAAATATACGAAGTATATACAATTTACAAAAATTAGCAAAATGAAAAATAGTTTAATCCGATAGAATGAATTAAGCGATTGATTTACAAAAAAAAAGGTGAGGTTTAGCGATTTTAATTTATTTTTCATTGTTTAGTTTTTTGAAAAATCGCTACATTCCACACTTTAAAGTTTATGAAAAAGGAAATTCATCTTTTTCGTTTTCATATATAGGGTGACCCAGAGAAGACGGATGGTTTTGTAGTTTTTAGAATAACTCGAAAACTACTCGACCTAAATTTTTGAATGAATTTCTTTTTAAAAATAGGAAAACGAGAGATTAGCTTATAATCATTCGGGTCAGATGACCGCCATTTGCAACGATACATCCGTTCAGTCTTGTTCAACATTTTCGAACACTTTTTCAAGAATAGGTCGCTGAATTTTTGAACTTTCTTCAGAAATTTTCAAGTCTTCCAGACCTCGTGAACGTGTTTAATGCGACTTTTAAGGTATCCCTACGAAATTTGAATTGTTTTGAAAACTCACTTTGCATTGTTGTTTCCAAGCAACGCTCCTTCTCGATATGATAATAAAGACAATTCGTCTGTATACTAAACGTCGAGCACGCGGTTATTGTAACTGAACTATTGAAAAATTGAAAAAACAAAACCATCCGTCTTGTCTGGGTCGCCTGATATAATGTATAAGCTTTAATACGTTTTGTTAATATGGACGTAATTATAAGATGATGAAAAAAAAATTCCGACAGCGTTTGCAGATGTTTGTTAGGTCTTATTATTTACCGTTTATTTTTCCTCGTAGTGAAAATAATTACGTTACCTTAAACTTCACCAAGATGCCATGGGAATTTAAACCGAATGTCGATACGAAAATGTACATACCCGGAAAACTAGAAAATCCAATCAATTCCGGTTCGAAGCTAGCGAAAGGTACGCTTATTATTTGTCGTATACATGTTATCTCTTAAAACATAACATATATAGAAAGACCGGGTCGGGTTGGTACGGAATAAACCAAGCTGGTATTAACGAACAATGTATGAATTATAACATCGTTCAAATGTTTCATACCGTAGCTCGCAAATATGAAGGACATGAAGTTATTTACACAGATGGTGCCAAACTTGATCATTCGAGTGGATGCGCAATCCTCTACCATAATAATGTCGTACGTTGTCCCCTCCCACAGATGTGTTTAGCGCATTGACTACTGAATTATACGCAATTCTAGCGGCAGAACTTAAATGTAAGATCCTCATCTGCATCGATTCGCTCAGCTCTATTCGTTGTCTCCAGGAAAAATTCAAACTTCAGCATCCTTTAGTTGAAAAAATTCTTACCCAGGCAGCATCTTATGACGAAGAAATAACTGTGATGTGGATACCATAAGGAAGTTGGATTGAAAGCGAGGTTCGATAAAGCAGCTAAAGAATCCGCCATCCTAGCACCAGCTCCAAACCTACCAATTCCAGCAAAAGACTTCATTGATCGGGTACGCAGTCAACTGTAGTGTCAAACAGTGGCTAGATTCTCGTGCGCAGTTCACTACGGATCGGAAGAAGGCAACCTAGTCGGAACATTCCAATAGAAAATATGAATTCGCTCTGTTCCGCATACGCTGCGGACACACACTTCTTACACACAAGCATTTTTTTCTAGGCCAAAGTGCACCGTTATGCTCGTCATGTAACATACCCTTTATCTCCTATCATTCCCTTTGTACGCAGCTCACCGTCTCACTGTTGTACTTGCATCCTCTCTAATTGAAATCCTACAATATTCACCATCTGCTGAATCTAAACTTATAACTTTCATAAGTTTATCCAACCTTCTCCCCTTAATCTGACTATCCTGCCGTGTCTCTGGCCTTAGAATCAGTATAAGGCACGTTAAATAAATAAATAAAAAAAAAATGGCCACCGTGGTATTTCTCGGTGAAACCGATCCGAGCGGTCCAATTTTCAGTGATTTTCGCCGCAGAGATATCGGATTGAATTTGAGCGACAGAATTAATAATGTTGACACTTTATCGGCCGATTACGGCTTATTGGCATATACTCGCGATTTCAGGAAACCCATCATAAGAAAACCGTGATCAATTCACTGAGAGAGATATACCCTAAAATCGTTCATCCGAAATATCCTATGCGGCATGTAGCGCCATCAAACTTGACGACATTGATTTGACATGAATTGAAAGAAAACGCGAAAACCGAAAATTTGAAATTAAAGCGCTCTACATATTGATCAACAAATCGAGAAATTGAACACTAAAGAAGACGAGTATTTGATATAGAACAACGTATAATCTGCGTTTGATGTGGTCTAACGAACTGAGTTAATTGTATAAAATTTATTCCTCCTCGACCTCGTATGTCAGATATTTAGCACATGTTCTTTCTACGACAGATTGATGTTTAGAATTAGTCCTAAATATTTGATATTATTTACTCTTTCAATAACACGGTTGTTTTCTTGTAATTCGTTAATCTTGCTACACCGTTTTTTAATAATTAATTAATCGCTAACACACGATAACATAAAAATCGCAAAATAGAAAACAATCTCGGTTCTAAAAATTAAAAATTGTAACACCTATCGCCGTAATATGTATATATATATATATATATATATATATATATATATATATATGTATGAATTTGTCGCTGATATATAAAAGAATTATGTTTAAAACTGTATCGTATTTCTCGTCGCGTAGAATACTTTAAGAATAAACACCGTCAATTAAACCTGATCGTCATCGATTGGAGCGAGTATGTCCATTGTATGGAGATGATCATGTTGACCGACACATTACCAGATGTCGGACGGTTAGCGTTGGTAATGATCAAATATCTCGTGGACAACGGCGTTCTCAGTACGAAGCAATTGCACTTCATCTCTCAGCACGAAGGTGTACACGTTGCAGCGGAAATTATTCGAAATACGCAACTACCTTTCGCTCGTTTAACAGGTAACGTTTTAATATTTACTTATCTATCGCGCATAATCTATACATAGATATATACTTCACGATCACGATGCGCTTATATCAATCCACTGCTAGATATAAGCGTTCCCCTTTTCTTTCCGTCTGTAGCGATCATGGGCCTCGTCTATTTCACATCGACTGATTTCTATATTTGTATCCAGCCGACCGCGACTTTTGCGTCCTTCTCTTGGAAGCCATTCTGTTATTCGCTTCATCCACCTGACATCTTTTCTTCTTGCTACATGACCTGCCCGATTCTATTTTAACTGCGCTACACGTCCGACTACATCCGATAATTTAGTCTGTTGTCTTATTTACGTGTTGGTTTTCTGGTCTGATATCTTGATGCCCAATATTAATCTTTCGTGGGTTTTCTGTGTCACTGCAAGTTCCTTAACGACATAGTTCGTTAGGCTCCATGTTTCCGCTCCATATGTAAGCACTGTTCGTATACTTACTTTTTTAAGCTGTTAGGTATATCTTTATTTTTGAGGACGGTATTCAAATTTCCAAAAGCTACCCATGAGAGATGTGTTCGTCTTTTAATTTCCTTACGCCTTGCTTTCTTCTCTGTGGTAATAATTTGACCTAGGTATATATATATATATATATATATATATATATATATGTATGTTCACTGACCTATTCCAGTATCTGGTCATCCAGTTTTATTTGTAACTTTTGAGGTGCATTATGACCTTCGTTTTATTAATATTTATATATATATATATATACATTTTCTTCTTCTTTTATTAGCCATTGTGAATCCGCTGCAGGATTCTCTTTCTTATGTTTCCACGCGTTTCTATTCGATCCACCGGTCCTTGTCTAATTTTTTAATATCGTCTTCCCACCGTATGCGTGGTCGACCCATTTCTCTTCTATAGTTAATCTGACCGTACATCTGTGGTCATCTAGCTACATGTCCTGCTCATCGCCATTTGTTTCTTAAAATGTCTCGGGCGGCGTCTTTTACTTTGGTCCTTATTTCAGACATTTTTACCTTATCTCATTTATCCCCAACATTTTCCTCTCATTCTTCTTTGTGTTTTATTGATTTGTTTTAAGTATATACTATATATATATCTTCTGCAGTCGTCACCATGGACAGAGTATGTCATTCATTTCGATCTTATGACTGGCATATGCATCTTAAAAATGACTATATGGTAGTTTCCAAAGTAATATTTGTTCATCTTTGTCGGCGTATACCTGACGCTTTCCATTAATCACTTTTTATCACTATTGTGCGTTCTATTTGTCTCTATTTCCGTATTGTCTATGTGTTGCGGTAGCGTAGTTGCTAGAGTGCTCGACTGTCAACTCGACGGTCGGGGGTTCGAAACCAACACGCGACATAAAAAGTTTTTCACCTCATTATTTAATTCTTAATTATCAGGGAGAAGGCAGTGGCACCCCACTCCGTATAACATCATACGCATGCGCATCTGCGTCGCATATAAATAGTGCCTTGAATGCTAGCTGATTTTATACGTAAAAATAAAACGTACAATAGCTAGTCACGACGTTCGGCAAAGAACAATACGACGATGACGATGTCTAAAGAATTTTATCGATCATTTTCGTTATAACGATCGTTGATAGTTTTCGTATGACAGCCATTTCTTGTAGTATCGACTTCGTCCTACGTTTTACTCCCTGATGTTCTCAACAGTCTCCTTCAACGCCATATTTCGAGATTATACATATATATATGTTTTGAATATTTATAAATATGATATTATTTTTGTAAAAAAAAAATTATCGAAATTATTGTCATCTAGTAAGTATTAATTATTAAATGAAAATCCGGGAGGACAAGAAGAACATCCCTGAAATTGGAATCTCGTAACACTTTTGTGCATTTTCGCTGCACTTTATCGTTTGAGGTTCGAATAAATTCACTTTTTGGTGACGCTTGTTGACACGTTTGTTTGTGGCAACTTGAAACGATTTCAATGTGAAAATCTTTTAGATATACAAAGTGTAAGTATCGACGCATTAAACATAATGTATTATTCTCGTAACGTTATAATTTGTTTTCGTTCCCATTACTTATAAATGATATTACATATTCGTTGTATAATTAAACTTATTATTTTCTAAATTACCGCTTTTCATTTGTGATGGTTTTTTTGTGTGATTTTTTCATCAATACTATTTATACCTCTTCTATATTTATTATTTACCAGTTTATACTATTGGAATTTTTACTATCATAAATGGACAGGGTATTTGTTCCGGTACATTTATTAAATATTATAACTTTTTAATATAATGTAAATTTTTTTACATTTTTTACAATGTGAAAATCGTGCGAATTCATTTTTTCCCCATCGCTGTGTTCGTTTTAGACGAAACATTCGTTCGGCATTAAATTAAATAAAAAATAAAATTACCAAATAGCAAAAATGAACTTTGAAAGAAGAACTAAATGATAGTTTAACGTAAAACACAATACTAACCCGCACCTATTTATATAGGTGCGCAGGCTTGCCAATGATTATTCTTGTTCGCTTTGTTCATTCCCTTTGGAACTTTGAAAGAAGAACTAAATGATAGTTTAACGTAAAACACAATACTAACCCGCACCTATTTATATAGGTGCGCAGGCTTGCCAATGATTATTCTTGTTCGCTTTGTTCATTCCCTTTGGATGATATAAGACACACACATGTTTTTTTCTGCTTTACGCGTTAGGTATGGAGTTCGCGTGTTAAATTGTGTTTTCCTATTTATCAAAATTACAAATACTTTCTCGAATATTTCGATAAAATTATACGTCTTAAATTTAGGACTCGGTCTAATTATCTAATTCAAACGTTATTACTAAAAATTTCGCTAGCTAAACTACTACATGTGATCAATAGTGGCTTTTTTTGTTCTCGCTGTTATTAATACTTTAATTCATTTCGGAGTTATTACTTCAAGTCTGTAATATTTAACTTCATAAGAAGTTTGTTATATCGAGAAGTTCTTATGTTGTATATACTTTTCTTTCTATATATATATATATATCGATATTAAGGGTGTGTCTATATGTACGTTATTAATTTCGGTATAAGTCATATTACGTTTTCGTTAATGTACATTATGAGTTCACTTATTTATAATAAACTCTTTTTAACATTTGCAATAAGTTATTTCTAGTGTGGAGATCTTCTATTATTATAGGGACCTCTAAGTAAAAATTGATTATTTCTTTTATATAAGTGGATTTTTAGCGGGTAAGAATCCCACGCACGTTGATTTTGGCTTATGAGAGTGCACGCTTACAAGCGCTTCCTCAATCAAAAACTAAATTACTCCGTGCATCAGCGTCTTTCGAAGATCCCCCACCAAATAAAAATGCTATTCGAACAATCTCAACAACCTATAAAGTATGAATAATTGTCCTTTATTTGCTGTCTGTAGGTTAATAAATAATAGAAGATGCGGCCTTTCCTTTAAATAAAACAAAAATATAATTAATAGGCGATTTAAAAAAAAATTAAAAAGTAACAAATAAGTTAAAAAATAAATTTGTTTATATTTAAAGAAAATATATATATATATTCTATTTGCAATTTTTATTTTTCGCAGCTCTAGATCCGTTGTTTACGGTAATGGAAAAGATTTCTAATGTCTTACCGGACGGGGAAAAAGCGGTTCAATTTGTAGACATAATTTATCTGAATTTAGACGCTTATCCGTCAAACATTCAAGTCCCATACGCTTTATTTTTCCCCAATGGTGGATACACAGCTGGATACAGTAAGTAAACATTCATCATCATCATCGTTAAATGCCGTCTCCGTATCGGAGGTAGGCGACTACTTACCTATAGACATATTTGTCGTACAGTGCAATCATAGATATATACAAAACCCGGGAAGAACTGACTGTTTTGTTGTCACAACACAAACGTCTTTTCGTAGTATATTATTACTAGCGCGCATATTTGTGTGGTTTGCCATTGCCTTCCACCGCGATAATGACGATTAGTTATATTTTTATTTTCCGATGATAATTACCTAACATAGATAATATAATTGGCAAGTCCGTTCAAAATACCACAGCTTCTGATATCTTCCGATCTGGCAAAGTAGCTGGACCAAACAAAATACGGGGCGAATTATCGAAAGCATGTCGAAACGACCATATAGCGCTAAAATCGAACCTAAAAAAATGTGTCACACCGTCGATTTGTTCCGGAATTTTTCCGTCGTTGTGGCGCCATCTGACAAATGAAATTATTTTGTTAATTTTAAAAGTTCGGAATTTAGTGACGTTTTTTTAACAAAAAAAAAAAAAAAAAAAAAAAAAAGTAGTTAAAATCAGTAAAAAAATTTTCTTTACGAATAATCGTAAAGCTTTTCGGCTGTTAAGCCATTATCGAGCGAATATAAAAAATAATATTACTTAGATACACAATTTACAAAAATTTTCTAAGTGATAAAACAGTATTTTTAAATAATCTAATAGCTAATATGGTAAACAACACAGTCAACAATCAGTACTTTCTTAAACTTATCGAGGTCGCCCCAACTAGCTTAAGTTTAAGACTCAGAAACTATCGAAATAACGTAAATATTTGGAAGAACTTGTTTTTTCCCTCTTTTCAACCGGACTGTTATAGTTTCTGATACCGTCTCTCCAACTTGATTACAAAGAATGTTATTAATATTAAAGAAAATCGAATACATATCGTAACCCTATATATTATTTTATATTAACCTATATGGGCCCACTGCTAGACGTATCCCCAATCTCCTTCGTTCATTTCGGTTATGAGCTTTCTGAATCCAGTTTTACCCCGCTACTTGGCTTACATCGTCATACCAACGAGTTAGCGATCTGCTAATTCTTCTCTTATGAATTGGCCACTATTCCAGCACTCGCTTAGTCCATCTATTATCTTTCCCTCTAGCTATTATGTGTCCTGCTCAGGTCCACTTCAGTTTGGCCCACTGCACCAACGCACATTACGAAGTCCGGTCTTCTACCGTATCCAGGTATTTCGCTTCCGGTCGGATCGTCTTATATTTAATAATATTCTTTCATGCGCTGCTTGTATTATCCTCCTATGTTTTCGTGAAAGTCCATGTTTGTGAGTCATAACCGGCAGCACACACTGATTATATAGTTTACGTATTAAACATATTGGTATTTCGTTATTTTTAAATACGTAACTTAGTTTCCCGAAAGCTCCCCATGCCAGCAATAATGAACCGCGGCCTACATCATATTTTTCTTGTCAGTTGTAATTTTTTTGTTCGGGGTTACACGTACTCTGTGACCCGTTTCTACTACTACTGTATTATTTATTTCTAGAAATATATTCGTATCTTGTATATATTTTATTTTCCGTCCTGAGCGTGACATTATTTCGGTTTTAATTACATTTACTTTCATTTTACATTTTTTAATTAGTAGTTCATTTAAATCGTTAATAGATTGTTGTAATTTTACATCGTTCCCTGCTATTAATGCTACATCATCTGCCTAGTAGCACTGACATTATATATATATATATATATATGAATGAATATATATGCATTTGAATGTGCATGCATTTGTATATATTACATAAAGGTTGAAGCATAGAAGACGGACGGTTTTGTTTGCTGAAGAGCTCAGTTGGTAACATTGCTACAATGCAAACTGTGTGCTCCACGTTTAGTGTACACTCGAGAATATGTTTTGGTTCAGTTTCAGTTATCATGGCATCCTATAACGAGGAGGACCGCGCGCTTTGAAAACTTTTTTGCTCAAACTATACTAAAAAAAAATCGAAGACCGTGAGATCGATTTAACAATCTTTTGACGATCGATGAAGTTAATTTAACAATCTTTTGACGATCGATGAAGTTAATTTTCAGTTATTAAACAAACAGAACTGCCGCTGAATCGAATCAAAATTCAATCGAAAAGAATCTTTCGTTCGGCCTGGAGTGGCGAATTGGGGAATAGTGTGGAACCTTAGTTTTCTCTAATACTGTCAACGGATCTCCCTATATCGAGATGATAAACTCGTTTTCGCTTTAGTCATTGTCGTCTTCTGAGCTGTACATGGTTTCAGCAAGATGGTGCGACGTGTTACTGTTCGGCAGAAATGCTCGCAGTACTGAAAGAAGCGTTTGATAACCGCATTGCTTCCAGATTTATCCGGTCCATACTTTTTTTTTTTGTGGGACACCTTAAGAGTCGCGTTCACGAAACACGTCCACGAGATCCAGAAGACCTGAAAACTCGGATTTCTGAAGAAATTTCAAAAATTCCATGCTCGAAAAATTGTTTGAAAATTTTGTAAAAACACTGAATGAAAGTATTGTTGCAAATGGTCGTTTGTTTGAACGATATTGTGTTTTACAAACTCGTTTTCCTATTTTTAAATAAAATTTCATTAAAAAAAAAACAAAACCGTCCGTTTCTCTGGGTCACCTTGTATATATATATATATATATATATATATATATATATATATATATATATATATATATATATATATATATATATATATATATACAAAGTGAAACGACATTAAAATTTTTATATATTTATAGAGTTATTCGGCTTTAGTCGTATTAATATGTATTCGATAGTAACATCGCTAATTACCGAGGATTATTCCTTAAGCATTCGAACACTTTTTAATGTTGCGACGAATTATACAACACTTTACAGGAAACGATGTAAAATTTAATTGTCGAAAAATTGATCAAAGAAAAAAATTCATTTTATTTTATTTTATTATTATTTTTTTTTTAATAATTAAGCTTAGGTATGAATATCAAAATTCACCCATGGTCAACATTGGTTTCTAATAAATGTATCATATATAGGGTGTAACAAAAAGAATACGAAAATAAATAAATGAATAAACGCTTAAAGATTAATTTTAGATATATACGCATAGGTAGGATATCGGTGTTATTCAGGGCCAAGGCTCATCATGTTGAAATCGTCGTTTTGGGAAATGAATTGGTCGAATTTATATACATACACAAGCTACGTTTTATTTAAACTGCAGCTGATATGGTCGTACCACTAATCAATGCAGAACTAGTCTGCGGTGTTCCAGATGTGGTGAGATGTTCTCACCCACTGTACAGCGACGAACACGATTGATATTTGTTTAAAGACAAAATTTGTCCATATTACATTAAACAGTTCGAAATAAAAAAAAAAATCGATTCTAATAATTTATCGACTTCGATTTATAAACTGAAAAGAAAAAAACCCAGTTCCGATGCGTTAATTTCGTCATTTATGTCGCAGCTGTCCGTAACGATCAGGGTTTAGAGTACTACGCGAAATCGATAAACGAACCTCGAGCATATCCTTTCAAAAAATGCCATCGTTACTTAGCCTACGTGTTGAAATGGTGCGATAATAATCCGACGAATTATTTGGGAGAATACGTCCAACAGAAGTAAGTAATATGAATACTTTCGTCTACTGAATTTTTTTAAAACGTCTCAATTATATCATATTTTACGTGTATATTTATTTTTTTATTCAATGATACAGCACGTATTGAACATATCTGGAGAACCTTTTCCTATACACCTATAACTAGAAGATGTCCGCGGCTTCGCCTGTGTATTTATTCTTTTTAATACAATATCGCTGTCTCTTTCTTTTACTACGCGAAAGCAAAAAATCCAGAACCGACGGATATTATTATATATATATACATATAATAATAATAATAATACCGACACTCGTATCCGAGTTAAGTGGTTTGCATAAGAAAAAGAATAAAGGGGAAAGGTAAGAAGGTAAAAGAAGTGAACGGAAAGAAAGGAATGCAGAAAGTTGTGCGTGAATTGATAATGTAGAGGCAGGAGCACAAAATCACGCAACCAGATTTCAGCAATATGTTTTTATCCAGTGGCAACCAGAGCAAGACGACCAGAAACATAGCGGCTTATGCTGAGAAATAAGGAGAATCAAAAGAAAAGGGGATAAGAAGAACGAAGGAAGTAAAAGGAAAAGACGATACCACTATTTTGGAGTGGCACCTTAGCTTTTGGATCAATATCCTACCCGGCGGTTTGTTACTGAGGAGGTAACGGTGTAGGATTTTTACGGCGACCCAAACTCGCCGAGGGAGAGACAGTCAGAGGATTTATGCAGACTTTTAGTAGGCAGTTTCTCAAAATGTCCATCTACATCCTCGTGTCTCCTTACCCTGTCACTACTGGAATCACCTACACGAGGCTTTCCACCAGTAGCCGTTGTTGGTCTGCGACTGCTTATTCGGCTGACGTCTTATTCGCAGCTAACCTATACATATCTGTAGGCCGTTCCACTATCCGCCACCTGTGGACGCACCCCGTTCCGGTTACAGCTCCGGATCCTTGAGAGCACCTGTACAAGTATACGTGCCCCCAAGGGGGATATATATACATATATGCATGTGTGTGTCGCGGTCGCATAGATGCTAACTGCGAGTAAAATTCTGGGCATATCTAATAAACTTAATCGTGTTGTCGAAGGTATAATAACCGAAAAACAAGCATGTTTTAGAAGAACTACTGATACGATATTTACGCTGCGGCAGATTCGGGAGAAATGTACGGAACAAAACCGAAACCTACATCTTGCATTTTTGGATATCGCAAATTTTGATTGATTGATTGATAAAAGTGTATTTACAAAAAAATAAATATATGTTACAAAAACAAATAAATAATACAACGCATTCCGAACACAGTTCTTACTACGTATACTAGTTTAAAAAGGTATACCCAGTTGCTCATAACTAAAATAAAAAATACGGGAAAAACCACTAACAAAACCCGCATACTGATCATAAAGCTACCTATATAAATTTATAGATATTTATTTTAGTAGGATAAACAATAATTTTTATATGTATTATATACAAAAATAAATTTTGAATAAAAGATAATCCCGGCTGTACATCATAATAGCGTGTGTTTAATTCTTTTGTGTTTGTAGCGCTTATATTTTAGTTGCAAACTTGTACGTGTGTAATCCCCTATATCGTTTATAAATGAGTACTGACTGCAGGCACAGCTATCAAAAAATAATTTTGTTTTTTGTTCGACAACCTCATGTATATATGGTAAGTTCAATGCCTTATGAATGTGTTCAATCTTTACATAGACTGGAAGATTTAGAATTATTCTGCAGCACATATTTTGTAGCCGTTGTAACTTCGCTAAGTTAGAACGGCTAGTATATGACCATATGGGACAAGCATAAAGCATGATTGTCCTGATTACAGTTTTGTAAATTATTAATTTATTTTCCGAGCTGACATAACAACGTTTATTAAATATCGGGTATAGCTTAAACAGAGCCGCATGAGTCTTATTGCAGGCATACTCAGCATGTTTAGTAAATGTGAGACCCCGATCCAGTATTACACCTAAATATTTAATATCGCTTTTCCAAACCAAAGATCTGTTGTTCACTATCACAGGTGGTAAGAAATGCGGTCTTCTTTTCGTGAATAGAATAGATTGAGTTTTATCAGAATTTATTTTAATTCTCCATTTATTAAAATACAAATTTAATTTAATAAAACCCTGAGTTAGTCTTCTTTGTATAGTGTCAATTCGATACGATGTGCAATATATAGCAGTATCATCAGCATATAATGCCATCTGTAAATGTTTAATTTTAGGAATGTCATTAATAAAAAGAAGGAATAAGAAAGGTCCCAGTATGCTACCCTGAGGAACTCCCGCTAATGCATTTTTCATGTAGGAATTATCATTTTTAATTTTAACTATGAAATTTCGGTTACTTAAATAATTTTTAATAAGCCGAACTAAGTAATTAGGGAATTTAAGTTGAATAATTTTGTATATTAAACCAAGTTGCCAAGTGGTGTCGAAGGCTTTCTCTATATCTAATAACAGTAATCCTGTATGCATATTTTTATTATACCCATCAGTTATGGTTTCACTAATTCTTGCTAATTGCATGACGGTAGATAAATTACTCCTAAATCCAAATTGTTGTTCTATAAAAATATCATTATCATCTATGAATTTTTTTAGTCTACTCAAAATAATTTTTTCTGCTATTTTACTAAAATTACTAAGTAATGACACGGGCCGCAGATTTCTGGGATCAGAAATGTCCTTACTTGATTTAGGTATAGGAATAACTTTCGACACTTTCCAGCAGTCGGGAAAATAAGAAAGTAATAAAATTGAATTTATTATGACTGTTAACTGAACAATCGCTTTTTGTGGTAAGTTTTTGATCAATATTGTAGGTATATTATCTAGACCTACTGATTTTTTATTTTTAAGTTTCTTTATGACGCGATGTACCTCGCTGACCGTTGTTAAATCAGCGGGCAAAATTCTCACAGGCGAATCTTTTAAGTACTTTTTAATGGAAGATAAAATTTTATTATTGCAATAGTTCGACGTCAAATGCGAATTTTGTGTATGAATATCATAATACATCATTGCTAACAAGTTACTTTTATCCTTATCCGAATAGGCTGTGCTACCATTATAGCTGATTGGCGGTAAATGTGTGTGCGTATTTGTAAGTACTGTTATTTCCTTCCATAAACTTTTATCTTTAACCGTAAGATTACGAAGTTTATAATTAAAATTGGAATTTCGCTCTTCATTTATCAAAAGTTTTCAATTCGATCAACCGAAATGCACTATAATTTGAACAAAATTTTGGTGTGCAATAAAGTTGCTTAATTTAATATCGTTCATAAGCAACATTCAAAAAACTTCTCGTTCAATAAATCTATTATCCTACTTAGATTGTTACTGTATCGTATTCTACCAGCAGGATGAATATACTGAAATTACGAAAAATACAAAATCATTGTTGAAGGATAATGCTAAATAAATCGAAATATACCAGGTGGACTAATACGGACTGCAAAATTATGGGTCGAAGTTTCCTTCAATGCGTTCGTTGTGCGCAAAATAGAGATCTACGGCACAGACTCGTGTTTAAAAAGACAGGAAAATAATAATGGTCACGATATCCCCAGCGGAGATGAAACGGATGATTGATGATTGATGATTGATGATTGATACTCGGATATCATCAATGTGTAATATCTTACACTTTCCCTACATACGAGAAGAGATTTTAAGAATAAACAATTTAACCAAACTCGTAAATTATCGGATATACCAGTCGTAAAATAATATTAATCTATAATTTATGATTATAGATACTATTAGTAATTACGTGTGTTTGTGTATATTATGTACGTGAATATGATCTATAATAATATGCATGTATAATTGTCTGCATATTTCCATAATGAAATCAATAGCATAGTTTTTTTCCCCCGTAGGTTTTTCCCTCTATTAAATATTATTTTTCATTCGTATAATTCGTTATTCTATGTTCTTCATCATCGTTAAGTGCCGTCTTCGTATCGAAGGTAGGCGACTACTTACCTTTATACATATTTTGTTGTACAGTTTGAGTAGCGTACAAGGCAATTATAATAATTATGGCGTTAGCGCAGATAGACACATATACCGCGATTGAACTGAAATCGCTTCGTTGTCACGATATGATGTAGCCCCGCGTGTTTTTGTTATACTACATCGTTTACTAGCGCGCATATGATGTTGTGTTGTGCGAGGTGGTTTCCTTTCCAAACGATAATATTAGGATTATTTATTTTCTGATGATAATTTTTGCGTAATTCTAACTCGGTGCCTTCCGTATAGAAGTCCGTGTTCTCAGCCACTACTCGGCTATTCTGACGACATAGATTTCCCAAACGGTCACCCGTCCAAGTACTAACTTGGTCCGATGTTGCTTTTAACTTCGGTTCTGACGCGAACCGGCGCATTCAACGTGGTATAATCTATCGTTCTTAACATTTTCTAACGTTAAAGATGCTTTTCTGGAACGTTTGCACCGCTATATAATCATGTTGTAAATATATGTTTATTACTGATGAATAAACTTATCATTTTTCTTCTAACATTAGACAAATTTGAGACATTTATCTTTATATGGATTATTTATAACTAATAATTTTCTTTATAGATTTTTATCGCGTATAATTTAAATACAACAAAGCCGTCTAGACAATAAAAATTAATCTTCCACGATGATGATATCCTTATGTGATATTCACTTCGTTCGGTTTTATGCTTTATATTCGGAAACGCGTTGTTCCGATTAATCGATTCCGAGGATAAATATGTATTTTTATATTGAAAAATCATCATTTTGTCGCTTCAACTTAGATGAATGTTGCAGCACATCTAGGACGGTCGAACAAATCATATTTTCCCGAGTCTGGCTGCGGTTTATTACGTTTTAGAATAATCCGTACGTAATTTATATATTTCTTTTATAATTTCCGTGAAATATTCGATTCCGTAATTTTATAGTTGTTACTACGAAGTTGATCTCATTGAGTTATTTACGTGATCGTTGAAAAAGAAAAAAATTACCGACGGACCGGTCGAATTTGCAAGAAATGCGCGATAAGATGAATTTCTTTAAAGTCGAACGTTTGGTTTTATGAATTTTGGAAAACAAAACAACCTACAAATCCAACTTAATAATTCGTATTGAAGAGAGAGGGTTTTTTAAAAATAATTTTATATGTGATGTATCATTTTATTTAATTGTATAAATACACGTCATATATATATTTTGTTAATCGGTTTTATTTTTCTATTCGCCGCAGCGTAACTGGCACATTCTTCGCGAGTACTCCGCTCGAAAAATCCGTTCGGACCGAATTAGAAAATAACGAACTGATTAAAGAGATCAAAGCGCAAATACGTAAAACCTATTGGTACGATGTTTGAAATTACGTTATACTATATAATTTGCAAATAATTTCGGTGAAATTACAATTACGAATTAATTAATATCTCGGTTTGGCTAAAAAAAATTATCGCGAAATTTACCTACTAAAGGTTAATTAATTTCTTAAGCAAACCGATTATCGCTATTCGTTTAAAATTATTACCAAATTAACCTACTAAATAAATAAATAAATAAATAAATAAATAAACCTAAAAGTATTTAAAATCGTTAAAATTTTTATATACAAAAAAAAAAAATAAAAAAATACAAATTGGTACAATTTACAAAAATACGAAAGGAGAAAATAAGAAATAAAGTAAAATGTAAGAAAATACTTAATTTATATTATTACGAAAAATAGCGTTAAAAACAGTTATTCATAAAATAATCTGATAGTCTATAAACAATCAGCAAATCAGCAACATAAAATTTGCATGTAAACAATTACACTGCCAGAAAAGGTAAAAACTTTCTAATATAAGAATTGACTGAACTTATAAAACATACTTCTTAAAATTAATTATTCATCAAAATTTGACATTGAATTTAATAAATTATTTTTATTCCTTTCTTTTATTATTTCCATTTTTTCTAATAGTTTAATTTAAAAAAAAAATAATTTTCCGTATGTAAAATTTTATAATTTTGATTAATATGTTTCAGTTCTATGCAATATTTTTCAAATAACGATTTTTCATCATTGTTCGGCATATGAATTTAAATTTAAATCTAATTACGAATTGTTTGCCTGTTTCTATTCTTTTTCACATTAATTACAATTTAATTTATATACTCTTGAACTTTTTAATATATTTCCGTATTTTATTTTGTATCGATTCTAGTAATGGTTTATTATTTCTTATTGATAAATCAACATTATATTGATTAAAATTTGTTTATTTTGTAGGTATAACTTCCTACATAATTTATCGAACCTAGATAATTTTCTTTATCTTTTTCTATATTTCTGGCTGTTTAGTGTAATTTTGTATGTATTGTATCGATGATTTGTTGATTGTGTTATTTACCACATTCACTATCAGATTATTTTATAATCAAATTTGCTTTTTCACATTTTGCTATTTTTTTTTTTTGTAATATCGTATATTTAAATTTTTTTATTACATTTAATTTCTTTTTGTTTTTTCTTTCGTATTTTTAAAAAAAATTGTATATATTTTAATTTTTTCATTTTTTGTATGTCCATTTGGTAATGGCTTGATAGCCGAAAAGCTATATGGTCTTTTTATATATACAAATTGTAGCGATTTTAATTACATTTTTGTCGTTTATTTATTTTTTTAAAAATCATTACATTCCACACTGTTCGAATTAACCTACTAAAAAAGGTTAAATTTTTTCATTTATTAATATTGTCTTTCAAAATTATACACGCTTATCTATATATATATATATATATATATATATATATATATATATATATATATATATATATATATATATATTGCGTCCATGTACAAATTTTTGTATATGGTTGAATATAAAAATTTATTGAGTATTTTTTATGTATTGTTTTTATTTTTTTCAGATAACAAGCAACAGTGAAAGAAATAGCGATTTTGAAATAATAATTACATAAATTATGATAAAGCCAAAAAGATTAACATTATCACAGATGAAAAAGGGAACTTTTTGTTTTGGATATTTTTAGACGAATCTGTTATTACGTAGTTTGCAATCAATATTTTTGATGTAATTATATCGTAAAATAAATTATTCTTCGCAACAATATTCTTTTTTTTAATATAATATTTCTCTTTGTCAGGCTTTTAATGAATAAGAAGATACACCTAAAGTTGTTAGCAATAAAAACTGCTCGTGTTACGTAAAAACGGTTGATAATGCCGGGTTTAGAATAATTTAAAACTTGCCATGCACGTCATTTTACTTAGACATGCTTCGAATTCTGAAGCGATGTTGCAAGCAGAAGTCATATTATTAGAATAAAATTTTTTCTATTTTTAAATACTACGCTTGCAATATCAATAATAGAGTTGCAGTCATTATTAGAACTAGTATCTAACGTCGGATTCAAAATAACAAAATAATGTTATTAGTATTACCTTAGATAAGTTTATTTTCATTGCACGCTACCTATCATCCGATCACTCGAAAATTTAACACTTGGGCTTTCATCAAGTCTAATCAAAACCTCTCGCTCATACTTGTAGCCGATTTTAACACTATGGAGGATAAGGTGTCGCACATAATCAAACATTACACGAATACTTCATGAACGTATTTTCTCTTACGAATCGAAAACAATAAATATTTATAATGGAAAGAGCATTATTGATTATTTATTCGGAGTTCAACATTTGATAAGCTGTAATTTACGGCACTATTGATTTGCCTTTAACAAAGCTATTTACTCTACCTTAACCCTCCAGGTTAAAAGATGCAACAGCCGTCGTATTTACTAAAAACTTTATCATAATTTGCTACTCAGTAACCTTAACCAAAAACATATGAATATGACACAACTTCACGCTGATGACAAATACTGTCGGTTTTCGAAGCCTAATCAAGTTTCCAAAAGCTTTTGAAAATGCTCATGCTGCACACTTTTAAATATTAAATCTACGTGCTATTGGCAGGATTTAAATAGCAAATTATGCGATAAGGAATAACTTTCTGTAGTCTTTAAGACTGTAGATTACGCTACGTTCTGAAAAAATTGTCCCTATCTTGTATAAAAGTAGCATCACCTATTCGGGAGGTTGCACATCATGAACTCCGTGTACATTGACATCTGGCCGATTTAATTAATACGAAATCCTTAATTCCTGTATTTGCGGTAATTAATTCCATTCTTTTTTTTCCTCTAAGTGTCTTTCCTGAAATTTTAATGCTGCTAGTTGAAAAGCCCTTCTTCCCGGATTTTGTGAGCGATATATTTAATTTTTCTAAGGTTGACTATAATTAATTGTTGCTATTTGAGTGCCTGTCGGGCATTATTGTTAAGATATTTTTAAAACGACGATCTAGATGTGCGTGCACTGGCGGAGCCCTATATTAAAAATGGTGAGTTACTAGTTAGAAATAATTACGTATGTTACATTAATAATCGAGTTGCAGTCATTGTGAAGCTTAGGTTTAATTTAAATACTGTTACGCTGAATAGATACATTTTAACACGTATCTTATTCTCTCCCCAAATAAGCCAAAAAATCAGATCTCTGTCATTACTTGACCAAACTTTGGGGCAGTTTCCGAACTACTATAACGTGGTCGTCGGGGACTTTAACATCAGGTTAATGGAGCCTCGTGTTAGGGAAACCAAGGACTCTGTTGATTTCAGTGAGTTGGTTGCTTCTAGGAAACTACGAATGGTAGTGAACCTACCTTTGTTAATTACAATGGTTTGAGTATTGTAGACTATTTGTTGGTCTCTGCCGGTGCAACCCATTTAGTTTGTTATGAGTTAGTTCAGATGGACTCCATCGCAGTTTTATATTTACAATTAATGATAATATCAGTCGTCCCTCTCCTAAATGGTTTAATAAAATTGATCTCGAACAACTTGTAAATTAACTCAACTTTACCTATATTAATAATTTCATTTTTAACCTAAATAATTGCCCGTCTAGGGGCGGCTGCACTCCCTTATTAGTCAATTCAACAAGTATTTGATTGAGCCTGATTGGCCAATGTTTATATACTGTTGATTTTCCACAGGTAGATTGGTGGAACGACGGTTTTTAATTTTTTAAAACTAAAATTAATTTCATTAGAAAAAAGCTATCTAAATGTAAAAACCCCTTCGGTATATTTATTAATAAGAATGTGCTGAAGGAGTTAAATAGCCACATAAATTCGAGATAGTAAGGGTCAAATTCCAACATTGGAAGGCAATAATTCGAGTTCTGCTTGGGTTAAACTATATGAAATGTTTAGTTTTCCCCTCCTAGTTGATATTCCATTTTCGGTTCTTCCTGTTAGTGGCTGTGTTCCTCCTAATCCATTGTTAATAACTTACACAATAAAAAGGCACCTGCTGATGATAGGGTCGTCAACATAATCGTTAAAAAATTCACTCTTTATATCCGGTTTTGTCGCATACTATCATGGATAAATGTATTAAATTTGGTCTCTTCCCAGATTGTTGGTAGGCATCTTTTTTAAGACTTATTTTTAAGCCGCGCAATGATCCATCCGAGTTGTCGGCTATCTCCTTACTTAATTGTATGGAGAAGGCTTATGAAAAAGTCGTTAATGAGGTACTGGTACATGAGATCACTGCTAGGGACATGTGCACCACCTTCAATTCGGTTTACGTTCGGATCTATCCGTTGAGTATTCTGTTCATTTTTTAGTTTCAACAATCGAGCAGTACATTTCAGATGGTTGCTCGGCTGTTGTTGTTTCATACGATATTAAAGGGGCATTTGACAATTGCTGTTGGTCTGCAATTGTTGATGTTCTATTATTATAGATTATTTTAAGAATTGTTCCACTGCACTTAAACTTCGATCGTCGGCTGAAGTTAGAGCACTTTCGTGTGGAGTTCCTCATGGTTCGGTACATGGACCTACTTTAAGGAACATACTGTACTCCATCGTGCACTTTAAATTTGAACATTTCTGTTCTTATATTAATGTTAATCTATGTTTAGTATATAAAACTAAGAATATCACTACCACGTTTTACTTTTATTTCCAAATACTTCTCGGAGAGTGTGGTGGTAGATATTTAAGTTTTTCCCCGACCGAATGCAGATTTTCCTTGTTTGGGAATTCCTCGCTTGTTGGACGGATCAACGAGCTCGAATTGTTATGTGATTCAAGCATAAGATACTTAGGTATAATTATCGACAATAAATTACCGTTCGTTTCTCATTTCCAGTATATTTCTTCAAAGTGTATGCGTTTACAGAAAAGTGCCTCGGGTCTTTTATTTAACGAACGTGCGATTTTATATAAAAAGAAAAACACATCACTTCTTTGTTGGTCGAGAAATGGTAGGGCAGGTGATTGAAGCTGAAACTGGCAGGAAGACGTGTGCTTTTTTCCTGATATTTCTTTATGTTTGAAAATGCTTAAGTTTGGCGTCAACTTCTATAGTGCTCAGGGGTTGTTAGGTCACGGCATGTTTGGTTCCTATCTTCGTAGGTTCCGGCTTGCTAGCGGTCCTGTCTGTACGTGTTGTACTATAGGTGAGGTAGACGATGTACAACATACGTTATTCACTTTCCCTGCATTTACTGCGCTTTGTCGTCAAGTTGATATAGACTGTACAGATGTATATCCTCCTACTAGGAAAGTCGGAAGTTTGCTTTTGCTGGCCCGAACAGGTCATGCGTTCAAAATTTAAAATACAAAATTCCATTGCTCGCAACTGACGCTTAAACCAACCGTGACCCGGACACCGTTGCTTTGTTTCTTTTTTTGTAATTTTTGCATTATTTATTCGTAGTGTGGTCATTTTTCTGTTTATCTTTCTATTTACATTAAATTAATATTTTACATTTATTTACCCTTTACTTTTTCCTTTTTGAATATCTTTGTTTTTATTTTAAGATTTTTTTGGATATAAGTTAATATCCATTTCATTTTGCTGCTTCGTATTTTATTTTGTTTAGGTATGAATAATAGCTTTGTAATCATAAGTTTTTATTTTATTTGTTTAAACCTTTCTGTTAGAAGGTTTTATTTTAACTTTTAACTTATTATTTATTTTATTTTTTTTTTCCTGTTAGAAGTTAATTTTTTGCACAGACTCGTCATTTTTTATTTGACGGAAGAACAGACTATGTATTCTCAACCTTTCATCACTTTAAGTTAACTTTAAGTATGGAAGTCTTTCATTATTCTCTTAAAACTCTTTTTTTTTTTCAATAGAGGGAGGGGATTTTTACTGGGTACAAATCCCACACAATGTTTTTGCTTTTCCAGTAGTGTATTTCGTACGCACTGAGTGAATAATAATAATAATAAAAAAATTACATAATATCATCTTTAGAAGAAAAAACCAAATTAACTGATATTTGCACATGTTAACCGCCTAAATAATTACCCATCTAAAATTATACTCAAATTACAAACTATAATGATTACTCCGTGGGGGGGGGTATACTGATGGAATCATAAAGCTCAATATATATATATTTTTTTTTTTTATTTTATTTTACTGTACCGACAGTTTCCTGCCATAAAATATATTAAGGATAAAACTAGCATTGTTCGCAAAAAGAAGTCTAAGTGTAACATCGTGAAAATTATTAATATTAAAGGCTGTATTAAAATGTTTGAATATTAATTAAGTGCAAACATTTAATAATTAAATCAAAATTGTAATACTTCAACTGCCACGTGTAAGTATATAACCGATTTGATTTCTAGTATGACCATCATGTATATAATCTGCGTATACGATGTTTAAGTACTGTGTTACTAACTACTAGTTTATTTTCTGCGTAAAAGTGTAATAGCACATTTCCTCCACTATTTCTCTTGCCTATGCTTATATTTCATTACAAGCGAAACCGGGACGGTTCAATCGGTTGTAGTACTGCGTTACAGAAAGAAGAGGAACCTTGGTGACATAGTTCCAAGAAGCGAACAGTATAAATAACTTTAATCTCATTACATGTGATCTGTCTAGTATATAAATAACTTTAATTTCATTCCATGTGATCTGTCTAGTATGTCAATTTTGAGAGTAAACCCATCTGATAACGAATTTGGACATACAGTTAGTTGGCGCAGACAAATTTATATTGAACAAACGAATTGCAGCAACATACCTGGCTCATTTTTATTGCACCACAATGACACTGACCCCCAATCGAATATTCCTACAAATCGAAGATCATATGTGCCAACATTGCAACGTAAAACAAAGACAAACACCAAGTACCCAAATGATTTCTGCAACTGAACTTCTGGAACAAGCAAATACCGAAAGCGGAAAAAGTATTATTGAACAAATTTAATGATTCAAAAGCTCCAACCATCACAGCTATCAATGACAATATAGACTCTGATGCACAACCACCCAACCCCTCCACAAAACGACCCCACCCATTAACACCAGACTCACCATATAAGATATGTGAAATATCTTTTATAACACAATCAGTCCCAAAACAATTAACAGGCCCCTCTCACATGGAGATAGTAAAGTAAAGCACCAAAATAAAAAAAAACAGCTTCTTAAATCCCAGGGTCCTGCAAACCCCATCACCAAGTTCTTCCAATGTCGAATCTAACTCTTCTACAAAGATCGCACCTGTGAAAGAAATAACCGAAAAAGTTAAACCATTGTTTGATAATAACCAACATAATTTCATTTTTGATATCTCTCAATATCGAACATTTGTGAAAAACATAGCTTCCGATCCTGACTATCTAAGTTTTGCCCACGACTACACCAACGACAAAGAGGGTCTAATATATGCTAGTGATCAAACCATTCCTAAATGTTAAGAGTATAAAAAACAGATGTTACCGAATCATAAAATACCTCAGCGACATGTGACACAAGCGAGATAAATGCTCTCGACACAGACGAATAAATTTAAACCCATCAAACTAATAACAAGTAACCAACTACACACGAAATCAGAATAAATATAAATGATGTGTAAAAATATAATAATGCAGTGGAACTGCAGAGGCTTCTATAACACCAACTGTGAGAACTTAAGCAGCTAATATCATCATACTCTCCGGCAATCATATGCTTACAGGAGCCACACCTCAAACCCTCAGATAACCCACAAATAAAGAATTACAACATCCTTAGGCGTGACAACATCCATGGTATTATGGCTAAGGGGGGAGTGGCAACCTTATTCATACTTCAATTCCTAGTAAACATAAAAACTCCACTATAGATAATAGCAGTCACTGTCCACTTACCCTCTATACGATATTCGAGTATAACCATTTGCAACTGCTATATACCCCCAAACTCTCTCGATAGCTGTCATAGAATCCAATCCATACTCACACAACTCAAAGCACCCATAATTATGCTCGGCGAGTTTAATGCTCACTCTCTCCTCTGGGGAGCATCTTTCACCAACAAACACGGTCACATCATCAATGATGTCGTAATATTTAATAATTTCGCCACTCTACTCCCACCAAGCCACACACATTTTAACTTGTTATATAATACATTTTCCACCATAGACCTTGCCCTGGTTTCACCTATACCCTATCCTCAGTTCTTCAGTGTTTGATGACTTGTGCTCTAGCGACCATTTCCCAATTATCATACAAATCATAACACCAAACACTACTACGCAAATAACACAAACACCGCATCTACTTTTCCACAAAGCAGATTGGAAATCTTACACAAATAAAGTCAAGGTACCCATCAAATCACTCAGTTCTATTAAAGAAAACCTGAACATATTTTCCTTGAGGCAATCTTTAAAGCCGCTGACACAACTATACCCAAATCAGCTTCAAACATACGTCCAAGAAGGCTCCCATGGTGGTCAGGAAATATAAACACTCACAGTCAATCACCGACCTAGTTCATTTAAAAAAATCACGCACTATAGCTCGTAACCTCATCAAAATAAAAAAATGTGAATCCTGGCACAATTTTGTTTGTTCTATTCCAGAGTCCGCATAAAGTCGTTATATGTGGTAAAAAATTAAAACACTTAATGGCCTAAGTTCCATACCCACTCCTACGTCCTTAAAGACAGGTGAAAAAACTATTTTTGATCCAAATGATGTAGCCAATTCCCTCGCCCAACACTTTGCAAGCCAATCTTCGTCCCTGAGATATTCGGCCGCTTTTCTTGATACAAAATCAGCAGCTGAAACAGAGCAAATACATTTCCCACAACATACAACTCTGACTTTAATATCTCAGAACTGAACTTTCAGCTCAACCACTGCACCCGGTCCAGACTTAGTAGATCCTTACTTGTTAAAATACCTTCCACCAAGTGCAAAATTGTTCCTTTTAAATTTATACAACCAAATATGGAGATCCAGCATCATTCCCAAAAGCTGGAATTCAGCTATAGTTATTCCAATACTAAAACCCTAAAAAATCCCTTCTTTTTCAAAAACCCTTGAAAATAATAATCTCTTTTCTCCTTTGCAAGCTGGTGGGTGTTACAGAGGCAGATATTAACATCACAACATGATAAACAGCACTTATATGCTGTATTCTTCGATTTAGAAAAAGCGTTTGACCGCTTGTGGCGACATGGACTATTAATAAAAATAAAGTCCGTCGGTATAACCGGTAATTTAGGCAGTTTCCTAAACAACCGAACTTTTTAAGTTAAGAACGGTTTGTCAAAATCAACACCAGTTCAGAGTGAAAACGGTGTTCCACAAGGCCTTGCACTTAGTGCAACCTTGTTCATGTTATGTATCGATGACATAGCAAATTATATCTCGCAGCCTGTTACCGCTCGGCTTTACATTGACGATCTTAATATATCCTTGTCATCCAGTATTCCTTCTAATGCACAAAAAATCCTACAAAAAACCATAGATCGTTTGCAGCAATGGTCTGATACGAAAGGTTTACATTTTTCTACATCCAAATCATCATACATTATTTTCCATAAGAGGCGTCTATCATCTTCCAGTTTTTCTTTAAGTATAAATAACTCTCCCTTAACAGCCAAAACAAGAGTAAAATTCCTAGGTTTATTGTTCGACTCCAAATTAATCTGGCGTTACCATATAACTGAAGTCAAGAGTAGGTGCTTAAAACTGCTCCCAATTCTAAAATATATATCAAACTCAAAATACAATATAAAAACCTAAATCCTCTTAAATATCTATAAATCTATAATCCTATAAACAACTATGGGTGTCAGGTATACTCAACAGCCAGTAAATCTATATTAAGAACACTAGATACAGTACACTATGCTGGACTTCGATCCATCCTTGCAGTACATCCCTCATCACCATCAAAGAGCTTGTGTGCATTAGCAGGATCCTTTCCACTTATATACTACAGAAAATGCCATACTCACCTCTATTTAAGCCGTCTGCTTAGCTACAATAAAACATTTGCACACACCAAACAACGTACATCCCCTAACCCCCATTTTCCAAATGACCCTATACCAAAGCTACTTAGCATACTATCAACATATCACATAAGCTTCATTCCAAAATCAACATTGAATTACAATATACCTCCTTGGGACCTTTTCGAAACAAAAATAGATTTATCATTGACACAGCACAATAAATCTACATACCCCACAAATATAAAAGAAATGGTATACACACACGCATACACCGACGGAGCAAAATCTACAGCTGGCGGCGAGAATTCACCAGCAGCTTGCTCTTACCAAATTGATAATATACTACACTCAATCCGACTAAGCGATGGCTGCACTTCTCTGCATGCAGAGTTGTATGGAATTATGTACTGTATTCGGTACATCACATCAGCTGTACTTCCACGTCGAAAAGCGTTAGTTATAACAGACTCCCTCTCCTCTCTGCAACTAATATGCCGTCAAGACAATAAAAATACCATAATATTAGAAATCCAACACAATCTACACACACACGAAGGATGGGAAATCTGCTTTCTGTGGATCCCGAGTCACATTAGGATGCACGGTAGTGATAAAGTAGAAAGCTCGGTCTATGGTACTTTCACTAGTACCGGAATACTCACCACCTCCGTCAACATTAGCACACGTACTCATAAACAACAGCAAACAGGAATGGACCACCGACTGGACTACACAAACAACCTTCCTTAGGAGCATAAAATCAACCATAGAACCTTGGTGGCCTCCAGATGGCACAATTATACCAAAAGCCCTCCACCAACAAACTTCCTCCTATGCGGACATGTAACAGAACCAACAGTCACACACTTAATATACAACTGCCAAACACTCACACCACACAGGTTAAAATACAAAATACAGGCCCCGATACGCAAAATACTCTCAAACAATCCTCGATCAATAGGTAGCGTTCTGGTTTTTGTAAGAGAAACCGGTCTCCTAGCATACATATAAACTAGACACATGTCTCCTTATGCTGTAATAACCCTAGTAGTTACAAACGGCATATGGAGATTTACATTTAAAAAAAAAAAAATTATTTTACTGGCTATTGATATGTAAAAAAATTATATTACTGATAGTTGATTGTCTTCTTTACCGCATTCACTGTCAGATTGTTTTATTTAGTATCGGTCATCATTTACCTGATTTTTGAGAAGTGTAATCTTTAATATTTTTTCATTTAATATTTTTATTTTTTTAAATATTCACTCGATAATGGTCTAAAAAGCTTTGTGATTTTTCAATAAAGAAAAAACTTTTAGTGATTTTCACTTCTTTTTTGTTATTTATTTTAACAGAAAAACAATTCGAAGAGTTCCTGTTTGTTAATGATGTTTGCGTTTGTAATTCTTATCAAACTTTTAATAATCATAATGGAAGCAGTGTAATTGATCTTCCACGAAACAGTCAGAATATTTAAAATTATTGAAGCATTATTTTCTTCAGTAACACAATATTCAACAATATGACTACAGCTCTTAATAAGCAAATGTAGTAAATCACTAGATGAAAGTAGTCTAACAATATGAGATCTCTCAAAAACAAATTATCAATGCTCTTTCCTTCAAATAAAACAAAAAATGAAATACATTAAAAAAATAACTAAAAAAGAATATTTGAAGAATGAAAGTATAAGATTTATGAACGTAACAAAATTACTAATGCACAAAAGTTTATGATAAACCTTATTAGAATTAAAAATTAGACGGTTTTCAAAAAATAAAAACTGCTAAATAGACTGCATAAAATCAGAAATAAAGCGAAAAGTAGAATCGTTAAGGATCGAAATAAAGAAATTAAAAATAAATAAATGAATAAAAGCCTTCAAAACGTGAAAAATGGAAAGAACAGATTCTCGACAATCTCGGATAAACCAAATAAAATATGTATGGAAAAAAAACCTAAGCAATTTAGCCGATTTTAATATAAACGGACGCCTAGTATAATATCGGAAGGCATAAAATCATTTTTTCTGAATTATTTCCGAAGAACACTCAAATTGCAATCATCTCAACCTGATAAAACTCTTCTAATATGTGAAGGGGAATTAACTAGAACAGTCAAAAAGGTGAACAATATTAAAAACAACGGATACGATCAAATGTCAAACAAAATGGTTAAACTTCTACGCAAAACAGATGAAAAAATATTTAAATGTATTGAACTAAATTAAAATAATACACAAGCCTGGAACAGAATTAACAAATTCGTCATCATAACCTTAGTGTCTGCTCTAATTGAAATATATGAAAAATCGTAAAAAAAATGTTCTCGATTCAGAAATAAAAGGAAACACGATTTTAAATTAAAATCAATTTGAATATCTTAAAAAAGAAATCAACGGAGCTTGCAATAAAAAAAAGTTAAAAATATGAAAAACGTACGCGACACATATTCAGTTTTGATATATCCGGAGAATTTGATCAAATAAAAATTGATAAAATCTTTAAAATGATGAAAATGAAAACTATATCTGGTACAGTTCAATTATTCAAAACTATTTAATCGATAGAAGAATGGGGTTATGTAATCGAGAAAACAAAATTCTAAAAAAAGTGTCAATTCAGGAGTACCACAACTTTTAAATATAGCGATGAAGTTCGTAACTTTCAGTGTTCAGTCAACACTTTAATATGATCAGTTATGCAGATGATATAATGTTGGTCTGATAAAATGAAAGATAAATGAAGGAATAAACAAAAAATGAGTAAAATATATAAAACCTACGCCACAAAAACCGAGCACTACTAATAAGTAGAAAACAGGATAGAAAAAAAAAAATGATATATTACATTGAACATCGTCTATATATGAATAAAGATAAAATAAAAATAGCGAAAGAAATAAAATAATTCGCGAATAATTATAGACGATAATCTAAATTTTATCTGTGAAGACTGTAAAAAACAATTAGATGATTCCTTTCATGTTTTTTTTTTTTTTTTCAACAAAGAAAGACAAAAAGGAAAATAATTAAAAAGGCCAATAACTGAAATACACAAACAAGACTTCTTCAATCTAATCAGTTTTGTTAATTCTCGTGTTATGAAAGATAAAACAAAACGCAATGATTAATAATAACAAGTAGCAGTTAGAAACCGTAGCTGAGAACCCGTAAGGTGCAGCAGAGTAAAAAATTTAGAAAAAGTATATATTGTGTATTGTGTGATGCATATATATATATATACATATATATATATATATATATGTATGTATATATGGCATGTTTATTATGTATGTTTACTAAGTAAATTTAAATCATACAATGTAATATATAATAATGTTGAAGTAAATTAACAATTTCTTCCAGATTATCAGATGACTATTTTTAGCTGTTCATTAAATCAATGTGTACGTGATAATAAAACAGAAAGTAGTCGATGGTCAATTTAATTGGAACCTTTTTTCCCGGTAAATGCATTCGTTACAACTTTCATAATAAGATAAACAAACGATATTAAATAATTAAAAATGTCAATTTAATGATATTCAGTTCAATTTAACGCGATTATAATCGCGAAAGTAACGATAAGCCGCTGTCGATTTAGCGCACCAGCTAATTACGGTTGGTTTTCCCACGTTATGCTCGTAATTTTCTGATGTTATTTAATAAGGTCACGCGTGCAACGCGTCGTTAATTACTGCATAACGATTAATATTAAAGGTCTCTCTAAGACGATCTTTTAAAAATGCACCTAAACCGATTACGAATATTCTGATTTCTTCGAATTGTAGAATTGTTAAAAAATCAAAGTCGCTCGCGAATTATTTAACTGGTTCGAAGAAATTTTTCGCCCCGATTAATAACATCCGACTAATACGAACGACAACTAAATTGACGTTAATACTACACCGGATGCGTTTTCGTAGGGTTGTAACATTTTCGAAATTATTCGACGAATTTTATATTCCTTAATTGAACTGGGAGAAATAATTTTTTTCTTTATATGCATATTATCTTAAGTTGATTATATGACTAGTATGTTTGTTTTTTTTTTTTAAATTCGCGTTTAAAACTGAAATATTTTCCAACGTCAACTCGCTAGTTTTCCAAATAATCTTTCTAGCATCCTCCCCTGAAGCAAAGCTCCTTCTCTTCCTCAATGATACAAATCTCGTTTTTTTAACCGAATATTTTTTTTTTTAAGTGGCAAGGATACGGCATGATCTCAAATCGAATCAAATCAAAGAATATAAAAAGGAATTAATCGATTTCACAAAATCGGATGTCACATTTATAACTATTCTTTATTAATTCCCTCATACCCCGAAAAAAGTATTATGATAATGAAATAATACCGGTATAATGAAATGTATTGTACATTTAAAAAAGTATTCACAAGAAATGCGAATAAAAAAATAAAATAAACTGATTAAACATAAAAAAAAATTAAAAAAAAAATTACACTCAGTTTGACTACAAATAGATCGAATATTACACGTCGAGCAATTAAACACGTACCAAATCACCGATATAAAATTTGTACATAAATGTAAATAGCCAGGAAAATTCTAATATAAAAATTGATAAAATTTTTTAATATACTTCTTAAAAGTAATTCTTCGTTAAAATTTATCATTGAATCGATAACAAGGTATTTTTCCTTCTTTTACTATTTTTAATTTTTTTTTCTAATAGTTTTTTTTTTTTTTTTAATAGTTTTTTATAATGTTTTCTCGCGTGTAAAATTTTATAATTTCAGTTAATAGTATCGATTTTGTGATTTAATTATTTACAACGTTTTCCAAATAATAAATTTTTCATCGTTGTTCTTATACGAATTTAATTTTTAAATCTAATAGCGAGAAGTTTCTCATATATATATATATATATATATATATATATATATATATATATATATATATATATATATATATATATATATATGCTTTTTCGCGCGGAACATAATTTAATTTATATATTTCCGATTTGTTAAATATATTTCCCTCTTCTATTTCGTTCTTATTATTTGGATTTTAATAATGCGTTTTTATTTATTATTGTTCAATCTACGTTATATATTCTCGTTAAATATTTTTATTATTATATCGATATTACGTAATTTATCGAACCTAAATAATTCTTTTTATCTTTTATTTATTTTCTCGTATTTTTATCCTAAATTTTTTCTTTCCCATATTTTTAATAATTAAAAGTATAATATTTATTATTTCACTTATTACTATCAGCTCCAGCCGTCTCTACCCAAATTTCCGTGGTTCTATTTCTGCAGGGAGATTAGTCGTAAGGGAATTGAACTCATCAGTAGATTCCGATTTGGACATCATTTGTTACCCGATCGGCTTATGCAGCTTAGAGAAAGTCCCTTCTGTCCCCTCCATTCTGAACAGGCAGTCTGCAATCCAGATCGTGTTTTCTTTTTTAATTCTCTACTGTGGCGCCGTTGCGTTTGGAGCTGTTTACCTAAGTCTCGCTACGTTCTTCCGGTATTACACCTCCGTATATCGTCCCTTTTACACATCTGGATAATTTACAATTGTTCCTCCCATATAGCGACGTTTTGTAGAGAAGTCAGCATGCTTGATTAAGATGTAGATAGTCCCCACAGTATCACGTTGGATAAGCTGTAAAAGCACCCTCCCATTTCAAAAAATTAATCAATATCTCGATGCATACTTTACTAGCGTGAGAAATTAATGCTATGCTAATTAACGCTATCCATTATCGAGCCTTTCTTGCGTATAGATACAAAGTGTGAAAGTTTCCATTCCTCAATTCCTTAGGTCAAATTCCTCAGATTGTATTACAAATATGCAATATTGCGTTCTCAGTTATTTGCGAAAGATCCGGAAGTAGTTCCGCCGTAATATGATCCGGATCGCACGCCTTACTTATTTTTAATTTTTTCAATTCCGCTCTTACCTCGTCTAATGTTACCTGAGGTTCTAATTAATTCACATGCTTATATAATGTATTTGTAGCGGTATCGTCGTTATAAAGATATCGAAAATATCTTCCCTATACATCGGCTACCTTAGTTACGTCAGATATTAAATCGTTACTTTCATATTTAAATTACGCTCTAACTTGTTTAGTTAATTTCTCCTCGATGGTGTTAAAGAAATCTTTCTGTTCGTTATAGATAGTAAATTAACGGTAATAATATCGGTAAAGATGTGTTAAAAAAACAAAAAACGAATTTACAGATTTATAACCAGTTTAAAATACGATACTTCGACAAACGATAAGTTAATAAGTTTTATTATTATCAAATTAAAGTTAAACATGTAAGCAGCCAAGGCTAGAGGCACGATAGGAAAAGAGGATTAGAGATTATAGATACCGGATCGGTGGAGGAACGTTTTGAAGAGGAGATGAAGCATTTAGAGACTAAGCGAGGAATATGAGGATAATGTTACAGCCGGAACACACTGGAGCTAAAGTTTTATAGATTCTTGCATATCAAAAACTGACCGATCAGATGTCTACATGAAGAAACGGATAGTTTCAGCAATATTAAATTTATGGAAAAACTATAAGATCTCCAAAAGAACAAAATGACCACTCCTGCAAACACTCGTAGAAACCGCAATGAATCCAGTTTTTAACAAAAAATCAAAATCAGAACCTTCCTAATGTTATTAGAACGTTTTAAAAATTAAAACATAATCGTAAACTACCACACGAATCGGCTACTATCGGTTATCAATTTAAAATTATTAGCGATAGTAAATATTGTGATTGCGAAAGCGATGAAATTGAAAGCGTTCAACGTGTAATATATAAATGCAGTAACATGCGACAGTTGTATAAGAACAAGTGTGCACTCGAATTATTAAATGAAATTATATTATTACAGAAGTTTCCTGTCTTAATTTCTGAATAATTTAATATTAAAATCACGTGTATACATAATCGCTACTTTACAGTTACCCTGAGATAATTTCGCAGGCTACTCTATAATTTATTATATTCTACTAGTATTAACGGCGATTCTTTTATTACACATCATGTACATAATTTATGTGTATAAGATATATATCGTCTTCGCTGATGATACGGTAATACTAGCTTCACACAAGTGTCCTAGTGCGTCCAATCGGCATCTTCAGTTTAGACCAGATATGGTTCAGCATTTGGAAAATAGCAATTAACGAAGCTAAATGTAAACATTTATTATTTACTAAAAGAAAAATTGAACGCAAAAAATATCAAGTTTCGTTAAGTGGAACAACAATACCTCAAAGACTCTTCCGTTAGATACCTATCCATCTTGATCAGTCTTTAATCATCGCATATAAAAAAGGACCGAATTAAATATCGAAACAGCAAAATTAAAGTGATTATTAGAACCCAGATGGCAACTAGATATTAAAACTTTTATTGTACAATGCGATACTTAAACCAATCTGGCTACATGGCTGCGAACTATGGGGATGTTCCTCTAAGAGCAACATTTAAAAAATACAGCGGTACCAGAATAATATACTACGATGAATATGTCATTAACTACACATTGCATAAAGATCTTCAGATACAATATGCGGAACAAGTAGTCCAACGAGCTGCTCGCGATTACCGGGCGAGATTGGATACTCACGAAAATCCGCTGGCAATAAGTTTGCAAGTTCAATCGGCGATTAGAAGGCTGAATAGAATGACGACTTCAGATAATACCTTTCGGGCTGCCATCATTCATAACTTGGGAGCTCTGTCGCTGAACCGACTCCTTCTTAAAAAATGTTTATTTTTTTTCACATTCATTACATCTGGTAGATGACAGACACCAGTTCTAGATTAGAATACTCTGCTGATCAACCAGGATACTGTAGCCTCTTCATGAATTAACCACATATTTTGCGCCATTTCTTCCGGTCTTGAGTAGCTCTGGTCCAGTTAACTCCTAATTTTTGTCTGAAATCCTATCTCATATGCGCTCGTCGCTGGGTCCTTTTTTCTTTGGTGGTACCACTGTGAGATTCTTGCTGTCCATCTTCTATCCGTTCTTCTCATTATATGACCACTGCTGCCATTTCATTTTATTTATTCTTTCTATTATGTCTGTTACTTTTGTTAGATCGTCGGGTTTTTTTTTTAGCGATTGACACTCTCCATTGATCTCTGGGCTACTTGTAACCTATATTTGTAATTCCTGGTTAGCGTCCACGTTTCATCACGGTATGTCATCACTGGAAGGATGCACTAATCAAACGCTTTCTTTTTTAAGTGCAGTGGCATTTTTGATTTGAAAATAACCGAATGTCCAAACGCTGCCACCATCCCAGTCTGATGCTTCTATTTATTTCTTGATGATGCAATGATCCCGCGATACTAACCAGTTGTGACCTATGCATTCTTGGACTATTTCCAGATGTTTGACTTCAAGTTTGATGTCTTTATTTGGTGTGAATTCGATTAGCATTATTTTAGTTTTCTGTCGATTAACGCTTGAGCCCGTTGTTTTGCCAATTTCATTTAGTTCTTCTATCTGTCTCCGTAACTCATCACAGTACTTTTTCCTATCAAAACTACGTCATCGGCAAACCTTAAATGATTTAAATATTCCCCGTCGATGTTAATTCCTAGGTTTTGCCAATTAAACTGTTGAAACACTGTAAAGCAGATGTGAATAACAAATATTTGATATATGTACCTACACGGTTTCATAATTTGAAAAGTCTAGAACGTAGCGATTTTTCTTTTTTAAAATTAAACAATAAAAATTATTTAAAATCACCAATTCCGGCTTTTTATTGTTTTATCTTTTTCTAGATGATTTGTTTACTACATCGTTAATTGCAAAATTCGTCGATTTTAATTGCAAAATTCGTCGATTTTAATTGCAAAAGTAAATCGATTGCATTTTTCTAATCGACCGCACGAGGTTATCTCCGGGTGAGAGTACGTGACTTTAACTTATTAAATGATTTTCGGTTGCGCGCATTTGCTCGCTTCTGATGAAAAAAAAATTCTCGATTAATTTATCGGAGTAACGTAAATTATCAATCATTAACATTTACCGGTTTTTTTATCTATCACCGATAGGAGTAGGCCGATCAATAATTTCGTCTCCACTTTCATCTCCATCCACATCCACATCGACGCCTTACTTGTAGATCCGCCCACAAAGCAGTTTTCTTAGACTCGTTTTTTTTTTTTTTTATTTTCACAACAGAGAATTTCTACTTGTAATATAAGTCGCCAGATTATTCACATCATCGACCACGTCGAATAACTCAATTCGAGATTTCTCGATTCGTTATTGGGCCTATTCGCGTAATTCCCGACATTCGTATACTAAACATTTTTGCCACGTATATTCTTTTTCATCCCATTTACCGGTTATCTCTTTCATGCCCGCTGTATATTTTTGGATACGCCCACGATGTAATTCTCTTTTACTTCGGGTTGTTTCTTTTTTTAAGAATTTCTCCGTATAATATCAGTTTGCCAGATTGTCTCCATTACCACGTTGAATAAGTCAATTCGAGATTTCTCGATTCGTTATTCGGCTTATTCGCGTAATTCTCGACATTCGTATACTAAACATTTTTGTAAGGTTCGTAGTATTCTTTTTCATTCCCATTCACCGATTATCTCTTTCATGATCGAATGTATACTTTTGGATATTATTGTGTCTATACTCGCGAACTGTGTGCCCGATGTCAGTTAAAATAATTTTGCTAATTAATTTTCTGCTTAATTTACTAATCACGGTATACTTTCGGATATACAGTAGTTACCTTTTTTTTACGTATTAATTTGATTTTAAAAAATAAATCGTAATTTAATCGAAACATTTTTCCAGAGCCGGAAAATTGTTATCGTTGTAGGAGTCTATGCGTGCGGCATGAAAGGGTTATATAATAACGACATTCGATTATAAAATAAAATCTAAATTAAATTTAATCGAATTAATCAAATCAAATCTAGTTCACTAATTACACGCACAAATTACGAATAAAAAATGCGTAAATATCAAACTGAAATAACACGGTGAAAAATGTAATATTATTTATGCCCAATTAAAATAACTTATTATTAATAGAACGCTTATTAGCAAAAATAATACAGTTACTTATCTCATAAATGTATAAAAAAGGGAAAAACACGTAAAATCACTCGAGACGTATAAATGCGACACAGTAACACTCACACCGCCCGCGCACAACGAATATAGAAAGTTTCCGCGCTTATAATTGTACAAAAATATACTAAAAGTCCAAACACATAAAAGGTTATTATATCAGAGTATCCATATTTAGATAAATACGTCACAGACACGAATAATTTAAACATACATATATTAGGTTTATAAAACGATGAAAAAATAAAAATAATAAAAATTTAAATACGCTGAACAGGTTATTAGAGAGAAAAATTGGGCATGACCATAAATACAAAGAAAACCGAGATTATGAAGTTTACGAGATCGAGTAGCTGCAGTCTTGAACATTAAAGATAAAATTCTGGACAACGTGGACGGCTTCCGTTGTTATTTAGGAGCGCTTATGATTAATGATGGAAGAGATGTAATGGAAATCGGAACAAGAATTGCCATGGACAAACGCGCGTTTGGAAACCTAGCGTCGGTGTTAAAGGATAGGAAACTAAATATGAATTTAACGCTCCGAATAGTTCAGTGCTACGTCGTGTGTTGAAATATGCATGCGAGACGTGGAAATGCGGAAAGCGTGAAACGATTAGAAGCCATTAAAATGCGTATACTCAGAAGAATATGGCGAATTTCATGAACGGAAAGCAAGACTAGCAGATATGTGTTGGAGAAAAAAAACCGGTGTTGGTACAAGACATAATACGTCGAAAATGTAAATATAGACAGAAAGGCCCGAAGAGGAAGGAAGCGCCTTGAGATGATAACAACCGGCTTTGATAAAAAGAAGAAAGTTGCAGACATAATAAACGACGCTAGAACTAGAGGATATCCGTCATGATGTAGGCTAACCCCCTGTCAAGAAGATGCCACTAGAAGAAGAAGAAGAACACTGTAGATCGTTCGGTTGACGCAACCTCATTTCGTCGTGTTAGTATGGTTGTTTTCCACGGAGCAACGACTTGAAAGTTTCCCCAGTAGCCATGTACCTAGAAAATTAAAGTTTGTAAAAGTGATCACAAATAAAAAAATCATGATATATATTTCATTGTTTTATAGAACATTGTAAAATTGTGTTTTTATGCTTCTATTATGCATCATGATAAACGTTCAAAAAGTAAGATTCTTACAAAAATAAAAAATAGGTGACCTTACTTTTTGAACGTCCCTCATTTGAGAATAATATTTTTAAAGTTAAATTGTTAGAAGTTTCACTCAACAAATTACTAATCTAAAAATATGAGCTATCTATTCAGATTAACATAATTTCGATCTATAAAAAAGTGTCGTACCTTAATGTTAAAAATAATTTTTCACCAGCGTTTATTGTATCCTTGAGTTTTTCGGTCGCAATTCTTCCTTAACTAAACTTAAAACAAAATTGAACTGTTCCTTATTTAAACGGCTATAATTCCTGAAGTTGTCTTCATCACAATTTAAATGTTTTCCTATTAATAATGCATATGATCCTTCTCTGCATCGCTCTTTGAGTATAGATTTGATGGATTTTCTTTTTTTGTAATGATGAAATAAAAGTATATCATCTTCCTCCTCTTCCATAAGTAAATGAAAAATTTGTGATTTTGACATTATAAGTTATAAATTCAATTTTAGTAAAAGGCAAATTTAATAACTTCGAACTATTCTTATCAACTCTGATTGCATGCTGCGACCGAGACAGTCCTGTCTCTGTCGCGGTGTTCGGAAGTCTACCTTAAGCGACATATGTCTCGGTCTCTTTACTCGGTCGCTGTCGCCTGTCTCTGTCGCGTTGCTCGGAAGTCTAGACAACGGAAAACCACATGATTAATTTTCGGCGCGAATATTATGAAATGTATTATCACTACGTCCTCGAAATTGTTAATATTTTAGTTCTGTATTTTGTGTTTTTATATAATATAGAATAACGTTGAAAGTAACATTATATCACACATTTGAGATAAAATAAAATACGGGAATATAATTTCATAATTGACTATGGAGGTCGATCGTCCACGCATCTACAGATGAACTGACCGCGGTGATCAGTAGAAAAACGTTAAAAGCACCGGGATAGATGATTACATGTTGATGGTTTCAAAAATATTCGAATTAAAAGACACACCGATTATTCGAATGGCAGAATATTTTAATTGCTTCCTGTTACGAGTTTAAACAACTGAGGCAGTTGTGGAACAAAAAGTTTTGAACAAGCAATAAACAAACATTGTTTTTTTCTTAAAAAAAATTTATTCTAAGGATAATTTTGCTCCTTCTTTATGACCTACTCCTTGAGCGACGGAGATAATCATAGAACGAAACACATTACAAAAAAACGGACAGAGTATCTTTCTGCCGGCTCGACATTTTACTGTTTGTCGCCGGGTTATCATGCACATATATATATATTAAAGAGGACAGGCAGTATACATCCTTAACGGAGTTCATCACGTGTACGTCGACATCTGCTACCCTGTTCAGCGATATACACTAGGAATCGCCTATCCGCCAGCATGTTGTTTATAAGACGAATTATTTTGATACACGGTACTATGAGAGTTTTACCATCAGGCCATCCCACCACACAGCGTCATATGCTGATGATACATCCACAAAGGCCACTGCTGTCTTAAGTTTTTTCTGGAAACCGTTTTCAATGAAGTGCGTTTCTCTTGGAATATATTTTTCGACAGTTTTCTGAATTCTGTTTTAATACGTTCAAATATCTTGTATAGCACCGACACGAGAGAAATAGGTCTATAATGCGAATTCTCAGTTCCATTTTTCCCCGGATTTTTAATTGTAGCTTTTTTCCAGTCTGTTGAGATATTTCTAGACTTAATAACAGCATCGTATATATGCAATAAATAACTTATAGCTTTTGGTGGTGGTCCAAGATGATTAATAAATTCCGGAAATATGCCATCGAATCCTGCCGCTTTTCCAGATTTCGTTTGATTTAATGCCACAGTGAGTTCAGTTTGTTGTATATCATCGCTATATTTGCTGTCCGGTCCTATTTCTTGTTTTGCTAAACGTAGTTTTTTCCTCACGTCTTGGATCTGTTCCTTTTCAATCGGCATTTTAGTCGTTTCCAATAACACGGGATTAACCTTTTTGGTAGACGCGCGGTCTGATTAAGGAGAGGTTTCAAGCTTAAAATTCAGTGATTCAACAGTTTTTGTCCACCTTTTTTTTGGCGTTCGGAATTAAGTTTGTTTAACAACTCAGTTGTTTTGACCTTATTACCTATAGCGTGGTATTCTTTCAGTAGCTGCTCGCATTCCTTAGACCATCCAGTTATATACTGTTTCCTCCTTCCTGTAGAAATACATTACTTTTTATTGCATTTATAAAGTAGCTATACTCTCTAAGCGTAGGTGATAAGTTTTCAACCTTCATCTACGCCATATTTTCGAAATTATCCCGGTTAGCTTTTATAAAGTTCCATCTCATTTTCGGAATGGAGGTCGAACAATTCCACCTATACCATAATGTTCCCTTGTGCATAGGTCAGGAGTAAATTCCTTTTCTACCTGGCTGATTTGAAAGAACCTTTATACTTTGGGTTATATACCAGTTCCAAAAATCGTTTACTTCGATCCAGTTTGCCAATATTCTACCATTTGCATTATCATCACCGCTGTAACCTCATGATGTTGAGTGCCTATTAAAATCACCAATATATATGCTGGGATGAGAGTACACAACTTGAAAGGTTCCGCGGTCTCCATTTAATACTCGATGGCTTGTACATATTTACGATGGTGGTGTTGCTAACTACGGTGATTAAAATAAAGACATTACCATTGTCTGAATAACCTGGACTTTGTCTTCTAAACCATTTTTAACGTAGGTGACTATTCCATATTTGGCATGCGGCACACTATCTATAAGCTTAAATCCTCTTATTATTCCCCTTTTGATTAGAGCCTCTTCATCAACAGTATGCGTTTCTTGTATGGCTATTATATCTGCTTTTTGATCTACCACCATCTTTCATCATACATTCACTATTCTCTTCCTTTATAGACCTGAAGGCCTGAAAAGGGCAGTATCTAGCAATTTTATCCTGTCTCTTTTCCATCTTAAACCTTTTATTTATTTTATGACGCTACGGTGGTGTAGTTAGCCGGCTGTGTTAAAATAACACAGTCGTTTCTAGAGGCAACCGCGCTTGAAATTGTTTTTTTCCTTTACGTTCAGATATTAATTGCGCTTCGTGGAGGTCTACACCAGGACCCCATTGCTATCAGTGTTATTTGGATGTTTGCTTGAAACGAAAACTAACTTTCTTTCGTCCACATTTATTTTTAATGCAGCCTCTTTATCACGTGACGACATATATCTTTGGCGTACTCCTTTTCTAATCTTGAAGTCATCAGTCAATTTATTAGTTTTCAATTTAGTGCGTGCCAATTGATATCGATAAACTCTATACGATTCATGAATATTTTCCATCAGCTCGTATAATCTGTAAGCATTTTATTAATTGCTTCACGTTTAACGCTGCCGAAAGGGACAAGTATACAAATGTGAAAAAATTGTATCCTCTCTTTTTAAAATTTCCATTTTTCTAAAAAAAAATCAGCCCTTTTGCAGATGATTTAACGATAACGTTCCAATCGTCTTCGCCAACCAGAGCTGGTAAAATCATACAACGTTGCATCAATGAAATAGTCGAATGGGCATCTGCACGTGGATTCAATTTTTCAGCAGAAAAAACCAACCTGCGTTGACTTCCACCGAAACATCAAGTGTAGTCAGCGACCTAAAATCTTCCTGAATAGTTTAGAATTATGTTTCCAGGATACAGTGCGCTATCTCGGAGTAACTTTTGACAGCAAACTGGTATGGAGCGCGCACATTAAAAACCTCAAGAAATCAGCTATAAAAGGTTTAATTGAAGAAAATTAATAATAGACGTAACGGAGGCGATCGAAAAATGTTATTATTACTGTTATATAAAGCATTAATTCGTTCTAGATTAGAGTACGGTTGCCTAGCATTCGGCTCTGCGGCCCAGGGATTACTGAGGTCCTTGGATACCATATTCAACATTCAGCCGTCCGAATAGCCACTGGAGCTTTTCATACTAGCCCTACAGCTAGTCTTAATACACTTATTTCTCCAAACCTACCGTTTAATGATCTTTCGTACAATATTCCAAGCTACAATGAAATATCCACAAACATCCCTAAATATGCAATTAGCATCAAAAATAAATTCTTATCATTATTTCCTCAATTTTTAACAAATTCATTCTTAATCCCCTCTTCTTCCAATATATACTGACCCACCACCCTGGCTTTTGCAACCACTCCATATAAACTTGAAACTTACCCACCTTTCCAAGCTTTTATGCCCACCCCATATACTTCAAAACTATATTGCTCTTGAAATCTCCAAATATAAGGGCGCTGTGTGCTGTTTTACTGATGGCTCTAAATCGGGTAGGCGTGTGGGGTCTGCCTTCTCGGTACCCCCTGTCACTCATCGCTTTCGACTTCCTAAGTCCTGCTCCATTTTTTCAGCTGAATCCTTTGCTATATTCAAGTGTCTAGAGTTCCTGTCCATGACGCAGTCTTCTTCTAAATTCCTTATTCTTTCTGATTCACTCGATGTTTTAAAGTCTCTCCACAACCTATATACGGAGGATAATGCACTTCTACAACGCATTCTGCTTATCCATGACTTCCTTACTAGATCTCAAGTTTCTATAGTTTTCATTTGGATCAGCCACATCGGTCTTCCTGGAAATGAGGCTATTGACCGAGCTGCCAGAGAGGCGTCTTTGCGTCTACACATTTCCGCTCGCCTCTCTCTCTATAGTGACGTTAAAGCTTTCCTGAAATCTCTCGTAACTAAATCTTGTTGTCGTGCATGGAAGTCTAATGAACAAAACCACCTAACCTAACTATCCCAACTGCCATTTCCTTTCCAAACAAGAAAGAAAAATGTTATCCTTACTAGACTCCGTATATCTCAAACCTTACCCATTCCTATCTTCTTCATGACACAGACCCGCCACTCTGTCCCTTTTGCCAAATGTCTCAACTGCTCATACCCCACATACTAACATCCTGTCGTGCTCTCACAGCATTAAGAATCCAGCACAGCCTTCCTCCTTCTTTACCTCAACTTTTATCCGAATCTACTGACCATATTCATAATGTGTTCCTGTTCCTGGATTCACTGAGCCTCTTAAATCAGATCTAGGACCACAGTAAGTCTGTGGGCGCATATGGCCCGTTAGTGCAGGCGCCCGTATAAAATAAATAAATAAAAAAAAAAACAAAAAACAAAAAAAAAAACGAAAAAATAAGTATTTGTACAAAGATTTTTTATACAATAACTCATAAGACAAATAGATATTTTCGACTTTTTTTTTTTTTAATCTAAACTTTTTATCTTGAAATATTCTGCAAAGACTTCATCAGGACCAGAATCCTGGTCACTTTCAAATTACCTTAATTGCATAATCTACTTCCCTCTCTTCATTACTTTTGGTTAATCTATATTTTGCAGTTTCGGGGGGTTTCTGACATGTCGTCGTCAAATTGGCTTCATGTTTCTGCGACTGTACTTTCTTTAATCTCATCGTTAACACGTGGAACAGAAGTGATTTTTCTTATGAGCGTTTGCTAAATTCTTAATTAAACGACACGTATTATTTCAGTTACATTTCGTCAGTAATTCAATTGCTCGGCATATTTCTTTCATCCGTGTTTCCTTAGCTTCGCAGATTTTTAGTCGGAACTCAAAAAAAAATGAAAGAATAGAAAATTACAACCGATGAGTCTAAACTGACGATATCGAAAATTTTCTCTACGGTGATACGGTCAAGACTGCGGACCTAGTTAGAGCTACATAAATCTAGTGATTCCGCAGCTCATATTTATTGACTACTTACGCGTCATCAATCCGTTGATGGATAAATAGAGAACTTTTTTTCCCAATTTTATACATTAAACACCTTCGACTTCATAAATCAATCATACATATTTCGCTGCAAAATCATTTTTTTTCTTAGGTACCACAACTTAGGTTAGAGGCGCCGAAACTATTTTAATTAAATAGACGGATATACATTTGTTACTTTACTGAATTGTTTTTTCAAGTTCCACTGGATGAGAGGGCCGTGTGTATTGAAAGATTGCCATCAGGATGGTGTTTCTGAAGTGGTATACACTTTGTTTGTTCGACTGTTAAAGGTTCCCGTCCGCAGTAGCAGCGTGTCGGTTGATTTACTATTTCTATGATGTAATTATGATTTAACGCAGTGTGTCATATTCTAAACAAAGTTAATATGATTAATAATGAAAATGTAGAACAATGTTCAAGAATAGTAATGCGAATGGAGAATATTTCAAAATAGCACGTGTAGTGCGCCGAGGAGATCCTCCGTGTCCGATTCTATATTTAAACGTGTTTCGGTGAAGATGTTTAAATCATTAGATTGAAAGAAGAAAGTATCCGAAAAAACTCGCTAAAATAACATAGAAAAGTCAATACTGAACATCGAGAAACTAGATAAAATTAAATTGAAGACTATTAAAAAAAAAAAAAAAAAAATAGTGGAAACAAAGATGCGCTTTAACACGACGAGACTAGGCACGTAATCGATGACTGGTGGATGAAGAAATTAATGGAGTAATTTTTGGAATATCGAAAGAGGAGCAAAATCGAGATCATATCGAGACGATTTCGAGAAATTTTGAGAAACAGAAGAGCCCGCATATAGAATAGTGCATTATAAATATAATTTGGAAGTAATTGGTAAAAACATTCTCTCGGAAGGGCCTGGTAAAAGGGTTAAAAAAACATAAATATAAAAAATTAAAAAGCAGTATTTATTTATATACCACTTTAAATAGAACATATTTTTTAGAACAGGTCTTTTGTTTTTTTTATAATAAACGAACGTAATTATAATGTTTAATGATGATAGTGATTTTTTTTTAATAATAAAAATTTTATTCGAAATATTTTTTCACTTTACAATTTAAAAAATTGCGTAAAAATCGAAGAAAATTCGTCTGCTCGTTATAGATCCGATTAAATTAATCTAAAAACGGCAAAAAACTAATTTTCACGTAAAAAAATAAACTTAAAATTCGCGAAGACTTAAATGTCCGTGTCGGCGAATTAATTTTCAAAAGCTCGTAGAAATAATCTTAAAATGCGCACGAGATTAATTTGCGTTTATTTATAGTTCCAATTTTAATTAATAATTATTATAAAGATACAAGGTGTGAATTAATAATGACGAATGACGATGATAAAAATCGCATTATTAGAAATAATCGTAATAATAATCGAAAAAGTCTTATCGAGTGACTTTAATAATTCGATATCACATTCGTCAGGATTCGGATAAATAACACAAAGCGGGGTGGGGTAGAGAGACGCGAAAATCGCGCGATTTATTTTGTTGTTGTTGTTAATCTTTATGGAAAAACAACTTATTATCGCCGCGATTTTATAATGATTTGCGTTGACCTTAAACACCCTCCTTAATTAAGTAGATTAAATAAAAATAAATTAAGTTCGTCGATAATTCGATGACGTTCATTATCGATTAATTATCGTAAATAAACGCGATTAAACTATCTATAAAAGGCGATTCCGTCTAACGGATGTCATTACTATCTGAAAATTAACTAATTCGGTCAACATGTCGCGTTTAGCAGTTGCACTCTTCGTTATTTCATTAGCGTCCGTTGCTTTAGGTAAGACGTTTTTAATACAAAATTATTAAAATATTATTATAATTTTATTTTTTATTTTAATATCGCCTTTACAGCCTGCCCGAAGTGATACTGTATAACAATTTCTCTAGAAGTATGTCTGGAAATAAATTCTCGAGATGAAGAACGGCAGTAGATTATACGGAGGACGGTAACAGTATCAGAGCGTACTGTTTATAGCATTCGAGGAACACCTTAATCAAGATTGCAAATTGCACGTGCAGCATGTAGAGGACAGAGTTTATCTAAGGCTGCATATAAAATATTATTAGTTCTATTAGTTCTATTCGTTCGTACGGAGCTAAAATCAATCTGAAATATCTGTTGAGAGATATCCGCCGGAGATTGACGCTGACTACTAATGTTGTTTTTCTTCGAACGTTTTGCTACTATAGAAGTGATCGATAGTGTTTGAAGTTCCTCGCATTCGCATAAGGCGGATTCGAAGTTCATTCAACGTACGGACGCATCTACCTTGTTCGAATCTATTTCTTCTGCATCATTTCCATGTTCATTGCCGTTAACGCAGAAAATCTGCATTTTTACACACTTTGTCCAATTAATCTTTCCATCTTACTTTTCTCGACGTGTTCTCCGTATCCGCCGGTTCCCAGAATTGTTGTCTAGATTTCGGTTCCTTTTATTCGTTTTCTTTATCTAAGTGCATTAAGCGGTATATTATTAGTTCTACTAAATAATAAAGTTATCGATTAAAACTGAGTTATTTGTGTATAATATCGCAAACGGGAGAATAAATAAAAATATCAACTGCGAAGTGTTAGTAAAAATAGAATTGATGGGCGAATCGCGAACGGATAATAAAAAATTCGAACGACCGGGCGTAGACGAATTCGTTGTAATTCAGCCTGGGATTTGTTACTTCAATCGGGGTGAGTTTTTCTCGGCGTGGGGGATTATACTAACGGAATTTTTACTAGATCAAAATTTAGTCATAAGCCGTTAACTAGATTTTATGTTAAAAAATAATTAAAAATAAAACGAAACATTACGTTCTGGAAGAAACAGCTTTTTATATGGGGGTCGATGTCGGATGATTATTACGAAATTATCGATCGATTTAGCGATTATTTAGATATCTTTAGAATTCTTTTCGCATCTATCTTCACTGTCCATCTTTCAGTTTTAACTTTCCTGGGCGTTATTTAGTCGCTAACCGATAGCCTTTATGATTCTACTATTAAAGCGGTTGAAAAATTATTAATAATAAATAAATAAATAAATAATAAATAAATAAATAAATAATAAATAAATAAATAAATAAATAAATAAATACATAAATAAATAAATAAATAAAGCCTTTATTTCGTTTAAATACGCCCAAAAAATACGTACACAAAATAATCAATATTAAATAATAACGGAAGCCCAACTTGAGTAAAAATTACTACTGTTGTTTTTTTTTTATTATTATTTTAAAGATTTACATATCGTTCTCTCTCTTTCTTTCCATTGTCCTCTTGGTCTTTTGATTTCCCTTTATATATATATATATATATATATATATATATATATATATATATATATATATATATATATATATATATATATAAATAAATAAACAAAATAAAATCATAACACAGTTGAATCACTATAAAAAAAATTATTGTACAGCTTTTCGACAGTTTAAACAATAAATATTATATATATATATATATATGTATGTATATATACACTAGAAGTTATCTTCGTCTGTGTAATTATTTCTTTAATATAATATCGCTGTCTGTTTCTTTTACTAAGCGAAAGCAAAAAATCCAGAACTGATATATATAAATAAATATATATATATATATTGTTCGGTTAGTAAAGATCGTGTGTTGCACCGTTCCTAGTCGTTCCGCTTACTATTCCCCTTTTTAAATGATCGGTTAAATTTTGAACGATCTGTCAGAGATATCGTGTCCCTTAGTTTATAAAATTTTAAATTGTTGTAATTTCTGAACTATTTGTGATATCAATGTGAAACAAAGCTTAGAACGAATCCCGATAGTATAGGCTATAAGTTGTGCGAATTTCATCATTATCGCTTTAATTGGTTTTTTAAATTAAATGGCGGATTGCAATAATTTGTCGCGTCTTCTTATAGTTGACATCTTTTACATTGTATCGTTAGTTTACTTTTTTTTCGGATGTTTATGACTACTCTAGTTTAAAGGAGTCTCCAGTTGAAAATCTGATCATTTCTGTAGTAAAAGGATTGAAGTGTGCATTGATAGGTTTTGCTTTGTTCTTTTTTTTTTTTTTAAATATAGCTCCAAGAAACGACTCTGTGCAATCTTAAACTTTAGTTTAAATAAGCAGCAATCAATTCAACATGTGCAGAGGTTTAACCCAACGGTTAATGTTACGTATATTACTCCGTAAGAAGTAACAACCGAGTCTAGGTTTGGAACGTTTTAGTCTTTTTGAGTCACGATCTGTGGGCAAAAGTGCCAAGGCCTTCGGATTCGGATGATGATGAAGTCTTCTTCTGTGGTGTTGGTCAGCGAACGATACTTTTTATATTGAAAATCTTTGTTTTCTAACTCTGTTTTAATTTCATTTACGTCTGTTGTACAATAATGCAGATTACGTATAACTACCTTAAATATTTTTTTTTCGCCGATACGTCAAAAAAAAAAAAGTATAGTAATTGCGATAACTATCGGGGCATTATCAGGTATAACTGAAGACACCCGTTGCTGTCGACTTCGATGAGAATGTTGTAGTGGTTTTAATAAATCATTGCTTAATTGTGTAATACTTTTAACCTTTACGATTTTCCTGCCGGAATAAATCAGATTTGTGTTCTTATCGTTGATAGACTATCATTTTCATCGTCGTCGGTAATCAGGAATGTGAAGAGTTTATGACGTCGTTTTTCCGGGAAAGTAAACGATGAATCTGACGTACTAGAATTTTCCCTTCTCCAGGGTCTACTACGTTTTGTAGATGTTTAAAACGTTTGCCACACGGTGTCTTTTGCGCGTAAAATATTATATATCTCGAGTTCCGTTTCGATTAATCTTACGGAAATATATTTTAATCTAATCCGAATGAAGTATTTTAAGAACAAAAATCGCAAAATCGCAAAATTCGCCCGTAGAAAAAAAAATTAAGTTCGTCTTTTTCCGATGTTTGTCAAAATTAAAATTTGTTTATTGTTCTAATTGGTGTATGAAAAAAAAATTCCTCGCTCTATATATATATATATATATATATATATATATATATATATATATATATATATATATATATATATATATGTATTCTATGTAGCACGCAGTAACATATATATATATATATATATATAACATTCGATTAATAATATTTTCATTTGCTTTTGCAGCACGCACGCCATTAAGCGCCGATGATGTGAAAAAACAGATTATAGATAATATTGTCAAAGAATCTGGGAAACAAATAGTGCCGGAATGTAATTACAATCCGTCGAAAGTTATCTACGCCCTATACATTGGGTGAGAATTATTTTTGTTGCGTGTATTATATATGTATATGGAAATAAGCGAAGCTATTCTATGTATATGAAAATAAGTGAAGCTATTCTGACTATCAGGCTCAAAGTAAAAAAAAAAAACAACACTTGAATAGAATCATACATACATATATATATATATATATATATATATATATATATATATATATATATATATATATATATATATATATATAGCAACAGCGCCAATAGAAAGTGGGTGCGCACTGAGTTAAACACAGCCATGCGCATAATCTCAAGACAATCAACGTCAACTGTTTATATCGGAAGGAAAGAAGCTGGGATGAAGGAATGGGGTAAACGTGATCAATTCATCAATATCATCTCAGTGCACCTCAAAGATTGAAATCAAGAAAATCTCGTGCTACAGGACAAATCTCATTAAGAACAGTTTTAAGTCAACGATTCCTGGAAGCAGGAGTGTGACAGAGACAACCTAGATGGTAGAAACCTGATTTCGATCTACCTGTAATAATGTGAACTCGATTGAACCGAATAAGGACCACCGGCCGTCGAAGAACAGGTCAAATGCTAAAGCTGCGTGGCCTTTCTAATATCCAGGAATGTTTGCGGAATGCCAGTCTATCGATCATATTGTAAAGTAGTACGCTGTGAGGGCTCTACAAGGAGGCTGGGCCGATGTCATGAGCTCAAACGGACCTGAAGCTATAGGACAAGGCGGATATCCGGTGCACAGGGACATAGGAAACGGCAAAAATAAATATCGACATAGAGAAGAAATTTGATAATGTTAACCCGGGACACGGTGTTTCGACCGTCTAAAAGACGTGAGTATAGACTTCAGGGATCGAAGAATAGTATTCGAACTGTATAAAAATCGAAAAATCCGGATAAATGAAAAAGACCACCGATAAGATAAAGGAAAAAGTCGGGACCCACAACTGTCACTATTGTTGTTGTTCAACTTTTATGTCAAAAAAAAAGTAATGAGGTTGGAGAAATTGGAGTAACGTAACCATTAGATACGCGGGGGGCGATATAGCGCTGGTTGCGGCTATCGAAACAAAATTAGAAAAATCAATTAGTGATTTTCGTTAAACACCAAATGTTTAATGAAAATCAACGGAAAGAAAATCAAACTATTATTAGGATGCGATGTAAAAAAAGTACACATCGGATAAAGATAACTAATAAATAGATATTACTCGACTAAAATAAACATACAGTAAAAACCACCGACAAAACCTGCATATTGATCAGTAAACCTGTACATAAATTTATAAATATTTAAGTTAATAGGATAAACGATATTTTTTTACGCGTGTTATACGCAAAAATAAAAATGCCCCAGCTTGTCTAGTGTGTATATTTTAGGTGCAAACTTGTACGCCTATTTAGTTTATAAATGATTACCAGGTACAGCTATAAAAAAAAATGATCTTTGTTCGATAACATCGTATGTAACACTTCGATGACAACGGGTCATGGCAGGTTTGCTTCTTATCTTCATGGGTTCCGGCTTGCTAGTGGTCCTGTCTGGACCTGTTGTACGGTACGTGCGGTTGATGATATTTATCATACTAAGTTTGTTTGCCCTGCATTCATTGCCGTTCGACATAAATTTAGTATCGACTGCGCTGATGTATATCCTCTTAGTAGACAAGTTGGAAGTTTCCTTTTGCTGGCTGAACAGGTCATGCGATTAGAATTTAAATTTTCATAGTATTACAATTAAAATCAACCGTGATCCCAATACCATCACAGTGTTTTTCAGTTTTTTTTTTTTTTTTTTTATATATAGCGTGGTCAATATGTTTCGATTATATTTTATATCTGACTATTTTAATATTTAAATTTAACTATTTTTACAAATTTATCACAGCAATTTCTCATGATCTCTCTCTTTATGATTTTTTTAAATATAAGATGATATCTGTACGAATTTTTAAGTTTTAAGTTACATTGTAAAGTCTTCTTGCTATAAAAGATTTTATTTTATTGCGCCTTTTGTTTGTTCTTTGGATTTAAGATAATATCCGTATTATCAGTTTTTACTATTTTTAATTAAACGTTAAGTTACAATTTTATTTTTGCTTTTTATATATATATATATATATATATATATATATATATATATATATATATATATATATATATAGTTAATGCATAAACTCATTACTATTAGTTTGATGGAAGAAGGGGCTATGTATACTCATCCCTTCTTCCATCGCAATATAAGCTAATTTTAAGTGTGGAGGTCTCTTCATTCTCCCTGAGACCTTCATCTTATTATTTAAACTCCTTTCTTTTTTGAGTGTGTTTTATGGGGGGAGGGGGGTTTTAGTGGGTAAAAATACCACCGATGATTTTTGATATCTTGCAGCGCATGCTTGTCTGCAAAAAAAAACCACTTCAATGACGTGAACGTGTTCAATCTTTATTTATAATGCTGTAAGATTCAGAATTATTCTGCAGCCGCACAATATTTTATAGCCTAACGTCGCTAAAAGTTCAGGACGACTAGTATACGACCATGTGGGACAAGCGTGTAATTGTTCTTATTATAGTCTAGTAGATTATTAATACCTGCATAATCAATTTTGTCGTATACTTAGCAGCGAACGAGATAAACAATTTTGTAAATTTTAAAAAATATCGAATAGAATAAAAACATTATTGGCGATAAAGCGGAGACGATGAAGCTGTACGTTAACTAATGAACGAAATGTTTACTTTGGATTTTGATTTTTTTTTTTAGATCGAACGCGTACCCGATAAATTTTACCGGAGACGGGCATATCTTGCCTAGAGCTGCTCCTTATGATAGTACTGAGAGACAAACGAAATTTCTAATACACGATTGGATGAGTGATCCGTCTTTTGCTAATAGCATTCTAAGCAGTAAGTTGATGGAAACTATTTATATATAAAATAAATTAAAGGTATTATCTCTGTATATTATCGTCTTGTAATTGAATTTTTGCTTTAACGCGAAACACAGATTAACACTTTATCGTTCAATGCGTGGTTTTATACGAAAGTCGCACATCGTCGAAAGTAATTCCCCATCTTGTTTGCGCAGAATTTTTTCAAAACCATTCACCGTTGGTCGTAAATAATTCGACTACACCGATCGGTCAAAGTTTTCAAGTTACTGAAAAGCAACTGTTAACGAAACTATACTCGTCGCCGGTCTTATTAGTCGAACTGTACGCATATTAAGATTTTCACAGGTTCTCTAATAATAACGTGTCGTCCGCGTATGTTTAAACGCGATCGTGGACAATCAACGATGTTTTCCGACTATATATATTCAACGAATATAATTGGTATAATATTTTCACTTCACCGCTCGACAGTATTTCTATCGGAAGGTATTTTCGCCAAAACGATCTTGCAGAGTGAATAATTCGACTAACGTTGAAAATACCGTCGAATACATAACGATGTTGACCGTTCCATCGTCCGGAATTAACTAGATTAGATCATCGTGGAAAAGGCTTGATCGACGAATAGACTGTTGCGCGAGTCGTGGAGTACACATTGATTTAGCCACTTTGTTCCGGCCTCTAACATTTATATATTTAATCTTTATCGTGCGGTGGTCTACAAAAATTGAGCTAATCCCACTGTGTACTGTCTAATTTACATTAGTAACTAACTTTACTTTATGGTTGACGCGATATAAGAACGCGCATTTATTTATATATTTTATACGTGCGTATTTTCAGGTGTAGAAATTTACACGCCAGCGCTATGTGACTGAATAAACCTCATTATTATGTGAAAATAAAACTTGTAATAAAAACTAAAAAAATAAAATACGACTCGGGCTGTTCTATGCAGGTTTTGCAAGAAGGCTCGGAGTTGAACATCACGGTAGAATTCTGTGCTCATTCACCGGTGCTCTGCAGCGGAATTTTTCCGACGAACACGTTAAAAATTCACAGCTGTACGCTACTAAAATGTTCGTCTACGCCTCGATTCCCGCGACGAGTATAGGATGACGAATTCAATCGATAATTAATTTTCGAAGTCGATTGCGTTTATTTTTAGTTTAGAGGTGATAAATAGACGAATTCATTTTCCGGATGTAATCCGGGCGAACAGTCGTTATGAAGACTTTACGAGTCGTAAAATCAGCAATCGAATGTGGACTATTCTCGCGATAATTGGCACGGTACCACACGGGCGTGCCGTTGTTGAAAAGTTACAGTACTCCACCCTAAAAAAAAAAAAAAAATATAAAAATAAACCTTTTATTCGATCGAGTTTTATGCGTAGATAGGTTGTATTGTTTCCGGGTTTTTCACTGCCATCATTTTGTCCTTTTCTTTTTTTACATTTAACCTGATTTTATCATTCCAGTATGTTATTTCTTTTTAAAGATTCTTCAAGTTCCACTTTCTGCCAGCATTGCGATATCGTATTTTAGTGTTTTCCATTTCAAGAGCGGATTTTACGTCGCTACTAATTTACTTTATCGATATTTAAACAGTAGCGGAGATAACCATCGTCGTCGTCGTATTGCCTTCTAAATTTTAGCTTCTCTTCGATCTATATATCTTATCACTGCTATTTGATCTCTATATAGAGCTTTCGATGATTCGCCTATCTTTCCAGGGTATTCCTATTGTTTGGAGCAATTTAAACCGTTTATAACCTAATCTTCTTATACGCGTATATTTACACGACAGGTATAGAATACACCGAAAATAGATTAATTTCATAGGTGATTACGATTAAGCCTCACCGGCGCGTTATTATATAAACATCGTTTAAACATATAGGGTTACTCGTTTAATTCTGTTCTATTTATTTGGTATAGTTAATAATGTGCGCGTGTGTATGTACATATCTTATTTTCCTATATGACTTTTTTTTGGTGTTTTTCCTTTTATACGACAGTGTTCGTACTAACGAAACGATTTATCGATATTGTAAATTATAAATTATAAATTAACCCGCTAATTTATCCGAGTTTTTAAAAAATCTTACTTCGTTATCGGTAGAATACCAAAAACTTGGAAACCTGAACGTCGTCATGGTCGACTGGTCGGCTTTTGCTAATTGCCGTCTCAGTAACGCGAAAGAAAATATAGTAGCCGCGGTCGGAAATACCACAGGTTATGTTATAGACAAATTGAAAGATTCTATCAGGTGGAGGCCAACGACGATTCACATGATCGGACACGGTATCGGAGCTCGTATGGCCGGATTTTGTGCCCGCTATTTACAACTGGTGATGAAGGATAAGGTGGAAAGAATTACGGGTAAACACGATTAAAATTGGTAACAATTCGCGATTAATAATTTTAGACTATTAAACCGAAGTAGAAAAGGGACAATTATTACCGAATAACGCGTCATTTCTATAATAATCTAACGCCTATATATATATATATATATGTATATACGACTAGTGACAATGATGACGATGATTTGATTAGGTTTACAACAGTTTAAAAAATTATAAGTTCACATTTGAAAATTATAACGAAAAAAAGCGCGTGTAAAACACCTTCGGGATTTCAAACATAATAAAGGTAAGGTCAGCCATCTAACAAATACAGCAAAGAATTTATCGGCGAATCTGTTACTAGGTGTTGTAAAGAGGGTATAAAACGAATAAAGATGCGTTGTTGGGAGCATTTTCCGCGCCCGACTGATAATATAACGTATAACGTAGGTTTAGGTTTAGGCGTAAAAACGGAGCCGAGAGTAGAAGTAGGAAAATTTAAATAAACCTTACAGAAGGCTAATGGCCTAATAGCTGAAAATATGAAGAAAATTAATTTTTATCCCGATACCGATAAAGAATACTTCATAAATTAATTCCGGGATGACAATTTACGAGTCGTTCGCTAAAATTACCGTTTTCAATAATATATATTATAGACGAATTGGATTCAAGACTCTGGGTTCGTTGCGAAAAGACGAAACCGGAGATGTTATATCAAAAATTAGTAATTCGGCGAACGGTAAATGCGAATTTGAAAAACTCGCTAGCCGCTTCATAGATTAATTCGATCGGAAAAAAAAATCTATCGCGAGAAACGGGTTAATACCGTTAAATTAAACGAAAAATACTCGGAAGCAACGCGCACTATTAAAAGAAGAACGCGTGAAGATTGCCTACGCGAAGGAAATCATTTGCTGGAATAGAGACGACTTCGAAACGTCTGAAAAAGAAGTAATCATCGACCAAATAAAAATATAGAGCCGGTTGAACGTGAACGTAATTTCCGGAAAAAGTAAAGCAAGTTTACACGATCGATAAATACAAATGCTCGCGTAAAGATGAATCACGATGAAATAGAGCGTCTATCATCAGAATTCGGATATTTCACAGCTGTTATAGACGCGAAAGATCGAAATCCGAGCATTTGAATGAAGCGTTTAATAATTTAACGACACTCGAGAACAGATGAATCTCAACTCGAAGAAGAAAAGAATATTACACTGTTACGTCCGGTATTATATGCGTGCGAAATTTCAAATGTGGCGCTGTCGTAGGAGGATATTGAACATGTCGCGGACGTTACAAGACGAAACGGTAATGAGAAGAATTGGATAAAAAGAAAATGAACTAATGAAAGACATTAGGGAGAGGAAAGTAAACTATATATTGATCGCGAGATTGAAAGAAGGCGCACTCATGACTGTCATACGAGAAATCGAAATAACAGGAAGGCCAGGAATGGAATTGAACACTTCGAATATTAAGAAAATCCATAGATCGAGAGACATACGAAATATGGTATTATGTACGCAATGAACAGGATATGATGATTTATATATATATATATATATATATATATATATATATATATACATATACGTGACTTTTTTTTTTCAGCGTGCGTAAAATGTTCCGAAAATAATTAATGAAATAAACAAACTAAATTGTTTAAATAAAATGTTCCTTTTATTTTGATTTTTCTTTTCATCTACCAATACGATTTCTTTGCTTCATCACGAACAGTTAGATTTAGTTATCTAAATATATTTATCGGGTTAAGTCATTAGACTTATATCTCAAATAATAATTTATTTTTAAACACTTTGTTGTGTACTTACTTAATTTAACCATTTAAAATCGTACCTTTATTATATGATAAAATAAGAATAATAATTTTTTAAAAAAATCATTACAAGCTCACACATCGTGTCTACGCATTTTCTGAATCCTTGTTCGGCATTTTAAATTAATTCTTTCAGTCATGTTGCCCGCTATATAGTACTCGAACTTATGATGGTAAAAACAAAATAAATTATCTTAAAATAAACAAAGTCGGCATAGAATTCTTAATTCTCCGAATATATATATATATATATATATATATATATATATATATATATAATATATATATATAAATGCTGAATATATTGGAGAGTAGTGATTTTATTAATTATAAACCAAACAAAATATAATACCGTTTAATCACTAAAAGTTTTTAATCGCGAAGCTTTTCGACAGTTACGTCATTTTCAAGCACGCGCAATAATTATTACATCTTTTTTTATATATAAACATTATCCGGATATATTACTTTATATTTGAAAATATTTCTTCAGTTATTTTTCACACGTCGAAATTAATAACTCCCGATCGAACGGGTTAATGATAATTTCATTAAGACCCTTTGGTCGTTAGTTATAAAATTTCAATTTTTGTAGGGGCTATTTTCGGTCGAACTGGATACAATAATTTATTCATATATATATATATATATATATATATATATATATATATATATATATATATATATATATATATATATCTATATTAGAAAGTAAAAAAATTCCATTAGCGTTAAAATTTCACGTACCGTGTAGCGGATGTCGTATTAACATTATTTACGGTTTTTTGATAATAGCCATATTTATTAATATCGTTCCGTTGTTATATAATTCGTTGTAAAATACCGTTTCGTGAAATAGCCTTAGATCCGAATGCACTACACGCTCCGGTGGAAAACAAAGACGAATTAAATCCGGCCGATGCCAAGTTCATCGACGTTATTTATACCAGAATCGTATTGCAGACAGCGAAGATCGGTCATTTCGAGGTTTTCCCGTATGACGGACTAGTACAACCGGGTTGTAAATCAGACGGTAAGAGCTAAACGTATTATTCTTAGTTCGAAAACGAGACTACAATCCAGATATTTTATTGCACACCGTGTTGCAGCCAACCTCCTAATTCCTAAATAAACTGTAACGTAATCATCGATAAAGGAAACAATAAGGACTTACTTTTTAGATAAGTTAACGGAAATCGCGGGCGTCCGTACAACGAGAATGCGTCGGCAACTAATACACTTTACGATGCAGAGTTAGAACAGATCGGATCTTTCTAACAGTTAATAGTAGTAACGTGGTGGTGGTGGAAAGATTGACATTTTGAACATTGTAATACTTTTGTTCGGAGTTCTATACTTTTCCCATTGTACGCCACAGTATTCGTATTTGAAACTTGCCGCCCGAATAGCGGAAAATGCGCAATTCGAAGTGGTAGATGATATAATTTTTTTCATTTTGTGAAGCGTATATACATTTGCTGTACACTTCGTACAGGAATGGTTATCTGTTGAACGATTTCATCCGTCGAGGATGTTATCGGGAAGACGAAGCAAATTTAACAGGCATAAACTGTTCGGGAGTACGCGTGTAAAATTTAAGTGTTTACAACTAATTAGCGAATAGTGCTGCACCTTTTTATAATCGTCTACACTTGAAGTATTGATATAGAAAATATTACGCTTATATATAATTGGAAAATGTTTCTTTTTAAATTTGATTTAATACGATTCGATTATTCACTACGAGATTTGACGAGGTACTGTGAAAAATGAATAGAACTGCATCTGACTTAGTAAACATATTATTACGAACAGCATTTCCGTTAGTTTTTCTTTCGACCGTTTAAATTTATTTTAAAATCGGGAAACCGTTTACGCTTTTCCCGGGGTCTACTCTTTTAAATGTTTAGCGTTTGCCATTGCATATCTTCTCCCCCTTTTATTAACCGCGTTATGTCATGAGCAATCGGAAGTTATCGAACTTGAATTAAATTCTCCGCTACTAATTGACGGAGTATCGATTTTATCCTTTTCGGATGACGGTGAATCGATATCGTAATATATATATATATATATATATATATATATATATATATATATATATATATATATATATATATATATATATATATATAATAAAATATCAATTGAAAATTAGTTAAATCACTAATATTTATTTTCTTAAGGAAAACACAAAGCTTTTCGGCATTTACGCCATTATCAAGTGAAAAATTTAAAAAATCATAATTTTAAAAATATAAATTAAATATAATTACTTAAAATATGTGATGGTAATTGTGAAAATATGATCCAAAAATTCTGTCGGTCTATTTTCTTGATTTGTTGAAATTTAAAATCAATATATTTGTTTATTAATTTAGGTTTTTTATATTAATTTTTTCTTCAATATTATTTTCCTGATTCTGTAAAAGTTGCATACTGTTAGAATTTTAAATTTTTCATTTACTATTGCGATGTATGATGTCCAAACGTAAAATATAAAATATAAAAATATACAACCACAAAATTTTTTAAAAAACACAAATTTACAAATAAAATGAAAATAAATATTAAAAAATATTATATATATATATATATATATATATATATATATATATATATATATATATATATATATTATGGCGATTTAATACGATGGGGATACCGAAGGAAATATTAAATAAAATAAATATAAATTTAAAAAATTTATAATAATAGTTTGAACAAAGGTATTTCCATTGCAAGAGATTTAGATCGTCGAAACAGATTAAGTTAGATCGTAAAGCTATAATAATAGCAATAACCACGGTAATAATAATAAGTACAATAAAGTTAAAATACGAATATTACCAGGTTAATAAGGGAAATTTGGAGATAAACAGCGTGTAGAGCCAGCAACGCTTGATTGTATATATATATATATATATATATATATATATATATATATATATATATATATATATATATATATATATATATATATATATGTTTTCCGTTAACGATAAGACTCGTGGTTAGTTTTAATTTCGAAAGAGATATCTTAACGGCTGGTCGGAATAGCTAGTAGTCCTTCGAACTGCTCGTACGTGATGAGAACGTTACAAATAATGTCGAAAAATCGCTTTTCGTTTATATCGTAATATTGGAAATAAATTCTTCGGAGCCAATAAGACTGTAGTCCGAGCAAAAATAAAAAAAAATAAATTTTAATTTTAAATAAGTATCACATCACAAAAAGGAGATACTGTAAAAAGTACGAAGTTACGGCAAGCAGCCATCGGTCAAACTTGTGGTACCACACAAGGTCGTACGTTTTTATTTTTATTTTTATTAAATTTTATTGCGCGTGATTTATACGTATAAACAATCTTCATGTATTTGTGCGAATGATTTGTGTTACGTCGTAATATGTTCTTATATAAATATCTGTTTTGAATTGTTTTTAATCTTTTAAATGTGTAACAATAATAATTAAAATAAAATCTTAATTGAATTAGAACGAATACTAGTCATTAAATCATAGTGTCACCGGCTGCTGGTCCTACACGTAGAGATTTAGGTTACGCAAAAAATTCAATCTCGCTAAGTTAACCTCCTAAAAAATTTCCGGTGTATATATATAATATATATATATATATATATAAAAAAAAAGTAACAAATTGTTAGTAATTTTATTCGCGCTTTATAATGCACTGACGACCGCGTTAATATTGTTCCTTTTTTATTTATCTTATTACGTTCCTGCGAGAGTCCCATAAACACTCGAGTCCACCCAACAGGAGTAGGTAGGACGTCCCTGTACCCCGATAAGTTGGCGATCTACGAGGATACACAAAACGTTATAATTTGGCATCTACGACGGGACAAACCTTGTAACTTGGCGATCCACACGACGGATCAATACGTTATAATATAAATGAATTGCCACATGTTTTTAATACTATAACTTGGGAACTGCTCAACCAACTTTGCTGATTTTTGTTGTTGTTGTTGTTGTTGTGTTCATAATTGTAAGGAGAGTTTTATTTGAAAAAAATGTGTGTCATTTTTTTTGCGACCTTTTTGAATTTTAATTTTTGAAAAATTTTCATCGATTCGATTTAATAGATATTAAAACGAACAAGTTCGAAACAAAAAACCGTTTTTAATCACGATCGATAGGTTTATCTTTAAAAATTGCCACCACCTTTGGCGATAGAGCGACGTAATTATTTTTAATACTGAGATATCGAAGTTTTTTTTATATAAAGCGAAAAAAAAATAATTTCAAAGCGAAAATTTCGAATTGCGATTTTTTTCAAATTTCACTTTTTTCGCGATAAATCGGAAACGATTCGAAATCAGTGAAAATAGTTTAAACGAAAGTGTTCGTATCGTTATACCAAATATCCATAAAGTCGGCGAGTTAAAAGGTTTTTAGGGGGGTTTGACACGTTTTTATGGGTCCTATGATAGATAGGCGGGTCCACGCTAGACAAAGTAGAACAAATCTCGTTAGAAATTCGGAAAATATCGTCAAAATGCTGCATTCGGCGCCCATTTACTACGCGGTGCCGGAAACAACATATTCTGTCAGAGCGTTTTTTAGAATCACGTAAAATATACGGTTATATCGCCGTGTGCTCGAGATTCATTGGATATGAAAAACCGATTGAAAACTATTTAAGAAAAAAAGAATGATCCTTCCAACAATCGAGGATAGGAAAATGAAATAGCTAGGACACGTTATCAGAGGAGAAAGATGCGAGATGATACGGCTTCTTCTTCAAAATTGAAGGAAAAAGAGACGTCGCTCTCGCAGTAGAATACTCTCACGGTCACGAAGAATATTTTCGACAAGTCGATTATTTTGCGCTGCCAGAAATCGAGAAATATGAGTTTTGCCCTATGTGATCGGCTACGCGCGCTAATACTTCGATATTGGAAAGGTTTTAAGATGGGTAAATTCGCGTTTTATATATAAATAAAACGTTCGTCTAATCTCGCTTTAGTTTTGCGATTCTAGTCGATAGCATTTAAATATTTCAAATTCAATCCTTTATTTTTGCATCGTAGATTACCACTGTTCGCACTATAGAAGTGTGGAGCTTTACGAAGAAACGATCGATCAACCGAAAAAATTGTGCGCCGGTAAAGCGAAAAGTTATTCCCATTACTTGATATGTACATCGTATATTCCGGACGAAGATTTGGCTTTCATCGGTGAACCGGCATCTTCTAGGTAATTTTTGTTTGCAATTTATTTTAATCGGTTAGAGTAATAAATATTTCACTAGTAGTTTTTTTTTAATAAGCCGAAGAAAAATTCCAACGCTGATCGAGAAATTATTCAATCCGTCTCTTACTTCGTCTCATTAGCATTCTATATACGCTCAAAATTTGACTCGTTCGTCGACTTGTAATTTGTATTCGACTACCGCGATCATTTAACAATATTGTAATACTACTTGACAGTCGATATAAATACCGAACTCCGGTCTAGCTTACCGATAATAAATAATCTTCTCGAACTCTCTTCCAGCTTCAAACGATATTTGTGACGTGTAAGACATCCTATAGCGGAAATTAATTATTAAAAATAGCGAACGTCTATTACGTCGTTCTGGATCCTACCGCATATGCTGGAATTGCAGGAGATTAGTAGATAAACAACAACTGCATTACCCGCCCCCGTGTCTAATTTACCAGTTTCATTCGCAGATCCCGAGAGATATAGGAGATTATCGTTATTTCAGTTGTGCCGAAAGAACAATGGCACACTCCGCACCGACATCGAACAAAAACTGCGATAAGCCAAAAATAACACCTTCGACGACATATAAGACGGGAGATATGACGTAGTTATAAGCAGATTCCGCCGTACTAAGCTAATATCCTAATAGAATAGAATCTCCCTTATATATATATATATATATATATATATATATATATATATATATATATATATATATATATATATATATATATATATATGCGGCCTGCAACGTTATGCTATCTATCTAACATATATATATATATATATATATATATATATATATACATACATACTTACAGAACGTCCTCGATACAGTCTATCTTCATCTTCCTTGCAACTACTCGTCGATGGTAAAAAATTTCTACGCTATTCAGACTTATCCTGTTCCTGCAAGATATTGGACTGTATCGATTTAATACTTATTTTTACCGCTGTACCTCTTGACATTAGTTGCCGTATGTGGAACATTAATTTAAATAATAATAATAATTTTTCGTTAACATCTGTCACATTGCCCATTACTTAATTTAGAATTGTATCTATATTCGCTCGATGTCTTCTAGGAGGGCATTATCGATTTTGGCCAGTTCTCTCTCTTTAAGAACTTATCTATCTATCTCTTTGTGACGGAAACATTATGTAACGAATTTCATCGTCCCGTAGTAATATTGCAAAATCTTAAAAATCTACCATGTTCAGGGAGTACATATAAAAACGGAGACTATTCTGAAAAAATGCGCTCGGCAAATTTTAGGCATTTTATTACTTGGATACGATATACAAATATTTGTGTGCGCGAACATATTGATCCTCGTTCGAATTATATTTTACATTAAATTCGGAGATTTATTTTTTTTTTCTCGTCGTCAAAACGATATAATTTTTAATTTTTTTTTTTTTTTTCAAATTTTCTCTTAGACGTTTTTCAATTTCGATGCACAAAATCGAATATTCTTCGATACGAATATAATTATATTTATTCAGTATTCGTTTATTTCTTATGTAAACGAAATACGAAATTTGAAAAGTTCGGAATATAGCGATTTTTTTGTTTTAAAATAACAAAAGTAGTTAAAAATTCTTCTTTAGCTTTTCGGCTGTTAAACCATTATCGAGTGAATATAAAAAAATAAATTATAAAAATATATATGTAAAAAATATTACATAGATACATAATTTACAAAAAAAAAAAAAAAAGGAAAAAAATAATCAAAAATTGGTAAATACTTTTAAAAAACCGAATAGGGAATTAAGCGACACAATCAAAAATCAACAATACCAAATGTATACATAACGCTGTAAAAATTAATATTAAAAACAATAACATCCGACAATATGAAATTTTTAGACAAAAACAATAATACAATAGGCTTTTCGTAAAGTTTAAAAATCGCTGTGGAAGCCGAAAAAATTTTTAAATATTTTCTATCGTTTACCACAGTCACTATTAGATTATTTAAAAATATCGTTTCATCACTTCGATAATTTTTGCGTAAACTGTTTATATAAGTAATACTTTTTTTTACATTTATATATACTTTCAATAATTTATCATATTCACGATGGCTCGAAAAAATTTGTGATTTTTCATAAAGGAAAAAATTTGAGTAAACTCCTTTACGAAATGTCAATTTTCTATATCAGTTTCGTTCGTATAAATGTAATCCAGAAAATATCTACGTCGCCTAGCGTATAATTTTATACTATGTTCGAAAATTGAACTTTATCGGAACTATTTTAACTATAATTAACGTCCGATGATGTTTCAGCTACACTGGAACCTACTATCTTGTTACGAACTCAACATCACCGTTCGGACTGGGATGCCGGAACAAGGATTTTATCTGCAAAAATTAGTTTATTTTAATCGCGGGGTTATAATGTAATTATTAAAATTATTAAATATACGATTTTGTGCTGCTATAGCAGTTTATATTCATTTTAGAAACCGTCAATAAATTTCCAGTTTATTAATGAAGAAAATTTTGTGACGTCTAGACTTGAGAAGCCAAAGGAGTTGGTTGTTTCTTTCAAAAACTTTACAAATAACAGATGTTAATGTAATGAGGCGGCAATTATTAAAATCAGCATGGGATTTTTGTTGTACAATTTCGGCAATTTTCCAGATTTTTGGAAAACAGTGAGATGTCCATAGTTAATAACGAGTCCAGTAATTTCATTCTCTCGGAATTATTTCATATAGTAAGAGAATTCAAAGTAAAATGCTGTTATTTTTAAGAGAAATTAATATGAAATTATCGGCATCGCGTAATTCTGATCCTCTTACAAAAATTATGATTATTCTTTTAAGCGTGTTACAATTTTTCTCGACGTAATTGAACATAGGTCTACGGAGTGTTATAGTCCCCCCCCCCCTAATAAACTTTCTTTAATAGGATGTAAATTCCCTCCGCTCTGAAATTAACGAATTTACGTATTTTCTAAGTTCAAATAATGTTGATATAGCTGCTCTATGTGCGAAACTAAATTAAATTCCCAGGGTATCGTGTTTATCGATGCGATAAAAGTAGACGTAATGGAGGTGTTGCACTAGTTGGTCGGGATTCAATTAAGCAAAATGTGCTACCAGCATTATCAGCTAAATGTGTAGATACCGTGGACATTGCAGACGAATTGCGAGTCATTATGCGTAGTCTGTGTTTACCGATATTCGAAGAATAAATTGCACTTTGTAGACGGCTTAAAATTAATATTCAGGACTCACGCACTATCGTTATAGATTTTAACTGCAAACATAGGGTAATGAATTGTTTCAGTAATGATAGAGCGGGTAACATATTATTAGCAACGTCGACAAAACTCAATTTTAACATATCGCCTCCCCTTGATTCCACGTATATTCCTCTAGCGTTATAGATCTAATAATATTAGTCAATCAACAATATCACAGTCCCTATTTCACGTTAATGTTTATCTTTCAATCACAATCCTATATTATCTTATATACTGATACCAACACATAATATGTTTCGATATAAAAATACTGATTGGATCGATTTAAAACTTTTATTCGTAATAATATTAATCTAAGTTCCTTGCAGAATTTGAGGCTTTCTGGAGCATCGAGGTATGGACTACATCAGTTCATGTTACGGATTGCGCGTTTAAGTTCACTAATTGTGATAAGACTATTATATATCATCTGAGGAAGAGAAGTCGAAATCTAAATTACTACTGTTCTCTTCACTAGCGTAGGCACGATGATCAGTAGCCTGAGTGTGATTATAGAGAGTGTAAATGCGATGAAGATGGAGTCGGTGTCTTGTATTAGTTATTTACAAGGATACAGGTAGGTGGTGTTGGAAGTGGTTTTCTATTGATACTATTAATATTCTTACAGACTATTGTAGTTTTAAGAATAACTGACTTTACAAAATCTTCCAGCATTTTACGTTTTGCTTGGTTTTTTTAGTGTAAAACACGCTGAGCTCGTAATTTTTGAAAAATAATGTGATTTTCCAGAGTGAGATTCAATTGTTTTAATACTTTGCGCCCTTTCCTTATTGCAGAAGTGAATTCAGCGGACCACTATGGAATCGAATTAGTACGTTTCTTTACTTCGGGAGAATGAACGTTAGCATGATAAACAAGTTTACTTGTGAACACTTGCATATAATTGTCCGAGTCTGAGCTGTCTATATTCACAGATCGGAGGGCTGAGAATGCTATCCAATCAGTTCTGTGATAATTATACCTTTTCTATTGCGTTGGGACAGTATAAGTTATTTGCTCGAAAAATAATAATAAGGCGATGGTGTGTCCGAAAAGATGAATTTTCCCGGCAATATCTGGTGTAAATATAATCATGTTCGGAGTAGACCAAGACTTTGAGGACGAATTGTAGTGGACAGGTTCAGATGTGCATATAATACCAACATTATGAGAGGATATTTCTAACATTCGGTCTTTTTTTTGTGTTGTAAAATAAAATAATAACTGGTAACATCGTAAATGATAAACAAGGCAATAATAGAAGAGAAAGCAATATGCGGAAGATGGAAGGAACATCTGGAAACGCTATATAAGACAGATGGGAATATAGAAGAAATAGCTATAAATGAAAATAAAGAAGATGATGACAAAGGTCCCCAAATAATGAAGGAAGAATTTGAATTGGCACTGAAACAGTTACCAAAGAAAGTACCAGCTGAACTATTACCGACTGATGATGAAGAAATCATAAGGGAGCTGTTTAAATTAACGGAAAGTTGCTATGAACAGGGTAAATTGCCTACAGATTTTAAAAACACGGCAATAGTAGCAATACCAAAAAAAAATGAACACAAAGGAATGCTCCGATTATAGGACAATAAGTTTGATACCACATGTATCAAAAATAATTATAAAAATTACATTGAATAGAATAAAACGAAGAATAGAAGAAAAACTAAGCCATGATCAGTTCGGATTTAGAAAAGAAAGAGGTACTCGAGAAGCTATATTGGCATTAAGATTAACCATCGAGAAAAAAATGGAAATAGGTGAAGGGCTATGTATAGCATTCGTAGATATAGAAAAGGCGTTTGATTGTGTAACATGGGATGTATTATTCGCAAAACTAGAAGAAATAGGATTAGATTACAAAGATAGAAAAATAATATGGGAGTTATATAAAGAGCAATCGGCGGAAATAAAAATCGGTAATTCGAAAGAAAAAGTAAAAATACAAAGAGGAATAAGACAAGCTAATTATCACCGAAGGTACTTTTCAACTTAGTAATAGAAGAACCGCTACAAAAAATGAAAGATGGCACCATGGCCGTAAAAATAAATGGACAACAGATACATTGTATAAGATTTGCAGACGATATTGCATTGTTGGCCGACAATGAACAACAACTGCAACAACAAATAACAATATTGCAGAAATACTTAAAGCAAATAAATTTAAACATAAACAAAAATAAAACAAAAGTTCTAGTAGCATCAAAATATGAAAAAAAGATACGCATAATGTTAGAAAACAAGATCTTAGAACAAGTAGAACAGTTTAAATATTTGGGTAGTATATAATAACGAGCACAGGAAGAAGTGATAAAGAAATAAAAACAAGAATTAGCCAAACAAGCGTTTGGGAAAAAGAGAGATTTATTTAATAAAAACATGAAAATAGAATTACGGAAAAAACTTTTGAAAACATATATATGGAATATATTATTATATGGTTCAGAAACGTGGGTGTTAACACAAGATTTAAAAAAACGGTTGGAAGCCTTCGAAATGTGGGGTTGGCGCCGCATGATGAAGATATCATGGACATAGAAGAAAAGAAACTCCGAGGTTTTGGGAATGGTAAATGAAAAAAGGAAACTAATAGGAACAATACATCAAAGACGCGAAAGACTTCTAGGGCACATACTGCGGCATAACGAATTCATGACGGTCATAATCGAAGGAAAATTGGAAGGAAGAAGAAGAAGGGGAAGACCTAGAATAAAATGGATCGATCAAGTAAAAGAAAGAATACAAATAACGTATAAAGAGATGAAGAACATAGCAGATAACAGGAAGGAATGGAAGAAAATGATTGGCTAGTTACAACGACAAGAGCATGCTCTTATATACCGATGATGATGATGCTTATTACGATTCCACGAAGAGAAGTAAGCGTTGAAGTCTCCACACAACAAATATGTTCGCGGGATCGAAGATATAGTGTTTACGAGGTCTTGATAATTTATTTCTTCATCAGGAGGTAAATAAATTGATGCTACAGTGAGCGGTGTGGAATACTTTTGCGCTAACAATTTCTTCGCTTGTCCGAATTTGGATATGCTGGAAATGAATATTTGATTTTACCGCTAGAAAAATTCCTCCTGATGGCGCACTAAGCCGATAGACGAGAGTGAGAAAGTACATTATAATTTGGGGTATTGAAGTTGTTGTTGATCTTCAAAAGAGTTTCCTGTATACATATGAGTGACGGGGTGTACTGATGAGAGGGAATTAGTGTTTGAAAATGCCGTTGTGCAGTTATAGGAGAGTATGGTTTCTCGATAATTATAATTTAATTTATGTACTGCTGAATTTTTAAATATTTTTTTATCTTCTGTTACAATATTTTGAAATTATACTCGGAGGATCGATATTTTCAAGTAATAATTAATAATTGTCAATCATCTCCCTAAAGGATTCAGGCTGGAGTACCTCAGGGCAGTGTCCTGGGGCCACTCTTGTACTCAGTATTTACGAGAGATATTCCAGAAAATACATTTATAGCAAACCTTCGCTGATGATACGGTAATACTAGCTTCACACAAGTGTCCTAGTGCGTCCACTCGGCATATTCAGTTTAGACCAGATCGCTGAATGCTTCAGCATTTGGAAAATAGCAATTAACGAAGCTAAATGTAAACATTTATTATTTACTAAAAGAAAAATTGAACGCAAAAAATATCAAGTTTCGTTAAGTGGAACAACGATACCTCAAGACTCTTCCGTTAGATACCTATCCATCTTGATTAGTCTTTAATCATCGCATATAACGGCAAAAAGGACCGAATTAAATATCGAAACAGCAAAATTAAAGTGATTATTAGAACCCAGATGGCAACTAGATATTAAAACTTTTATTGTACAATGCGATACTTAAACCAATCTGGCTATATGGCTGCGAACTATGGGGATGTTCTTCTAAGAGCAACATTTAAAAAATACAGCGGTACCAGAATAAGATACTACGAAGGATAGCTGGCGCTCCGTGGTATGTCATTAACTACACATTGCACAAGGATCTTCAGATAGTAGAGCTGCTCGCGATTACCGGGCGAGATTGGATACTCACGAAAATCCGCTAGCAATAAGTTTGCAAGTTCCATCGGCGATTAGAAGGCTGAAGAGAATGACGACTTCAGATAATACCTTTCGGGCTGCCATCATTCATAACTTGGGAGTTCTGTCGCTGTACCGACTCCTTCTAAAAAAATGTTTATTTTTTTCACAATCATTACATCTGGTAGATGACAGGTTAGACACGTAAGTTCTAGATTAGAAGATGATAAAAAAATAATAATAAAAAAATCGTCTATTTCATTGTTGTAAACAAGCTCTCCGTTTAGACACGCTCATAAATACATACTGATTCGCAAATACAAATCACAGGACTGAATAGAAATCATGTGTTAGCCCCCATGTGCAAGGAAACTGTTAATCTAGTTAATGACACTATACGAATTCACAAGGATTTTTTATGACCAAAATGTATTTTAGAATTTAAGCGATAAGCAATTACTAAGAAATGTTAAAAATCGAAAAGTTTATTTTTTATAACATCAATAAAATATATTTTCAGAGAATAGTAGAGATTAAAATGATTAAAGTGTATGATATCGAGCGTCGATAATAATAGAAAGAATTTCGCCTTTACATCGAATTATCGATTAGTGAAAGATACCATTACAAAGTTTATTACGAAGTTGATGAGAAGATGGATATTGTTTACATTCGATATACTTGTTTTCAACCGACTGCAAAGATATCGAATATATTTATGGCAGATTACAACAATACGATAGACAGTTAGTGGTGTAATACTTCACATATTGACGGTAGTTGAACACTCAGTATACGAGCGCGAACTCGGCGTGTGGCCAATATATACATATATATTCACCTATATTCCATGTATTTATTTTAAAATTGATTTATAGTTCTATATTTCTTACCGCATTGTAAGGTTCCCACCAGCTGCGGCACGCTAGCCAGGTTCACATGGGAAGAGCTATGTTTAGGACACCTTTTCTAGTGCCCTCCACTACTGTGGTAGGCAGAACTTGACGCCTCTATTTTACACTAAGACAGATAGGATGCACGAAACATTGTAAATGCCTTACGCGTCAAATGTTGTAATACAATTTTTTTTTAAAATTGCATACGCACTCTAGATGAAATCATAAATAACTAGAAGTTGCTTCGCCGGTGTAATTATTTTTTAAGCTTTTTATCGACATTATAAATAGGACAGAAATTTCAATAATTTAAATTTTGAAAAAGTAGCAAACAGCGATATGTCTGCTAAATCGTTTTTTTTTTTTTTAATTTTTTTTTTAATGGTTTCCAATCCGTACTTACGCCGTGCGGGGGCAAATGTATTAAATAATACAGCGTTATAAAGATGCAGGGAACTACTTAATAAATAAATGTGTGTAAGAGTTGTGTAGCCAGAACAAAAGAAAAATAACCAGTATAGTACAAAAGATAAATAGAAGTGTGTGAAAGTTCCTTGCAATGTGTACTTAAAAAAAATATATAATGGCATAGCCCCTTAGATCATCGATAGTGTGTGTAAAATGAGTTTGTGTAAATGAGCATATAAATATTAAAATATTAAAATGCATATTATACTAAAAAAAAAAGTACATAAACAAAAATAGCGATTAAAATTTAAGATAATTAAAAAAACCAAACAAAATGGAAAATAAAGAGATTATATATATATATATATATATATATATATATATATATATATATATATATATATATACATTATAGTATAGGAGATAATAGATAATGCTGGCCTTGAAAAAGGACATTTCTGTATATCAATCTTTTCCCTCTTATAATTCTATTCTCTAACTGTTTTTGGCTGGGGTGTGGCAGATATTAGACGATGCATCATGAAATATGGAAATCATGTAGATTATCCAATGCCATTGTAGTTCACATCGTTTCCAGAGGCACCACGCGGAGGTCTCTGCCTTGCCTCCGAGGAGGATGCTTTAAAGTTGGCGTAATACCGGTCTGAGAAAATTTAATAGATATTAAAAAGTAATTAAAGTTATAATTGGCTCGGACACGAATAATTAATAAATAATAATAGTACAGGAGGTGGGGAATAATTACATATAAACATAAACAAAAATATTCTTAAAGATACTAATTGAAAAACAAATATATGTTAAGTATACAAATGGGAAAAACCATCTATATCGTGAAAAAAAATATATATATAAATAATTAAAAACCCAGCTTCGGACAATTTTATTAAGTATTAATATTGGTAATAAAGCAAATGGAGGCAATGACCATATGCAAAAGTTGCGGATTCACGGTTGAATTAATATTATAAAGCATAAAACACTATCTTTTACGTAAACACAGAAATTAATCGCGTACCGAAATCGAATTACAAAACGCGATAAAACGTACACACAATGAACACATTTCTTCCCATATTAAATATACAAAATGTACAAGCATATTTACCTATAATATTGTACAAATTTACAATTAAACGTTTCTCTTTCTTTAGTTGCCTACCTATTTATCCTGAATAACAATATCGTTACAGCACTGTGTGTGCATATATCTAGGACTAATCTCTCTCTAAAAAAAAAAAATTAAAAATACAATCGATCCCTGTAACTTCTAGTAATGGTTACATTTCTTCCCATATTAAATATAGAAACGTACAAGCATATTTACCTATAACATTGTACAAATTTACAATTAAAACGTTTCATTTTCTTCAGTTTCCTATCTATTTACCCTGAATAACAATATCGTTAGAGCACTGTATGTGCATATATCTAGGACTAATTTCTAAAAAAAAATAATTAAAAATACAGTCGAGCTCTGTAACTTTTCATAATGGATAATTTTTTTCTTCGATTAAATATACAATATACGAGTATATTTCACACCTATAATATTGTACACACTTACAGTTAAATAATTTCCTTTCCTACTCGGTTGCCTATTCCCCCTCGAATAACAACAACAATAACATCCTTCCAACACCGTGTGGATAATATATAGTACTAATCTTTAAAAGATTTGTTCTCTACTGAAAATAGTGTTGATAATGAGTTAAAAAAAAAATTAAAAAAAGTAGCCCTGTAATTTTTAGTATTGGAAATATTTCTTCCCATATTAAATATACAACGTACGATCATATTCAGCTATTGTAGAAATTTACAGTTAAATTATGTATGATCTTCGTATGAAAATAGTGGTTGATAATGAGTTAAAAGAAAAAAAGACGGTTCAAAATGGAAGTTTTTCATGAAAAATCATAAATACATTTCGGGGATGTGTTAAGCCATGATTAAGCGAACATCGAAAATAAAATATAAACAAATATATACGATTTATAAAAAAACGACTGAAACGTAAAAAATATTAACTTAGATATTACAATTTTCAAAAATTAGCAAAATAAAAAAAACACAATATTTTCACTTCATTAATTTTTGTAAATACGTTTAAATTAATATTTTTTATATTTCGTATTTTTATAAATTGTCTATATTTTTATTAATATACATTGGTGTACTCCTTGCAAATAAACAAAGATACGCAGATGACATAGAAAGAAAACTAGACACGTCGAAAGTGGCCGAAACGAAATTAATGTACGCAGAGACAGTGTATGTTGAATTTGAAAGGCCCTCCGACCTCCCCGAGCCGGTGTTCCTCAGCGCGAGACAAGTCTCATTATGCTTATACCACCGGGATCCTTCCAAAGACCTAAACGACTTTCAGCCAGTTAATTTGGTGGCGCGATTGAGGAGTCGCGGCAGCCGTCATCGTCCAACTACTTCACCTACCGGTATATTTCTCGGTGTCCTAAGCCGAGCCGATATAAACGACTACTAACAAATAGTGAACTCGAGAGACCGAGCCACTGCCCCCCAACAAATCGCCTCCGCGATTTGTCAGGTACTAGATGTTATCATCTCGGGTGAAGAGTTCGTCGGCCCTACTGCGGCCTGTATATAGCAACTTCCTCTCCACTTTCTAATGCGATTCTATAAAGAATGCGCAGGAGATCTAGGCCAATGGACCAGGTAGACTTCTGACGGAAGAAATCTGTCCAGCTATCAGCCGGCACGCCAATAATTTGACGATACCGACCGAAAGCTGTTTCCCTGGCCGAAGTTGCTAGGCGACAAGTACCTCTAAGTTCATCTGCTTGTGCGTTCAACAGATGATCCACCGTGCACGCACCAGCACCGCACACACACTGACGAGGCACTTCTCGTAAAGAGAAACGTTGCTCGTAGCATGCAAACGGACCGTGCCGCGTACCGAAACATGTTAGCGCCCGCGAGGGCACAAACCATTCGCATGTTTTCCGATCGACCACCTCAGGCAGTAAGGACTTGACGGCACCGTCATATTACATCCAAGCCCTTTGCCATCTCGCGAGAGCAACGTCATATACTTTATTACGCAGGGACCTGCTTATTTTGCGGCCCTTAGTAAAAACGTCAACCCTAGCAAACTCAGTACGCTTGCTTATTATAGACGCGCATACTGAGCTACTAACCGTATAAGCTCTCGAGCCTCGAACCGTTGTTCTTTCCCGATCGTCAAGGGTAATACTCATACTCACTGATGAAGAATCATCAAGTGCGCAGAATACTTCCCTCTCCCAGGTAACTCTCACATTGTACCTTAATGCGAACATCACTGCACGACAATAAACTTCAATTTCTAACGGTAATACTCCCGCTAAGCCAATCAAAGCAACTGTCGGAGCTGTTCGGTACGCTCGAGTCATAGCGATTAGGGCAGGCCTTTGTGCGCTTCGTACGAGGTCTACTAGTTTAACATTAGCGACCCTGTGAACCCATACCGCTGCACCATATGTTACAATCGGTATTACTATCACTTTGTACAAGAGTTTCGCCGGAGCATGCGGGATCCCCCACTCAGCCCGCGCAATTTGGGCTATACCGTGGTACGCTGTCTTTGCTTTATCGACAACATCCCGAAGGTGACCTGAGTAGCTTCCACTAGAATCTAATGTAACCCTCAGGTACTTCAAAGATGAAGTCCAGCGTAATGGATTATTCCCTAACCTAACTACCGGACGACGCAAAAGTTTCCCCTTAAGAGGCATATACATCGTTTTTCCGGCAGAAAAGGTCATTCCCGAGCATTCGGCCCACGTCGTTAAAATTTCCGTGATCTCCTGACTCAGTAGCTCTAACTGATGACGACTATCGCCGGCAACGAGAACAGCGACATCATCAGCATAGGCGATCACTCTTGTCCCCTCAGGCCAATTGGCTTTGAGGAGCGGGTTAATAAAAACCCGCCAAAGGATGGGTCCGACGACACTTCCTTGGGGACAGCCCTGAGTTAAGGTCTTCTCTACCGAAATTGTCGAAGCCTTAAGGACTGCAGTTCTTCCCCGAAAATAGTCTTCAAGTATTTCTACTATATACTTCGAGACTTTAGCCGCATTTAATTCACCGATTACTTTCTTCCAACCCATACGGTCAAAAGCGCCGGTAATATCCAGAAAGATTCCCACTACATACTTCTCACGCCGGGACTGTACCCACTCTAGCAAGGACATAACCGCACTCTCCGAAGAGACACCGCGAGTATACCCAAACTGGGCAGGCGACAGCCATGAACGATCGGCTAACTCTAATTCTAATCTAGAGACCAGTATTCGTTCAAATAATTTTCCGACGTAAGAAAGTAAGCTAATCGGTCTGTAGGAAGCCGGCAACGAAGGATTTTTCGCGGGCGACTTTAGTATAGGAACTATTATCGCCCGTTTCCAAACCAACGGCACCGTCCTCCTAACTAGACACGCCTGAAATAGGCTCGTGAGAATACGAGGTTCTTGAAAGTGGACAGCCTTCAAGACCTCAGCGGGAATTCCGTCATCACCGCAGCCCTTTTTATTTTTCACCTTTTTAAGGGAAAAGGCCACTTCTTCGGCAGTTACTTCGGCAACTTGGACTCCGAAACCAGAGTGCAAGTCAGTGCCACAGCAGTCGGACAGCAACTAGAAGCAACCCCACCGCTGCTACACTGCTCGTCCAGAGAATCTGGCATGAGCGAGTAGAGCAGACGAGTAAGATTTTCTTCGACTGTTAATATTTCCGACCCACTGTCATCCAGTAGAGCATTCAACATTTTTCGGCGAATATTTTTGCCTCGCAAAACCCGACTTGCAGCGCCAAAAGGATCCTGCCAATTTGCAGGACCTACGAACACTTTCCAAGATCGAAGCTTCGCATCACGGATTTCTCGATCCAATGCTCTCCTGGCAATCTTGTAGGCCCGGAAATCTACCATCTCGCGAGTTCTTTGTGCTCGTCGACGTAGTTTCCTCACTGCCTTCAAAGTCTGCGCAACAGCCTGTGTCCACCAGGACTGTCTACGGATAGACGGAACCGGGTTCTTTAAGGGAATACACCCATTGGCCGCCCGATGTACGCAGAGACAGTTCGCGTCGGAGATTAGTAAATTTCCGCAAATCTACAGTAAATCACCCATAACACCGCACTGTTTCCTCCGTAGAAAGACAACCCGGTTCGGCTATCCACAGTCTATGGAGAGAAAACTTGCACGTCGAAGAAATCAAAAAAGAAATTATGTCACGTTCATATGAATCAACCATGTTGTATACTGACGCAGCTTTGTTCAACGGATTTGTTGGCTGTTCAATTGTCAAAGATGGAGCAATCATCATTCAATATTCGCTGCCGCAAATGCTGTCCGTCATTTCAACTGAATTATACGCAATTTATCTCCCTATGGAATCCGTAATGAGCTTTAATCATAATCAACCTTCAACTATATGTTTTGAATCTCTTCCAGCACTCCGCGCTCTCTGCGACGTTTTCAACCATGATAAGCATTCCGTAACAAAAAAAAAAAATGAAACTGGTACTAGCGGGGTTGAGTCAGAAAGTATAACATTCCTGTGGATCTCAGCTCGTGGTTCATGGGAATGAACTAGCTGATAAAGCAAGGAAGCTGTTATTACGTTCGTGCCGGTTCCGGGTGTTCCAGTTCCAGCGTCTAACCTTAAGAAATGCATCATAAACGGGACCGTTGTATTATGACAGCTGACGTCAGAAAACAAACTACGGCAAATCAAACATTGAACGATCCTCGTAAAACTTTACTTCCAAGCTGTAGAGACAAAGTGGTCATCACCAGATTGCGGCTGGGCCATACACGGCTCACTCATGCGTATCTTATTAATAAAACTTTGGCTCCACTATTTTCCAGCTGTAACGTTATCCTCTCTATTCTTCAAAGATGACCACGTTTCATTGTCGAATTTAATTATCTTCCTCCACCGAGTCCCTATTCCTCGATCTAATCCTGTTTAACTACCGTGCCTCTAGACTTAGCTGCTAATTTAATTTAATAATAAATGCCAATGTCTTAAATTTTTCGGTCATATTGTAAGACGAAACGGCATAGTATGAAGGTAACCAAAGTAGGACCGCCAATACGCTACACGGGCAATTACAATTAATTTGAGATTATATATGTAAGGCGCTAGATTAGTAGACTTGAAAAGTTTTTTCACTGCACGTAATAGCCACGACAACTGAAATCAGATACACGACTATTATTATGGTATATTTGTTTTCTTTATTTTTTATGTTCACTTGACGATGACTTAATGACCGGAAAGCTTACTGATTTTTCATAAAGGAAATTTTTGCGATTTTAACTATTTTTTTTTCTTTTTTAAATCATTACATTTCAAATTAAATCTACGATGAATAATGTTACTAATAGACAACAAATTCTATGACGTGCTTTATAAGGCTTTGAAAAATGTAATTTTTCGCACACAGTGTTGTATAGATCTAGATTAGCAAGAAAAATTTCATCGACTGCAATTAAAATTTGTTTCTTTTTTAAATTTTCGAAAATTTTTCGTCTCATCTATCAAGATTTTCTATATTTCGATATTGAATCGAATATTCTTCGCTAGAAATATATTAAATCGCAATAGATGTATTTATTACTTTGATCATATAAACGAAATACAAAATCCTAGTGTTTATTATTATTATTATTATTATAGTCACGCTAATGTAATGTACGGTGTAACACCACGTATTAAACATTGATACGATGTTCGGACACCTGTCTTTATTACGACGGTTTTAACTACAAATTAACGCACGATGATGTTTCAGCTACAAAGGAAGGCATTATTACGGATTCACAATCACGGTACGGATTGGGCTGACGAAACGACGATTTATTTTATGTTAGTTCGCAGATAATACATAATTTTGAGCTGCTTCAACAGTTTATTTTCAATTTTGAACAATTATTAAAAGATGACTTTTTTTTTATTTATTACTGCAAGCTGACCAACAAGATCATTTAGCAGTATTTGGAAGAAGATCATAACAGGAAGGGTATAGTACCCACTGGTACACACCCGGCAACCGCGACCTCAGATTAGGTCCAGGGGTTTTCTACGTCTTAAGCGTCTGATATCGCTGGCTGTTACCAACAGTTGTAATGCAAGGGTATTTGGATGATTTTCCGGCCACATAACATGCCTCTGTGCATATTGTTTAATGATCTCGCCACATAAGGAATGTTCAAATCACGGTGAATGGTCTGGTTTGATGCATACAAAGGCGCATATCAGACGAAGAATTTTATTCTGGGTAGTCTGTATAGTTTTTATGTTTGTCGGCTTTGCGCAACCTCACAGCTGCACCCCGTATAACATGAATTTCGAAATTTGTTCTGGTACATCGAATGTAAAAATATTTTATATATAGGATATAAAAATATATATGAAATTGTAGTGTCTGTATGTGATTTGCAAATATTTTCATTATAATCACTGTATTGGGCTATTTTTATTACGCATAAACAGAAAATCTTTTTTTAAAATTTTTGTCTGTCCGTCTGTTCCGATTCAATAAATAATGGAGAAATTCGCACCGCTTATAATAGCCCATATTATTGGATTCGTCCTAAGCTTTGCTTTATATTGATATAATAAATAGGACAGAAATTACAATTTAAAGTTTGAAAAAGTAGCAAACAGCGATATATATGCTAAATCGTGTTTTGTTTTTTATTTTTAATGGTTCTACAATCCACACTTACACGGTGGGGGTAAATGTTTTGTTTCTAATAATAGAAACAGCGCTATCTGTGTCGTGTTAAACAAACTAATCTTTACCTAATGTGTATAGATAGCGCTAGAACCTTATATGTTATCGTATATGGTGTTCACGCTGTCAAAATAACCACGCTAGTAATTATTGAAAATTTGGTTGTTAATAAATAGTAAAGTTTTCTATGGATAAAATTATAAAATTAAATATGATATTTACATTAAATTTAACAATTTTTACGATTTTCAGAGTTCTGGGGCGAATATTGTTTTAAGACGAATCATCATCGTGTCTCTACTATGACTCTTCATGAACAAATGTGCTTTGCCGTCATTGGGTTCGATCTACTCTAATTCAGCTCCGGAAATTTTTTAACTCTGTCAAGATATCCCGTTGATGGTCACCAACGACGACCTTCGATCATATCGGTCATGATTATTTTTCTTAGTTTATTTTGTCGTACGATATGCCCGGTGAAGGTTTCTATCTGTTTCTGTACCAATCTCTGATCCATGGTTACTTCTTGGCGCATGGACGAGTTAGTTCTTTTCGCAGTCCACGGCACTCTTAACATTCGCCTCCAGCGGTACATTTCAAAGGTATTAATCCGTTGTATATCATTGTTCTTCAGATCCAACATTCTGATGCATATAAGAAGACGGAGTACACTAGTGAATCCATAAGGCGCACTTTTGTGCGCATTGCTATTTCATAACTCTAAAACGAGCTAGGAAATATACACATAGGCAGGAAAGATTTGAACGAAATAACGAATAGCAGTGCGCGCATGCGTAAGAGAAGAATACAAACTCAACAACAAATTGTTAAAAGATGTTTTGCATGTTCGTATTCATTCTCTTGCGTATGCGCGCGCGACTATACGTTATTTTATTGAAATTTTAGCAGCACAACGGACGGATGTGTCATGCAGATTTGATAATGGAAACATTTTAATCATCGTAAAGTTAAGCATAAGTGCGTTTCTTTTGTTTGAGAAAACTTTGCACGAAATCGTGAGTTTATTAAATAAGTGTCTTTTTGGAAAAACGTCTTTAAATTTCACTTCTTGTCCGCACCCCGCGGTAGAGAGCTCGGATGTTTATAGTTTTTAAAAATTATTTTCATTATTACAATAATATAGATATATCGTATAGAGCGATTGTATGCTAGTACGAAATTTATAGTTTCCCCTGTAATGTTAGAGGTAGGGTTATCTTTTTAATCAACCGCCTAACAAATTGATAATTTATTCGAGAAAATGGACGTTAATATTCTTGTCAAATATGTACGAGCGTGCGCTACAAAACGTTATCTATCCTTCGCGGATTTTGTAGATATTCTCGAAACACCTGAAAATTGTTCCAATAACGGTAGGATACAACTATAAGATTATGTTTATATATATATTGTATATATATGTGTGTGTGTGTGTATGTATTAAATGCGAAAAGAATGAAATATATATATCTTTATAAGAACGTATCATTTCGCGTTGTTCGGTCGGTTTAATGGAATGAGAGAAAATGTAAACAGCTTTATGTAATGATAAATTATATTTTCTTTTAGCGAGAGTAATGACCGTAATTTTAAACTGAGACACACGAAAGAAGAATGATGAAATATTTATTCCGGTAATATATTACGCCATATAATGTTGTACAACATATGTACGCGAGCCGAGCCAGGTTTCGTCGAAATCGTTTTAAGTACGAGGACCGTTTAGAGGATATAAATATAGAACGGAAGAACAAATTATAGTGGAAAAAAATTTGCACATACACCAGCTTAGTGCCATAGCCTATATATATATATATATATATGGATGTGCGGTGGGAGAAGTGACTAATATTGTGCCGGCTAAAATAATATATTCGGTCGAAAATTTAGTCGACGAAAGGTACGTAGACGGATCGAACGTATGATAATAATCGCAACTTCGTTTCATTATTTTTTTAATTTTTCGTAATTCTATCGATAAACAAAAAAAGAAAAACGAACATTATCGAGCGAATATAAATTAATTACAGAAATATATAAAAACCGAATTTGAGTCGCGCTTAATTTTGAATCGTTGTAAAGATCTGGGAACCCAGTAGCGGGTTGAAAGCATAACGTAATATTATTAATATATATATATATTATATACTCCCCCCCTGGGGATACTTTCTGAGCTGTAACAAGAACGGGACGCGTCCACAAGTGGCGAATAGTGGAATGGCCTACAGATATGTCAGTTAGCTGTGGATAAGACGTCAATCGAACAATTAGCAGAGGACCAACCAACAGCGGCTAATGGTGGAAAGTCTCTAGAAGGGTTTCCAGTAGTGACAAGGTTATTGGTATGAGGAGGCGGAGAGTCAGGATGGTATCTGACTGTAAAATTTTACACTCCTGAGACTACTTATTAACCCTTGGTAAGCTAAGACCGCATGTATGTCTCACCAGCTGCATTCCCCAGTAGCAAGCGCCTTGTGGTTAGGGTATTGGCCTAAAGGTTAAAGGAGGAAACCATGAAAGAAAACAAAAAGCAGGATTAGCCAGTCATACCTACTTCTACAATAGTATTATCACGCTATATAATAAAAAAAAAAAAGAATAGTTTACAATGCGATACAAAATACTAAACAATAAAAAATATAAGATGTATAGCAGGAACAATTATAGTAACAGAATTTTTAACATGACAGGAGGGATAAAATGAATATCCCGAATTGCTTGTCCAGCATGGGAGATCCAACATTACCACCCCGATATGACTGCGAGGAAAAAGAAGTAAAAGGGATAACAGGGGTGAATGATGGCAAATTTCCTCGAAGCAAATAAGTTATATCGTATGAACACATTTTTCAAGAAGGAGAAAAGGAAATGGACGCGAGGAGCCCTAATTTCGAATACAAAAATGAGATTGACTTCATAATCTCAGATAACTTGAACATGGTACAGGACATTACAATAGCGTCGATAACGGTAGCGACCACCAATTAATTAGAGGTCAAAACAATAATCGACGGACGGCCCCGAGAGAAATGTCTGGGAGGAAAAATCGATACTGAAAAACTATTAAAAAATATGATAGAGTATCAGAAGCATCTGCACTTATAGAAAAAGTGGAAATAAACGAGGAAACGGAATTCATGACAGCCATCATTAGAAAATGTGCAATTAAAGTGGTGCGAAAAGAGAAAATTTTGATTAGGAAACTAAGTGATTATTATACAAAGGAAAATTGTTGTAAAAAGAAGAATCCTAAAGGTACATTCGGATAAAAATCTGATTGAACGGACGGAGCTAAACAAACTTTTGCGGAAAGAAATGAGGAAGGATGTTAAGAGCTTTAGTACCAACTTAATAAATAAAACTATATAGGAAAATAAAGAACCGAAAATCTCTATAGAAAAGCTTTCGCATATGGAAAACGAATAATAACGAAATTAAAAATCAACGATGGAAGCGTCATAATGAACAAACACGAAATAAAAAGAGAAGTCGCGAATTATTATAGTGACGTATACAGCAGCTAAGTGTTACTCGAACAATAATGGAATATTGATGGATAAGACGATTTAAATGTCAATTGTTTATCAGAAATAATGACGACGGGAATGAAATCGCTATCCGAACACTTAAAAATAATAAATCTCCAGGATTGGAGCTACCGGAAATAATCGAATATGGCGCAGACATAATAATAAAAAGACTCCGGGACCTATTCAACAAGCGATTGAAGTGTAACATTTTACCAACAGCATGGAACCAAGCTGTAGTAATTCTTATACACAAAAAGGGAAGTGCTCAACACCTACATAACAATAGGCCCATTAGTACGCCGCTGAAAATGTATAAATTATACACAAGAATATCGACTAATCCAGTAAATTGATTTCAGCCAATCGAAGGAACAAGCAAGTTTCAGAGTGGATATAGTACAAGTGACCACTTAAACTGTAAAAGTATTAATTCATAAATGTGAAAAATATGAATTACCTCCATACATTGCCTCTGCGGATTATGAAAAGGCATTCGAATCGGTTGAGACACGGGCAACATTAAGAGCGCTGAATAAATGTAGAATTCGCAAGCGATATATTCGAATTATCAGGAAACTATACAAATCAGCTAGTATGAAAGTACGCCAGTGGGCTAACACCGATAAGGTCGCTCTGAAGAGAGAGACGTTAGTCGAGGCAACACTATATCGCGTAAATTGTTTATAGCAGCCTCAGAGGAAATATTTAGTTGATTGAATTGGGGAACAAAGGGAGTGAAAATAGGTGGAGAATATCTCACCCACTTAAGTTTTACTGACGATGTTGTGCTGTTCAGTAATAAAATGGTAGACGTATAGACAATATTACTGAAATTAAATGAAACATCCGAGAAAATAGGATTGAAAATAAATGTACAAAAAACAAAGATAATGCCTAATACAGCTGGTATGATATCAATAATGATAAACGGGAACGTAGTAGAAGAACTCGTATCCGAGTTATGTCGCCTGCATAAGAAAAATAATGATAGGAGGGGGAAATTAATTATTAATTACGGATAATAAAGGAAAGGGAAGGAGGTAAGAGAAGTGAAAGGAAAGAATAGAAACATCCAGAAACTTGTGCGTGAATTGATAATGTAAGAGGCAGTTGCACAAAACCATGCGACCACATATGTTTTTATCCAGTGGCACCCAGAAGAAGAAACATAATGCGCCTTATGCTGAGAAATAAAGGAGAGGGAATCAAAAGAAAAGGGATAAGAAGAAAGAAGGCAGCAAGTAAAAGGAAAAGGAAATACTGCTATTTTCGGGCTAGCCTTTAGATCAATATCCTAACCGCAAAGCAGCGGTTTATTACTGAGGAGGTAATGGTGTAGGGTTTTTACGGCGATCCAAACTCGCCGAGGGAGAGACAGTCATAGGATTTATGCAGAATTTTAGTAGACAGTTGCTCGAGCTGTCCATCTGCATCCTCGTGTCTCCTTACCCTGTCACTACTGGAATTACCTACATGAGGTTTTCCACCAGTAGCCGCTGTTGGTCTGCCACTGCTTATTCGACTGACGTCTTATTCGCAGCTAACCAATGTATCTGTAGGCCGTTCCACTATCCGCCACCTGTGGACGCACCGTAGCAGCTCCGGATCCTTGAGAGCACACGTAAAAGTACACGTGCCCCAAAGGGGGGATATATATATATATATATATATATATATATAATATATATATGAGACAAACAAGAAGTATAAAGAAGAATAAATCTGACATGGATAGCATTTTGAAAATTGAATAACGTATTCCGTAATAAGGATATACTAATCAATCTGAGAAAGAAAGTATATGACAAGTATATTCTACCGGTATTGTCGTGCGGAGCGAAGACTGGTATTTACAAGAGGAATCATAAAGAAAATTAGGAAAGTGCAAACGTCACAGAGTTAATGATGAAAATCAGACTCAGATAAAGACGAAGACTTACCTGGATTAGGCAACAAACAAAACTGATGGACACACGGAAATGGAATTGGGCTGAACACGTCGCCTGGACGGATAATAACAGGTGGTCCAAGAAAATTTTACAGTGATGGCCAATGGAATAAAAGAAGGACAGACCGCTAACGCGATGGAAGAACGACATCGTGAAAACGGCAGGGATTAATTAGATCAGAGAGGCGCAGAACAGGAACCGATAGAAGGAATTGGAGTTAGTCAACAGTCAGCAATGAACCGACATAGACGTATCATATATATATATATATATATATATATATATATAATTTATTTATTTTGTTTTTAGACCAGTTGGAAACTAAAAAAAGAATAGTAGATGGAATTTAGAAAATTATGAAGCGTTTCCTTAAAAGTAACCTGTATAATCAATGTGCGATGCGAGTCCTTACATACGAAGCTGAAATATGGAGCCTTATTAAAGGGGCAGCTGGAACTAGTAAAATCCAAAACGGCTCATGATAGAATTATCCTTGGAATCAGGCTCAAGGTCATAAGGCGGTAACAAGGATTAGGGAAAAGACGAATTTGGTAGACGCAGTGAAGCCGATGGCTAGGCTAAAATGGAAATGGGTCGGATATTACACGACAAGAGAATGAAAGATGGACTAAGCGAATATTACAGTGATGGCAGCTGACGGCGTCCAGGAGGTAAGCCTGTGGCTAAGTCACGAGATGATGTTCTTAAATGGAAAGGAATCAATTGGATCTAATAAATAAATAAAATAAATAAATAAATAAAAAGTGTATTTTTACAATTAAAATAAGAAACAACAAATATCGTCTACTCGTACCGAAATAGTACAAAATTCTCCCCGTGTATCGCGATATATAAATATAAAAACAAAAGAAACGAAGCTTAAAGCAAATAAACTGCAGGAAAAACCATCACCAAAACCTGCATGAAATAAGTATATAATAAAATAAAATAATAACATAAAATATAGTATGCGATAACAGACGATCAGAGTAGCAATAAATAGGAAAATAAATAACTATATACATAAAATAAACTTAAACTTAAATAATAACTATATATCCTCGGGAATGCCAGCTACTCATCACAATAATGTATGTTTAATTCTTTTATGTTTATATTTCTTATATTTTAATTGGAGACTAGTGCGAGTGTAGTCTCCTATATTGTTTATAATGGAATACTCACTTAGGGTACAATCATAAAAAATTTTTTTGGTTTGCTGATTTATTACTTGATGTACGTATGGTAATTTCAAAGTTCTGTGCAAACGATCTATCCTAGCATAAAACGGAGCTTTAAGAATAATTCTGCAACATTTATTTTGCATGGCTTGCAATTTAGATAAATTAGAGTGACTTGCGTAAGACCACACAGGACACGCATACAACATTATTGGTCTTAAGATACATTTGTAGATAATTAGCTTATTTGCAGAATTAACGTAGCATTTCCTATTAAAGACTGGATATAATTTAAATAAAGAGGCTTGAGTTTTATTAACGGCGTGTTCGATATGTTTAGAAAAGGTAAGACCTTTATCTAGAATAACACCAAGATATTTGATCTGAGTCTTCCATTCTATGGGTATGTTATTAATTATTATAGGAGTTAGAGAGTTTGGTCTTCTTTTTGTAAATAATATTGACTGTGTTTTATCAGTATTTATGTTAATTTTCCATTTATTGAAGTATGATCTTAATTTCTCAAATCTTATGCTTAGCCTTCTTTGAATAGTATCTGTACGATACGACGTACAATATATAGCCGTATCATCCGCATACAACGCCATCTGAAGGTGTTTATCCATGGGAATGTCATTAATAAATAAGAGAAAAAGATAGGGTCCAAGTATACACCCTTGAGGTACTCCAGCTAGTATAGACCTTTCCACAGAGTTACAATCATTTATTTTTACCATAAATTTCCTATCTGTTAAATAATCTTTAATAAGTCTAACGATATAATTAGGAAATTTTAGTTGAATTAATTTATATATTAATCCGAGATGCCATGTAGTATCAAAGGCTTTCTCAATGTCTATGAGAAGTAAACCTGTATGTTTATTTTGATTAAAACCATCTGTTATGAAATCAGTAATCCACGCCAACTGCATAACTGTTGATAGTTTACTCCCGAATCCAAACTGTTGTTCAATAAGAATATTATTAATTTGTGTAAATGTTTGTATTCGACTGAGAATAATTTTTTCAGCTATTTTGCTAAGATTACTGAGAAGGACGTAAATTAACCGGATCCGAGGTATTCTTACCAGCCTTAGGGATGGGTATTACTTTAGACGTCTTCCAAGAAATGGGGAAATGCGAAAGTAGTAACATAGAATTAATTATGATAGTTAATTTAACTAGAGCTTTAATGGGTAGATTTTTAAGGAAAATCGTACAAACCTTATCCAACCCAACAGACTTTTTATTTTTTAGTTTCTTTATATGATTATGTATTTCAGCAACAGTAGTTAGGTCCGCTGCTCTCATTCCATCAGAAGAAATACGTAGATATTTTTTGACATTGGATTTGACTTTGGCATTCTGATAAGCAGATGCCATGTTACAATTCTGAGCATGCACCCCTGAGTATATATTAGCTAAAAGTTCACTTTTATCTTGATCCGAATAGACGACTTTATCCTGATAATTTAACGGAGGTAAGTATGTCCGAGGATTAGTAAATACTTTGACTGCTTTCCATAGACTATTATCACGGGACGATAACGAATTCAGCTTAGATCTCCAACTATTATTATAGTTTTCTCTTAATTCGTATTTGACTAATCTACATAAATATTTAAAGAATGACCTATATGTAGGAATACGGCGTTTTTGATATCGACGTCTAATGAAATTTTTAAACTTTATCAATGTAATAAGTCGAGGAGAAATTTTTGTAGGCTTATTCGGGGGAACAGTAATCTTAGGAATAGCTGCATCAGCTGCAGTAAGGATGACATTAGTAAAGCGAATTACTTCTTCATCTAGCTCTTCATTAGTTTTGAAAGGACCTTGTAAAGTTAAGTTATTGGAAACATAATGTTTAAATAAATTCCAGTCAGCCTTTTGAAACACATACTTGGAATGGGAGTAAATACAGACGAGTTATTACTTGTGGTGTTTATTTTAAACACGATAGAATTATGATTCGAACTCAATAATGGTAGAGAAACTGGTTTAGATACCTCCTGAATATTTTTTACTAATACAAAATCGATAATGCTAGGGTGTAGTCGAGCGTTATCCGGATAAAACGTTGGTTCATCCGGAGTTATAATATGAAAATTAAATTTATCGGACATGTTTAGAAGGCAGTTACCAGAGGAATTGTTAGAATAGCAGTTCCACGCTTTGTGTCTTGCATTGAAATCAGCAACAATTAACACTTTATTGAATGAAGTTAAAAGTTTATGGATGTCATGATAAAAATTTTTAGAAGAGATTTTAGGAGAACAATAGACCGAGTAAATAAATATGGTATGATTAGGCATTTGAAGGTTAATTCCGACAGCTTCAATTTTTTTTAAGGAAGGTATTGTAATCGGGAAATGATTGATATAATTTTTAATGAAAAGAGCTACTCCCCCACCATAAGTATTTCGATCTGATCTGTAAACCTTATACCCAGGGCATCTTAGCTTATAATTATCGTTAATTTTTGTCTCACTAATGCAAGCTATGTGAATATTTTTATCATATAACTGATGTCCAAATTCTAAAAATTTATCTTTAATGGAATTAGCATTCCAACCCATGACATTAAAGATATTATTCACATTAGACATAATTGATTAAATGATTTAGAACACCGATCAATCAGAGCTGCATAAGTCTATTACCACTTCAGCTACGATTGCAAATTTACTAAATGTATCGCCGGCATTCCGGAGTCTACATAATGTACTTTTAGCTAACTCCAAAAGTCTCTTTAAATAGACTAAATATATCTTTAATAACCGACATGTCAGAGACATTAAGAGTATTACTTTGATTAATATGACTAGAATCATTATTATTATTATTATTTTGGTTTGATGAGACACCACGTGTAACATCTCTGTACGTCCTAGGCGTTGTAAGATTACCATTAATATTGTTATTGATATTACTATTACCTTTAGGCGCATTAATCTTATCAGTACTTAGATTGAACCAATTATTATTATTAATAATGCCCGAAGGACTCGTTCTTACACTACTAGAAATATTACGATTTTTAATTTTAATATTATTCTCTACTGTCAGAAAAATAGGGCAGTCGTTACTATTCGCAGGGTGGGCACCCTGGCAATTAACACATTTGAAAATTGATTCCGAGCATAGATTCGTGTTATGTGCTTTGGCGCACTTAGCGATCTGAGACGCACAAGATAGGAGTATGGGCATATCGTGATACATATATGGATATATGTATCGACATATATGGATATATGTATCGACATATATGGATATATGTATCGGATAGCTATAAGAAAATCCAAATGGGCTAGCCATGTTGCTAGAAGAGAAGATAATTGGTCAGGTAGATCTTACACGGGGAGGGGCAAATGGACGGAAAAAGGAAACAGGAAAGGTCCGTAACACGGTGGCAAAATGATATAGCAAAGGTAACTGGGAAAAATAGGTTGAGGAAAGCGCCGGACAGAAGTGGGTAGAAGACGTTGGAGGAAAGCATTCATCCAGGAGTGGATAGACAAAGAGGCTTATCGTGATATATTTATATATATGTATAAAAATGTAATCAGTTGGTCGATATAGGAAGTTTTACGGATTATATTAAATTCAAAAAAATTTGTGCGCCATCTACAACATGTTCGACTTATCGACGACACCATACGTCCGAAAGAGTGCGCTGCTTATTCAGAACGAAACATGATTTTTTAACCGTCAATTTACAACACAGCTATAAACTAAAAGAATACATCGGTTAGGAGTTGCGATAAATTGATCGAAACATTAAACACTGTAGAAGGCAAAATATCAAAGCCAAAAATGAAATATATCCAAAACAAATACAACACGATGTAGAAGCAATAGGATGTACAATGACATGAAAAATAACACGGAGCTATCCGAAGAATTATGATATTTCAAATTTTTCGTGCACCAATCTTAATAAGACTGAGGAATTTTGAAGATGACGATGATAACAAAATAGTAACTACGACTTGTTCTTCTTCTTCTAGTGCTATATACTCAGTGGATGTTAGCGATTATCTTCCAATCTATTGGGTAATTTCCCTAGTAAGGTTTCTAAATCCTGTCCGTTCTTTTGCATTATCCAGCTATGTTTTCCTTCTCCTTCCTTTTTTCCGTTTTCCATTGATGTTCCCTTTATCAATTGTAAAAGTTCATATCTCATTTCTCAATCCGAAGTAAGTTATGTTTCTTTTTTTATAGATCTTTCTAATTCTAATCCTTTATTTAGCCGTCTTAGTATTTCTGCATTTGATACTTTGTCCGTTCATGCAATCTTTAATATTCGACGATACAGCCACACCTCAAATGATTTTAACATATTTAACATCGATTTTTTGATCATCCGAGCTTCCACTCCATATAGTTATGGACCATATGGGTATCCCGTTTCAGCGTCTTGTTCACAAACATACCTTTCATGTTCATAAATGTATTTCTTGCATATTCATTTCTGGTTTTTATTTCTAAATGCATCAGTCGGTTGTATGATTCTATTATTAATTTTTATTTATGCCTTTTTAGTTTCTCTGTCCCTTTATGACTTTAGTTTTATTACAATTGATGAATATACTCTTTTTATTTCGATTCTTATTACACTATTTTGTAATACGTGTTTATTGTTTGCAATCAAAGATATTATTAATAGTGTGTCCGTTTGTTTTATCAGAATACAAATTAAATAACAGTGGTGGTGATAGCAGCCCTGTCTAACTTTTTTTCTGATATGCGTTTTTTCTGTTAATAATACGACTACTTGGTTGAAGTACAAATTCTTAATTACTCGTTGTTCTTTCCCACCTATTCCGGTATATCGCGTAGGCACTCTATTAGTTTCCCACGGTTTACGCTATTGAATGCCTTCTCGAAGTCTATGAAAGAAATATAGACGTCTTTATCGCGATCCAAGCACGTTTGTACTAGTACCTGTAAGAAAACCAGAGCTTCTCTTGTTCTAACTGCATTTCGAAACCCAATTTGTTCACTGCTGACGACTTCCTTTATATTCGTTTACGAATGATTTTCAAACAAATTTTCAGTCTAGTCTTCACATTTTTTTCAGCTGGGCTTCTTTGCTATCGGAATAAATATAGATTTAAGCGAATCACCAGGCAACTTACAGAGTTCTATATTTTATTGAATAGTTCCGTCATTAATTTAATGTTTGATTCGTCTATTAATTTTAATATTTCAGCATATGTGTTATATGTTCTGGGTGTCTTTCTGTTTTTAGATATATTAATTGCATATTTTATCTCACTTCCGATTATGTTATCTTTGAAGTATCATCGTCATTCACTGATGTACTTACTACATCTTTGAAGAGTTCCTCGATGTAATTACCCCATGCTGTTACTCTTTAGGCATGCTCTGCTATTTATGTTGTCATTTTCATCGAGAAATTTTGGCACTGAGTAATACTTACGTTTCCCTGACAATTCTTTGGATTTTTTGTGTGTATTAAACTCATCTTTTCTTTCCCGTAGACGTCCTATTTCTTCACATTTTTTATTTATCCATTTAGCTTCTCTTATCTTAGCCCGAATTTTTCTATGTATTCCTTATATAGTTGATTGTTCCTTTGTTTTTTCACCATCGATTTTTGAGTGTTCTTTGATCACTTCGTTCATCGCCATTTTTAAGTCATTCCACGCTTCGTTAACATCTGCCATGTTACTGTTTATAGTTATGTATTTTTCCATTTAACTGTTCAGTGACTATTATTACAGTGATATCTTTAAGTTTTCTACATTGATTTTACATTCCTTACTATTCTTTTTCATCGCACTTAATTTTAAATGTAAGATCATAACTACAGGATCGTGACTATTCCGTTATCTTCCCTACATTGAAATTTATTGACGTTGGCAATTTGAAATTTAAAGTCTGTTTCGTATCGTCTGCATAAATTGAAAACCACGCCTGTCAAATGAAATAAAAGTTTAAAAATATTAAGAGTAAAATAAATAAAACGACTAAAAGAGCAAAATTTTCTTTTAAAATTAAAATATAAAATAATCAAAATTAAAATAAATAACGACGAGTCGACTCGCGAAAGCAATTTAAGTAAAATCGTAATATATTTACAGGCGTTTAATTGATAATTTTAATTACGTAATTAATATAAATTGTTCGACTAAATCATACGTGTTTTTTTTTTCGTTTATCTTAAAGGAATGTCGATATTTCTCGGACGACCGTCTTATTTAGGAAAAAAAAAAAAATAATTTGAAGAAACAAAGATCCTGCGACTGTTTTAAATAATATTATTTAATTCGATAATTAATGTAGATTTAATTTTTAATTCATTCTCTTTCACGATATATATTAATTACACACATTATATATATATATTCGCGATGCAAGTGTAGGTACATTTGACAAACTGTCAGTATAACTGAAAACATTAGTCAGCGCTTGTAGAACAGATTCGACAAACACACGGGACACCCGATGAATTTTGAGAACGGTTATGTTTTAGCTAAAAAACAATTAACAGATGTAAAAAATCAAATTATTTTTTTAAAAAAGGCCGTAAAACGCGTTTGATTATAATATAGCCGGTAAGAGACCATTATGAAACAGCATATAAGTTATTGTTCAGCCGGTTCAATCCTATTCTGATAATAAATAGTAGTGAACCTTATTGGAAACGTTAAAATTTAAAAAAAAAAACCTGATGGTGTGTTTGATTTTTTTAACTATATATATATATATGTATGTATCAGCCGCACGATCTAAAAACATTAAATGATAAGGGACAATAACAGTAGTAATAATAATTAATAATATTAAACATAATTGTATTAAAATAATACACATAATGGTACAAATCTCAAGATATATATTTAACGAGTACACACACACACACATAAATACGCACACATATGCTTAATTTACAAAAAACAAACAACTACTACGTATTTAATAAAAAAAAAACTGTATATATACATATATACATTTCTATCACAGTTTCTAAAATAACAGTATAATTGTATTACTAGTTAATAATAATAATAATAATAATAATAATGATGGCGACGATTAAAAGTCGAAAGTTTAATTTTAAAAATTTACACAAAAGCTATAAGCTATATTAGCCAAAAGAAAAAAAACACAGGAAAGAAAATAGAAGACTAGTATACGCATTAAATAAAATATTTTACTCGGAGATGCGTCGTTCGTTAATGCCTAACGAAATATATTAAATATAAATAAAACGCAAGAAATTAATTAACAGATTAACGCGTCTTTAACGAGGAGAGCAATTATTTCTCCCCTAACTGTAATTAATAAATTATAACGAGATTTAACGATATATATTAAAACAAAAAAATCTGAAAAAACATACAAGTTAATAATATATTATAAAAACAGGCGGATATTTTATAAAAACTATTGTTTGCGGGAGATTATAAAAATCACAACTGATTGTAGGTGGTGGCAGGAGAATAATCGCTAGTTGGAGTCGAAAACTATGTGTCAAATTATTTTTTATATTATATATGTATATATATATATATATATATATATATATATATATATATATATATATATATATATATATATATATATAAACATAGAATTAATTTCAACCTTCGTGTCTTGAGACAGAGGGAGATGTCACGAGTAAAAATTCTTACTACACTCGACATTGAGCGAGACATAGTAACAAAAAGGGAACAGAGAAAGAAAGAATATGCTTGTTTTTGGTATCGTGTACAAAATTAAACTATCGTGTCATGAGAAAGAGGGAGCTGTTAGGAGTAAAGATGTTCACACTATATATATATATAGAGTGTATATTACACGTAATGTAGAGGAAGAAAGAAAATGCTTGTTTTTGGTATCGCTTACAAGATTCAACTATCGTCTCATGATACATAGGGAACTGTCAGGAATAAAGATGTTCCTACGCAATATATATATATTTTTTTAACGATATTTCACGATATGCCTTTATCTATCCACTCCCGGATGAAAGCTTTTCCCAATTTTTTCCATTCATTTCTCTTCTGTGCCTTTCGCAACCATTGCTTCCCGGCTACCTTCGATATATCGTCGTGTCATCGTGTTCTCGATCTACCCGGGTTTCTTCTTTTGTTTATCGGCCACCATTGTGCGTTTCTGTACCGATACGATAATATCTGATGTTGATCATCATTCCTTACACATATACATACATGTAATGTAGAGAGGGAAAAGCATATGCTCGGTTTTTCGTTTTACGTGTTGTCCGAATTTAAAAATATGTTATATAATGAATTAGGTGTTTAATTTACTTTTTAAATGACGCCATTCATCGATAACACATCTACATTGTGTGTGTATATATATGTGTGTGTGTGTAAATAAAAATATATACACATATGTTATGTGTATATATGAATGTGTATACATATATATATACAAACATATGTGTATAAAATATTGTATACACATATATGTTATACATACACGTGCATATATATATATATATATATATATATATATATATTATTTTTTCTTCCGCTGTAATTTTGCCAGATATAAAAGTGTGATTTCGAGCCATCTAAAAATTATAACAACAATAAGAGTCCTAATAATGTAAATGGTGATAAATATTTATAAATTCGGCATTGGAGAATCTCTTGTTTAGACTAATTAAACGAAATGTACGATTATTATAATTATTACTAGTATGAGAAACATTAACAATAACCGGAGTTCGGGCAATTGTATCGAATCGTATTGTAATATCGTACATGTTATTCATTTCGAAGGGGTTGATCGTATCGACCGCGTACGTATCTTCCGGACGTATCGATTAAATTAGACGATGAACCGGAAGCGGCGGACGGGTGATATAAAGGAACGTTATTAGCCGCGTCGTTGGAATAATAAATCAGATTATTACCGTTAACGGTGTAATGACGTATAAACGGATAAGGGCAATTTTCCATCTCCGGAATGTAACCGTTCATTTGTTTGAACGGTATATTAACGGCCATTGCAGATCTACAATTGCTATTAGTGCCGTTATTATGATTATTATGATTACTATTATTATAATGACCGTTAGAGTTAGGTAGGTTATCGTCGGAAGATTGCGAATAAACATGATGATGGTGATGGTTGTTATTTTTATGGGAATTACCTCGATGACAAGGATACGAAGGATAATGATAACTGTTATCATCGGTGTTATCGCGAATATGATTATGATTATTTTTATAATATCGCCGTCCAACTGTAGCAGCTTTTTCGTTCGGAAGATAGTAAATATGTTCGTCGTTTGTAACGTCATCGGTCATCGGCATAATTATCGGCCGATGTTGCTGCTGATGCTGCTGCTGCTGCTGGTTGGAGGCGACAAGCTCTAGCTATAGTTCCGTTACCGGTATCGGTTTCAACGATTGATGATGAGCCGTTCGGATGACGAATTCGTCTTCGTTGAACGTTTTCTGATATTCGGACTGTTTTTTACCGTTCAATTTATTCTGTTGTTTTTTCTTACGATAACTTTTGAACATGTCGCATAATTTATGTCGATAACGACATAACAATATCAACAGTATCGCCGTTACCGCTAGTCCGACTCCGCAGACGATGCCGATTAACGTTTGCCTGCCGGACGGATATAATTCGCAACCGAGATCGCCGTCGGTTAACGATTTTAACGATTTACCGCGTACCGAGGCCGGATGTAGACAAACGGCGTTACTGTAATTCCGTCTGCTTAGTAATAAATCTTTCAGCCACGATAACGAACAAGAACAAACTAACGGATTATCCGACAGATCTACCTTATGTAATTCCGTCCAGGCTACTAAATTTTCGTCCAGTTCGCTAAAAGCGTTATCGCGTAATATCAACTCTTTCAAATTCGGCAAACCGGATAATGCGCCCGGTTCGATACGATTGAAATTTTTATTATTGCTCATAATTAACGTTTCGATATTTAGATTACCGTTAAACGCTCCGTTTTCTAGTAGAAGTAAATTTTTATTACCGGACATTTCTAACTTACGTAAATTGCCGAGACCGAATAGTCCGCCGTTAGTCGGAATGGTTTTAAAATCGTTCTGACCGATATTTAACTCTTCCAATCGCGTCAGACGACTTAACTGTTTACCCGGCAATACGGTCAGTCGATTATCGGTTAAAATTAACGTTCTCAAAGCGACCAAGCCGTTAAAAGCGTCCTCGCCGATATCGTTTAAACCGGATCCGGTTAAATCGAGCGTAGTTAAACGATTTAGACCGACGAAACAATCGTTCGGTAAATAGCCGAACGAATTCACACCTAGACGTAATTCGGCCAGACCGTTTAGGTGCGCGAACGAATCGGTCGGTACGTTTTGTAATTGATTATCGTCTAAATAGAGTACGCGTAAACGGGTCAATCCTTCTAACGTATTCGCCCCGATGGCGGTCAAACGATTTTGACCTAAATCTAATTCTTCTAAATGTTGCAAATTACGAAATATCTTATCCGGCAATTGTTCCAGATAGTTCGTACGTAAATTCAGCACGGTTAACGAAATTAAACCGTCGAACGCTTTGTCGGATAACCCGGATATTTTATTTCGATTTAAATTCAGCTCGATCAGTTTAGATTGCAATTCGAACGCCATCGGCGGTAACTTGATCAATTGATTATCGTGCAAATCGACGTATTTCAACGCGCGATAAAATTGAAACGAAGCCGCGTCGACCGTCTTGATTTTATTATGTTTCAATATCAGACGCTCCATCGATGGATTTAACGTAATCGGTATTTCGCTTAAATTAACCCGACTACATACGACCGATAGCGTCTCGTCGTTGCACGTACAATTTAACGGACAATTAGCGTTGATGCTGGACGATGACGAAATCGTATCGATACCGTACGGATTATACAATAATAGTAAGACGACGATAATCGACATGGTTTTTTTCTGAAAAAATCAAGTAAAATAAAATCGATTATTATATATTACACACGCATATATATATCGAATATAGTTAAGGTAGTATACGTGTTATTAGTTTTGACGATGGACACGTTTTGCTTGAAACGTAAACTCCGGTTTATTAATATATCGGTTTTACTTTTATTAATAAATCGTTTTTTCCCTTTTTGTACGCGATTATTCCGACGAACTGACCCGGCGAAACTTCGATCGCCACAGAATCAATAAATTTATTAGCTTATTTGCTGAATTAAAATTCTGATGGAGAATTAGGAATTGCGCAAAAAACATTAAAAACAAATTTGTAAAGAACCTTAAATGATATGCCTATACTTTTTAATTTTTCTAGATTTATTGAACTTAATTAAAAATTATATTTAATTCAGCTTTAAACTCGCGAGTTAATTTTAGTAACATTTACGTTATAACATAAATGCTAGACCTTCACGTCTACTTTCTTTTAATGTCAATCCGAACCCTCTACCTATCATGTTGGCCGTAAAAACGGCCCAAAACCCCAAAAGCCTTTCAACTCAAATTTCTCCATGAGTATTTGCTATAAAAATATGGCAATAATTAGAAGCGTATTTTAATGCCGCGTAATTTTCGTTTAATCAATTTTTCCCGACTTCGAATCGTTCGCGAATTATTAAAAAAGAATTGAAATTTGAAAAAAGACGTAAATTTTCTGATTCAGTTTGAAATGTTTTTTCGCGGTTTTTTCGCTTTATTAGGTAGATCTGATATAGAAATGATTATTTCCAGAGTCAGAATCGTTTAAAAATATTTAGGTCGCGCACTATGCCCTGCCAAAGATGGCAAGTCATCAATTTTTAAAAATTCGTAGCTCGAGACCTATCGATCGTAATTAAAAACCGTTTTCTGTTTCGAATTCGTCATTTTAATATCTATCAAATCGATTCTATAGAAATTTGTCAAAAATCGAAATTAAAAAAGGTCACCCCTAAAAAAAATTTATTATTATTTTTGATAGCCTAAAATCTTCCCCGCATTGGTGGTAATAAGCTTGCGCAAAATTTCAGCCCAATCGGATAAGCGGTTTAGCCGTCTATAAAACGCGACAAACAAACAAACAAACATTCTTTTGTATATATATAGATAGATAGATATCTTTCGTACGCTTTATATATATTATTATTAATTAATTATTTACTTAACGAATGAATGAATTAATTAATATTACGTTACGCTCATTTATTTACAATTCCAGTTAAGACTACAAGTTATAGACTACTACGTCATTCCGGTAATTTTGAAAAAAGCGGACACGGAATATCACTGGACCGTTTAGGGACTACTACGAATTCTAAAAAGTCTATTAAGAATTTTGCGATTCGAGAAAAAAAAACAAGTTTCAAATAATAACGTATCGAAAAAAAAGCAGCCGATGTAGAAAAATCAGTTGGTAGAAGACATCGAAGAATAGTGACGTTATATCGCCTGTGGACTCTTTAAGGTATAGCGAGGAAGAGAAATTATTTGAAACCGTCTACGTACCATGCATAGTGACACTTGGGTGACATTTGGATGATGATTAGGTGTCACTTGGGTAATGATTGTGTGATACTTTGGGGATAATTGGGTGATGTCTTAGGCCACTTGGTGACATTTGAATGAGAACTCTTGGATGATGTGTTGTGTGAAACTTGAAGGACTCTTAAGTGACACTTGAGGACAATTGGATGAAGATTGGGTGACACTCTGGTAACTCTTGGATGACCCTTTAGAGATGTCTTGGTGGTGTTTGAGGTTACTCGGTGACACTTAGGTAAATCTTAGGTGATGTTTGACTGTTATCAAATGGGATGTGTTATAAAATGGGGCACGTTATCAAACTGGCTAAACACATTAAATGACCATTAGCCAAAGACATTAGACACTAAATTACCAAATATATTAACCAAGTGCATTAAAGGCCTAAAGATATCAAATGACCACATTAAACCACCATAAATGTACCAAAGACATTATTAAACAACTGAAGACATTAAACAACAAAACATGTGTTATCTCAGTGGAGCATGTTATTAAAGTGATAAAATCATAGTTTTTCTTTTGTCTTCTATACAAAATTCTTAAACAACCAATGGCATTAAATGACCAGACATTAAAATTATGAAAGACAATTGAAAGACATTAAACAACTAAAGACAATTAACAATAAATACATTAGACTATAAAAATGACTTATAAACTATGAAAGACATTAATTGATGAAAGACATTAAAAACGATGAAAGTCATTAAACAGCAAAAGACGTTATCTCAAGAAGGTGTTATTTTGGGCATGTGTTATCGAACGTGTGAAATCGGAGTTTTTTCTTTTGTCTTCTATATGAGAATTAGCTACTCCCTTCTCAACCTACTCGTCGTCTTTTTTTACTAGCCGCAGTAAGTCACGTTACATGCTAATATCAGTAATAACGCGATCGCAAAAAAAAATAATTATTAACTATACGATATTATATATGTATAAAACTCGCGTTTTCGATTTCACGATTTTGGTCATACACCACGATTTTTTTTGGTAACGTTTGGAATGAAATAACGATGTAAAATTCTTTAAAATAAAAATATGCATTAAATTTTAAAAATAAATTTTATTGTGGTTTATTATATAAACAAAATAATTATAAACGAAAGCCAAAACGAATCTTTACAATAATAATATAAATAATAAAATAAAATAATTATAAATAAAAACGATGGCTATTTTAATCAGCGTATAATATTATTAAAGTAGTATGAACATCCTATGAATTAAGGAACAGCAATTTGGTGGATAGTTTATGCCTCTGTCCACCGGCATGGCAACAGTTTCTGCCTCTGGTATAGGTCGTACGAATTTTGCTTATTTTACATACGTATATTTTTAAATAATTTTGTATGAATTTTATATACGTTTTTACTACGTATTGTATTGTATGTTTTATATTTATTTGTTGTACTTAATTTCGGTGTTAATAAAAGTTTAGGCCACTAGTCTTGATTTTAAATTAATACAAGACGATTTCAGCACCATTCTCCTGTTTTGCTGCTCCACACTTTCAGCTCTGGATAGCCTATATATATATATATATATAATAATTCCTTTAGAGAGGGAATCAAAACTGAAAGTAAAATAATTAAATTAAACTCATAAAATTGTTGACTCTCGAGTTTAATTATTTAAATACATCATAAATTTTAGCGTCCGCACGACGGCATTAAATATCAATCATTCAATACGTTATAATTTTACGTCTACGCGGATATAACACACGCACTACCTTATTATACATATATATACATACATATATACACATAATAACAAAATTAATAACGATTTTTAAAACGAGGGAAAATGTTCGTTTGAAAATTTATAATAGAGGAATTAATTTCGTTTTTTGTTTAATCTCCATTACAAATCTTAATGCGAAAATAATTTCGTAATGCGCGAAATATCGCTTAAATATATATATATATATATATATATATATATATATATATATATATATATATATATATATATATATATATATATATATATATATACTACGTTAGAACTAGCTCATGAATTATCATCTATAATATAAAAACTATCTGCGTAAGGAGCTCAGTAGTTTTGCCTGTTTACCGAGATTGGAAATCAGTTCAATTTAAAAGCACCTTCCTCGACATCCTCGAGAATGTTGCTTTTATATACGTTCAAGGTCGAGGTTTCGAGAGCTAAAGCAGGAGTAGAAATAACCATTAAAAATGATTACCTATCCTATATTACTGCATCATTTACTACTGCTTTATCTTCCGCTAGTTTCCGGCTTCATCTGCTACCGGCTGTTGCTGGTACCACTTGATGCTGCGACTGTAACTACTGCGTCATCTCTTCTATTACTGCATCCTCCACGCTTTTACTACTATCGATTTCTATATTTCTCCAAATTTTGACGACAAATCGTCAAAAAGTGACGCTTTCGCTCCAACTTTTTTACTTGACCTCTATACCTTACCTGTAGATTTACCTGCCATGTACTGCACCTAGGCCAGAGGCACGGGAAAGTAGAGAACGTAGGGTTGAATCAGTGGAAAGTTGGAAGAATAAATTGGAAGTACGGAAGGTTAAATTAGATTATATAAATTGGAGGATTTAAGAAAATTTAATAAACTATTGGAAGTATCTTGCGTGTAGTAAAGAATGTGTAGGAGCTTGAGCGGTTTGTCGAGGATAGAACGTTGGGAGTTGAATTGCACACATTCAAGGGGAATGTGTTCAACCTGTAATGAGGACATTACAGGTTGAACAAAGAGGAGGAGGAAGATTTTGTAGGATATAGCTGTGTGAGATATATTAGTATGACCTAGGCGCAGACGAGCAAGTACATCATCTCTTCTGCTTGCCGAGTGAGATGGAATCCGGAGGCATGTTGTATCTTGAACTGATCGCAGTTTGTTGGTGAGTGGAAGTGCAGACCACTGGAGGTTCCATAATTTGCGCACTAAAGATTTTATGATAGTCTGGAGATTTTTCATTGGTGTAGGCAGGAGCGGGAATGGTTGAAGCAATGAGATCCGCTTCATCATTCTCTTGTATATCAACATTGACGTTCCGCCTTCGTTATTTTCTTTCTATACGGAATACTTGAATTCGGATTATACACTCCCCATTTTATATTGGTGATTGCGGTGAATCGATTCTTTTGGCTCATGTGACGAAGCTCGCGCGAGTAGCTTTTATCTCATTGGCTATATTTGCTGAACCGGATCTAAACTTACAGGGTGGTTTCGTACGCAATTTTGAATTTCGACTCTCCTTGTAATTATAGGAACGTTTCAATTTGTATTATTATTATTATTATTATTATTATTGTTCTGTGATAGTAGCACGTTCGTCTCAAACCAGGTTTTGACAACAATCATCGTAATAATAACTGTGTGACTACTATATGTATGTAACGTCTGTAACTACTACGGTAACGAGCCTCCGATTAAGCTTTGATCTTAAGTAGATAAATAAACAAAATAATTTGTTTACATCGAAAATTAATATTAAATATTATTCCCTATTTCGTAAATCGATAAACTTATACAACGTTTGCATGGAGCAATTTTTCCGAGATGTATGTATGATTACATTTCAGACGAATAAGAAATCGAAAAATACGATCTGGAATAGGTACGGAAAATCGACGGGTGAACGAAAATGAAAAACAAAATAATATAAAAAAAAATTGTAAGAAAATTTATAAATTATACGCGTTTATATATAACGATAAATAATTTTTCTGTTTCAAATATTGACTTCTTTATTACCACATACGACGGTCGTTGTAATATTATATATAGTATGTACACTTAACTAACATACACATACACGTAATATCTATGCATCGACGAATACATTTACTGGATGTATATTATAATTATTAATCTAAATTAAAGTGAAGTATGCAGCAAAAGAGGCACGAAGTAAAGCAAGTTGAGACATGCGTAAAGAAAATGATTAGGTTAGTTGAAGAGGAGTATTCATCTTTATAGAGAAGGAAATGGGATGATTGAGAGACAATTTGAATGAAGAGTACAAGGGCAGTCAATGAGGATATGGGGGACAGGTGCACGGAGGAGCCGGAGTTCCGTCGACCAGGTATAAATGGGTGTACGAGTCTGCTGAGGACAACGTCATCTCTGCGATTTAGATGGAAAATCTTCCAAAGTAAAACGGAATTATGAATTTGACGAAACTTATTTAACGTGCAACTGTCGCTTTTGTTACTACGAAGTAAATCGTCTTGATCTGACGTACATCAATAGCTGGAATTGGGATGTCAACGACCATGCCACGTTGAATGCACCGGTTCTGGTCCGATCACCGTAGTAGATAAGCTTGAACTGGGACATTTGGGATCGACAACAATGTAGCAGCATCGTTTGTTGATCTATCTGCCAGTTGTTTCCCCCGAAATCCCGACGTTATAGATGCTTAAACACCCAAATACATCTACTTGTACGTATAATATATAGATATATATGTATAGGAATACACACATAGACGATTACGGAGTACAAATATATAAACGTACGCGCATGCGAGAGATATATGAAAATACGGAACGCCACTCGCGATATAATTAATACAAAACGAACGCGACTGAGTATCCACTACTTTAGTAAATCCATTATTATTTAATTTAAGCTCTCAGGGATGATATAACACGTAAAACAACGCTTATAAGCGAGAGCCGTTAATAATAATACCAACAACTGAATTCTTTTAGTTCTCTCAGGCCTGTATATTCGTCCCCGCTATAGCGCGCGACAGACACGTAACAATTTCCTCCGGTCCTACGTTTTATTCGCCCTAGTCTCGAAACAGCCCCAAGAGTAACATTTCGCGCTAAGCTTTTATACTATCGATACTGAAAACAGTTACTATTCATACTACTAATTTGCTACCACTCTCTCTTCGTTAATGGATATTTACGAAATTAGGGATAATTACCGAAAAACCTGCACTATAGGCTCGTCAAGAGCCAGACGAACGGCTAATATTAGAGTGTATAATCTCCTATGAGACGTAACGGTAACAGAGATGTGGTAGAGGCAAAAATTTATACGCGCCATTTATGGAACGACCAAAAAGGATTTTACATGTTATATATGTAATATGATATATATATATATATATGCAAAAATACCGTAATGCTGGAATATCACGAATTGTACCGTTGAACCTAGGAAATAGCTTTTTCCATCTACGCGTATCGCTATACATATCTTTATAATTCGCGGAATGTTTTAGGTTACGGCTAGTACATTCCGGAACCGAATTTACAAAGAGGTGGTAGCCTTTTAAAATTTACATAAACCCAAGTAAGTACTATTATCAGCGTAATCATTTGGCAGACCCGGTGCGCAGTTTTATTTACAGCGGTATCGACACGTTGATTTTCTCCTGTTTAAGATGATAACAGTTCACCGTGATTACACACACACATATATATATATATATATATATGATATATAATACATATAAATTTTTTCTGAGGAAAAATGAAACTAAGAACTTATCAGAGAAATTGTCGTCTAGGGATTTGACCGGTACCCGTATTTTTGTTACCATCATTATTACTATTTACGGCTGTTATTATCACGACCATCGTCATTTTTGCAATCAGTAGGAGATGGAAAAGACGTCTGATTCAGACAGACAAGTTTAACCGTGGGCAAAATAAAGAAAACTACGTAGAATACAAAACTAAGCAGCTAACGGAAAGACGAAAATGGTGAAGACGGTGTGGAGATGGTGGAGATGAGGTAAAGAAATTTTTACCATTTGGTATTTCCGGCGTTCGGGCGGATATTTCGAAATAAGATTTGGGAAGTTATTTATTTTGCCCGCAGGGCATTACATATATATATATATATATATACATATATCACGACAAAACGAAGTATATATAATAGTACATTTACATATAAACTTGACCTCGGAGAATGAAAGACGAGATTACTTATAATAAAAATAGAAAGATTTCGGAAAGCCCATTTTCCGACGTTTGCCGGAAAGAAAATTGTTCGATTTTCGTCCTATATTATTCTCGTTATTACATTATATACACAGATATATACGAAAGTAAAAATTTCGAATCCTTTTTCGATTTCGGAAGAAATAAGGATTTTAGGTAATACGTTTTACGCGAATTTTTAAAAAATTCGATTTGAAATTATTGTTATTTATTTTTTTTTTTTTTTAAAGTAAATTGAAGTACATTTTCTTAAAAGAGAATTTTATGAAGGCGTCATAGCCGAGACACGAACGAAAATTTACGACATGACGAAATTTTAAAACGTAACTTTCCCGAATGGAATAAAAAATCAAAAGAGAACGATGTTTAGTGAATCAATAACGAAATGTTGAAAATAGCGAAGACGTCGAATTTTAATTTTATATATAGGATATGACCCGGGCCAGTCCAAAGATTGATAGGAGAATCACTGGTCAAACCGCACGAAGCAAGCCAATAGAAGACGGTACGTCATTTCTTTATTTCTCAGCATTACTTATCGGCTAATTTTTATGACCAGTCGACTGGTCACAGTTTACTAAATCTGTTCTCGAACTCCTGTCGTATGAGCGGAACTGGCGAGATATTTATCATTATATACGACAAAGGTAGTATTACAATTACAATTACACAAGTCTTTATTTCCATAATATAACACGTACCAGTTACTTCATTCGAATGTTATAAGAAGTATATTTTGTTTGCGGAAAATTAGGCCCGTCGTCGAGCACCGGTCTCTTTCATTGCACATACGTTATTTTTCTCCTGGTTGTTTCCATTCCTGATAATTCTCTGGTTTTTACACAAAACCCGCGTTCACCTATATTTCTTTATCGGTCTTTTTCTCGACCTTTTCCCGTCTAGTGGTAATCATGAAGTGTGTATTTCATCTTTGTTCTCATTCGAATAACGTGTCCAGAGCTTAATTTCAGAAAACATCTTCTACTTCGATTTATATTTTAGTATTTTATTGTTTATTTTGTCCAATCTTGTTTTAGTCTATCGCACTTCGAGCTACCTGTATTATTCCCTTTTTTTTTTTTTATCGTTAGTGACCCCCCGTACTTACCGTAGGAAGAACGCACGTGTTATAGATCTGCGTCCTTTTTCGATATTTCGTTCGAATATTTCTTTTAACGGTCACAATATTTTTCCCATCCCATCGCTATTGCGCGGTGTACTTCTTTTTCTGTTTCTATCTGTAAAGGAGATTATTTGCCCTACACATGTAACATCGTCTGTCCCGTGTAACATCTTTCCATTTATTTGTATAGTTTTTCCTTTTTAAAATGATTTATTGCATGTTCTATTGCGGTCTCTAAGATGGAACTTTTTCTTAATCCTTAGATGTTTATTCTTCATCCAGATATAATTTTTCATAATACTCCGTGGCTATTTCGATAATAATTCGACGATCGGGTTGGATGTTTCCAATTATTATATTTCATCGCTGTTATTAATTTTATTCCTACTGTTAATGCTTTTTTGATTTTTTTTTAAATATATAATTAGAATCATTTACTATTATTTCGTTCCTTACATATATAATATTTCTAATTTTAAAACTATTACTTTCTACATTTCAGTTTTAAGAAGAAATATCGTGATATCAAAATGTTCAGGAAAATTAGTGATGGCCACCAGTCGGAGTGTTAAATTTTTATAACTATCGCTTAAATGTGGTCAATCAGATAGATAACTCCACACGTCAGGTCAACCTTATTATGCGTAAAAACGAGAATTACGCATGGAAACTTCCAAGGGCATTTCCTATACTTGTTGCATATGCGAGTTCTACTGTAACGTGTGCAGATGACGATGCAATTTTTGTAATCAACGATAATCGGGTGCTGCACACCGGCGACGCATCGATCGAATTATGGACGCGTAATTGAATGATCTTACACATCTGGCCGTATATACGCTTAATAGAACAACTTATTCCTCAAGCTAATTGTACTAAATTAACGCGGCAATATATCTTGTGACTAGCGTTCATCTTAAAATTCGTGTTAAAAGCGAACAAATAAAACAAATAAAAAGTATAATAACAATTGCATAGGCTCGTCAATAGAAAATCGGAATTAAATATCGAACGTAGTAAATCTAGAAGCCCGTCTAGACGTTAGGAATTATCATTTGGGGCTGTAAATCCAAACGGGATATAATTGAAAGAAGCCACGGTCGTTTATCTTCAAAACTAATGCAAAAATGACACAATGGCGGTTTGGTTGACACCGTTGTTTAGTTCGCAAAAACCATATACGGGGACAGACAAACAGATATTAACGTTATTATTTCAAGTAATACTATTAATTAATAAGAATGTTAATATTATATACAAATTGCTTATTTTTCATAGATATATATATATATACATGATTATCATTAAGTTGCATCTCTTTCAAAGGAGGATGCGCATCAAGAGCATCGGTCTTTTCATATTAAGTATGGCTGCAGCTACCACTAGGCTCTGTTGAATTCAGTGTTCGATGTTACACATTCCAATATTTTCCTTCGTCTTGTTGCTTTTCCAGCTATTTTTCCCTGTACTGCCAACATAAACAGCACCTCTCCCGCGAGCTTATTATACACTTCAATTTCCTCTTCATAACATCTTCTACCATAGTCAGCCTGCCTACATTGCATTGCTTTTAAACACCTTCTTGTTGAAGATGAGATCAGTCCGTAATATCCTTGTGTAACACCCCTACTTTTGAATTCCATATCAGGCAATGTCAATTATATAATTATTATATATTTATTATTTTCTATTATTATTATTATTATTATAATTTTATGCCGACATTTTTATACATACATATGCGATCGGTATGAGGTCGTGTCCCCTTGGGATGCCATATCGTCCGTAAACGATAAATTTGATTAAAAAAACTTCAATAACAAAACTGTAAAATTATTTCTTTTTATAATAATATTTATTCATACTCACAGAAACATCGTAATAAGATCGATCAAAATAGGTAAACGTAACGGCGACACAATTATTAGTACTAAAATATGACGATCGAAACTGAACGATTTAACTAACTGAACCTGACTTAAAACTAGACTAAACTGAACTAAATTAAAACTAAAACTAAACTTAATTAAAACTAAACTGAATTAGACTGAACTAAATTAAAATCGAACATCTCCTTTTATACTAATAAATATGCATATATATATATATATATATATATATATATATATATATATATATATATATACACACATATATACACGCCTAATTAGAACTTTCTAGATTTTTCTAGAAAGATTCGTTTATTATTATTGTATATACTTATGGAACTTCTAGAAAAATGTTTGTATATTTACATATGTGTAAGTGTATTTTTTGATTAGTTTAACATAATTTTTAATATCCAATCATAAACGTGATTTTGCCCCGGCTACACGTGGAGCATCTCACGTGCAGTAATTATCGTGTCATTTAATATATTGTAATATATTATTAACACGCCGATCAGACGATTTTCAATAACCAATCAAAATGTATTAAATCTCTCCTTATTTTCTAGTGGGAAAATTAGGCATATACACACATACACATATACTTATTGCGTAACTAGCAACAGAAAGGTTAATAAACCTTAATACAAGCACGCTATTAAACCGTCGTCATTATCATTTTTCTTTTTACTTATTTTTTAATTCTCATACTCATCTTATTTATTTATTTTATTTATTTATTTATTTATTAATCATTGTAACAACAATGGATGTTACACTTGAAAATCGTCGATAAGTTCACACTTCGAATTCGTCCAACATCCTTTTGCATTTGACGTTAATAACGGCTCGCACTTCGCCCGTATATTTTAACATAGGCCACACGTAATATTGCACAATTTCTTCAGCAATTTCCAGTTCTTCAGCACGCTTTCCAGATTAATGAAAGCTTCTTTTGTCATTGCAGTTCTTGTTCTTAATTCTTTCGTATCTCTTAATGACACAACACGTTTGGATGTATAAACTTACCGTGTGCATCGAATTATACAAATTCGGAGGCTGCGACCGTTTAACGTCTCAGCGAAATAAAACGCGAATATCAAACAACAACGGAATTTGCCAAAACTGAACGATGAAATAAATTTCCAGTTGATGCGATTTGAAAATGACGTCTAGTACGAATTTACCGTCATAATTTAACAATAACAAACAGAAATGTGCAAACCTTTTTCAAACGATCGGACGTTTATAGTACTACAGATTTTTGGACCAAAATCAAAACGCTGTCTGTATATCATATATAAATGTATACATTATAGATTGCAGCAGACAAACGATATGGATGTATTTACCAAATCGCGTTGTGCTAGGCTTAAATCACTCTCGGGGGAATATAATTTAAATGCTTAACAGATGAACATGTACACACAGACACACACACACGCTTAATGTAACCGACAGTTAAATGCGAGTATAGTTCGCACCGGAAAATGTCTTGCAACGAAACATCCGAGAACCTTCAACCGGGAGTTTGAAAATCAGAAAGATTATCTCTACTCGTTCGAATGACAACTTTCTATTTATGAAAAAGGTCTGTATCAAACACACACACACACAAATACAAATTTATAATATATATATACACACAAAGATCTTGAAAAACAACGCTATGACGTAGATTTAAATAGGACGACGATATGTAGACGTTTATACAGACAGAGAGAGGCCATAAGTGCTCACCGGTGTTTAAAGGCGCTTAAAACAATCTGAAGTTATTATCATTTTTATTACGGCCCAAATAACACCATAGTGTTGAGTGTACGCTTTAGAAAAATTAACTTTACTATTACCCACCGCTACTACTTACTACTACTACTACTACTACTGCGATTATATTAATAATACTAATACTATATGTGTAATAGAGACTTATCCGCGATAAGACAGTGTCGAGAGTTAAGGAAGCAAAACGTTTATATCTCTTCTCCAACTTGGAATTGTGCACGCTCATTCACCCCGGAGTTTATCTTCGAGAGTCGAGCTAAAGAAAAGGGGCTAGGAAGTTAATAACTTGCTTCGTTTTATAGGTCGACCGGGAATATCTCTTTGTCTCTTTCTATATATATATATATATATATATATACATTAGTTAAGTTTATCTTCTTCTAAAAATAAAAATAAAATAAAAAAAGAGAAATAGAAAACTTTCGGGGTGGAGGAAGTAGAAGCTTTAGCCTTTGCAGCACTAAAGAATAAAAGAAAGCGATTTTTATTTTCAACGTACCTCGCGTTTTTATCGATATCACCCCACACTTATAATAATATATATTTACAATACACACACATATATATATATATATTATATATATATGTGTATATGTGCATTCACGTGAAACGAGAAAGCGTTTCTCGAGATTTTCGAAATAACGTTTTTCTCGAAATGAAAATTTTTTATAGTAGAGCGTAAAACGAAATTAGTAGTATAAATTCTAAACGAAAGATGGCGCTTAACGCCGTTCTTGGAGAAAATATTTTGTCTAGAAAAAGAAATTCTAGTTTTAAAGCTGCGTTAACACGTATCGCTGCGCAACCGCGCGTTTTTAATTTCGATTCATAAAATTTAGGAAATTTTGTTAGAAAAAAATTGTCGTGCGTGAATGATTTAAAACACGATTATTGTATATATATATATATCGACATATATAGAACAGAATTATTACGCGTACGAACAATATTTTACAGATATTTTAATATTATTATACATACGGCTAATAAACTAATAAGCTTTAAAACTAGAATTTCTTTTTCTAGACAAAATATTTTCTCCAAGAACGGCGTTAAGCGCCATCTTTCGTTTAGAATTTATACTACTAATTTCGTTTTACGCTCTACTATAAAAAATTTTCATTTCGATAAAAACGTTATTTCGAAATTAACATTATTATTATGGAAGGTGTAAAGTGAATTTTTTCAAAAATTATCTTTTTTTTTTTATAGAAAATACTTAATCTAAATGTACAATATTATTTAAAAAAAAAAAAAATTGCAAAGTGAAAAATATTTTTATATTCGATTAAAATTAACGATAAAAATATTTAAAAAGTATCGCATAAATTTTTAAAAGAAATAATAATACGTCGAAATTAATTAGATATAAGTTAGAAATATATTTTAAAAATTCCGGTGTGTGTGTATATAAATAAAACTGTAATCAACGTGAAATAAACAGTAGCAGAATTAGTCGGATAATTCGCGTACAAGATTTATAAGAAGAACGTTTAAAATCGTGCACGAACCTACCGTGACGGAAAATCATTATTTGCAAAAGATAAAAATAGATCATATCGAAATTTTATAAAATTTTTATACATAGAAAAACATTGGAAATAAAAGTAAAAACTTGTATCTCTTATTCTTCTTACTAGAGACAGTTTGTACAAAAAAATAAAATAAATAAAAATAATTATTTAATTAAACAATACGCCGAATATAGAACAATTTGATGAATCGGAGACTTATTAGAGAATTTATTTTTCGAGGAAATTTCAGACTGACTTCTAAAATTCTGGCAGTTTTATTAAAAAAAAAAATCAATTTGATTACAACGCTAGTAATTAATTTACAGAAGAAAAGTCAGCAAGATAATATGTGCGAAGATCGAGAAAAAATGGAATATATTGGAGAGTAGTGATTTTATTCATTAATTATAAACAAAAAAAAAAGATGTAATAATTTTAGTTCGCGCTTGAAAATGACGTAACTGTCGAAAAGCTTCGCGATTAAAAAGTATTTAGTGATTGTGTTTTATTTTGTTTGTTTATAATTGAAGATCAAGAATCTATAGACGTGGATAGATTGGAACGCGGAAAAACTTTTTCACGCGCGGCAGCGTATACAGTATTAGGTATAATGAAGCTCGCAACTGAATGAATTTAAGATCGAGTACGGTGAAGAAGATTATGCGAGAATTTGTCGTATAGGAGCCTCGACGTTTTTTCTAACGAGCTGCGGACCATACCGATTAATATAATTAGCACAGTCATTGGGCTTTGCGCATGTTAGGCTATTTATAAATACCGCTTATTCAGTTTGGATGTAAGCATGCAGAAGCTATCGTTGCCCGGTAATCCGATCAGAGGGCTCGAAAGACTTTGGACTCTTCTTTGAATAATCTTACGCTATAACTGCAGTCCCAGCGATTCGTAGAAATAATTATTCAATTAGTTCCCCGCTTTTGTTTTTTATAACCGTTGCGTATATTTAACTTTTTGTTTTCTTTCATTCCCTCTGTGGATTATTCGTGTTTATCTGTCCTGCTCACTCTATTCAAAGTGATCGGTATTTCACGTAATGTCTTAGAAATAAGTTAATTTGTTACTTACTCATTAGTTTCGCCAACAGTGATCTCAGTTCATACTGATTGGAGCGGTGTTAAAAAAAAAAAAAGACTTAAATTAAAAAGAATCATTAATGCAAAACGTCCAAAAATCACCTTTCGCAGTTTTCCCATTTCCCGGGAACGGAATTTAACGAAGAGAAAAAGTTTTTCGCGTTCAAACAATAAATATCGGCAGTAGGGCTCGAAAATAAGTCGTCCGCTATATGTTTTCGAAATCGCGGTAGGAATTTTAATAATTGGACCCAACGACGAACCGACTTTTTGGTAATTTTGTATCTGTACGCAAGGAAGCGCTAGAAATTCGTGTAAATATATTTTAGCAAGTGCCCATTCGCTAGAACAGCGTCGCATAATAAAAAGCGCGAGAGGGTAAAAAATTAAGGAACAACAACTCTCCCGGTGACGTCATTGTGAAAAACTCGACGGTGTTCTGGTTTCCTTTAAAGCCAATTATATTATCTTCGGTAAATCATAAGAGGAGTGTACTGGCTTCTCTCGAGCAAAATGACGTTATAACGCTAGATAGATTTCGTAGATGGTGTAACTGCCGGATAAAATTTAGCGAAAAGAAGGAAAAAAACAACAAAAAGCCAAAAAAGTGAATACTCCAAAATATGCGCAGGGTAAAGATAAGAAATAACTTTCGAAACTATTTTGAAGTGAACCAGAAGCTCAGTCAAACAAACAAGATGGTATTAAGAGCGTACCGCAGGAAAAATCATTCGATCGCTTTAAACTTATTTATACAACGAACGTCACGCACCACACCCACGCACAACTATATTATATAGATATACCGTATTCACATACATGTACACGCATACAAGCGGATTATATACATGTAAGCGCGAACATTAATAGAATGTAACATTATTTTTCAGCTGCGATCATGTATATCGAGTGAGAGCATACGTGCGAAATGATTGCATACATGTTTACATTTTATGTATATACACACTTTTATATACGTACATATATATATATATATATATATAAACGATGTTTGGATTATAAACCGAGTACATAGTATTCACATTACCGATGATATCTTCCGAGAGCTATCTCGTGCATATTGCATCGTATTATTAAGCGTTACACCTATCAGCATTTATATTTCCAACAAAGGTTTTCTCCTTTTCTCGCATCGTCTCTTTTCATCTTCGACGACTAAAGTCTCGCAGGTTAAAAGTATCCTTTTGTCGGCATAAATTACGCTTTCAACGAAGGCAGCGGCAAATTCTCCGCAAGCGCCGATTTTCTAAAGTCATACGCCGCGTTCGGTCGTTATACTACTTCCAGCGAATGCCGTTAATCCGAAGCTTTTAAAGTAATCTTAGGCCTTCTACCACCGTCGTCTTATGCAAAAGCTTCCTCCTTTCAGGGTCGAATATTAAAAATAGAATCTAGAAATCGCCTTCGCCTATGTAATATAAAGTCGTATTAGTTTATCGTTGTGTGTATTACACTTAACGGTAGCGGTAATTGTTACTGCGCCAGTGATGAGTGTAGTAAGTGGTGGTAGCGGTGTTAGTAACTTAAAAATGAAGGAAAACTATCTAAAGAAGAAATTTGTCGTTCGAAGTAAGGCAAACCTTAAAGAGATCTAAGCGGCTTTTAAATTTCTTCTTTCGTTAAGAATAGTTCAAGCGTGTGAAATATCTATATCTTTATATATATATATATATTTATATATATATATATATATATATATATATATATATATATATATATATAATATCTAAGCTGGATAAAATTACGCGGAATATTTGGAAATTTTAAGTAAGGAGAATCTTAAAAATTAAATAAAAAATAGATATATTTTTTTCTACTTTCGTGAATTCAATCCTAACCAAACTCTGGCTATATATGAAGGGAATATCATAGTTTTCTCTTGTATGGGGAATATATCCCTTGATGTATTCAGTCCATCTCCTAAACTAGGATTATATTTTTTTTTTCAATCGTCTGTTTAGCGTGACGTCTCTGAAAGGGCAGCTATTACCTCATTACAGTGTCCGCGTATGACGTCAAGCCCGCAGCTCGATTACTTCGCTCACCATGCTGAGCCCAAGTTGGCAAATGGATAGCTCCATTGGTGAAGTTCCACGGCATTCTGTATATCAGCCTTTTATTTTGAAAGCGTCGTATTGTATTTCTGTATTTTTTTTGCAGCTCCCCAATACATATTCGCGCTGCATAAGTTCAGGTTGGTTTTATTATTGCATTAAATAAAAAAAGAAATCAGTCCAATAAAATGAAATTTTCGTTTTTGCAATTTTCTTTCTGGGTTCTTCTTTTTCTGGTGCCGTATCCTCAATGGATGTTGACGATTATCTGGCTTCTAATCTGTTGACTAAATAAGGTTTCTGTATTAAGTCATGTCCATTCTTTCGCATTATCCAACCATGTTTTTCTTCTCCTTACTTTTCCACGTTTTCCAGTGATGTTTCCTTCAATTATCAAATGTAACATTTCACATCTGCCTCAAGATGGTGCCAGAAGTAAGCTATTTTTCTTTTCTTAATAGTTCTTTCTAACTCTAATCGTTTATTTAGTCGTTTTAGTATATTTCCGCATTTGATACTTTATCCGTCCATGGAATCTTTAGCATCCGACGGTATAGCCACATCTCGAATGATCTTAATCTATTTAGCATTGATTTTTTTGATCGTCCAGACTTGCTTTCCATATAGTAGTATGGTCCATATGTAACATGTTGCAAACATTACAGCAGCGTGGAAAACAAATTTTGGAGTTTAAAAAGAATTCCAAAAAAATGGAAGCTGGAAAATTAACCTAAAAACGAAAGTTTGTATTCTGGAAAGATGCGTCGTACCAGTTCTGCTGTATGTCAAACGTACAAAACACGATTTAACGTGTCGTAAATTCATTTCGAAACAATGATTCGGTATATTTATGAATGTTGCGATTACATTTTCGTTATTCAGAACGATCTACTTTAGCTCCTTTTATATTTTAAACGTCAAATTAATTTATCGTAGATTTTGCTGTTAACTTCGTAATTCTTGAAGGCATATGACGTACGCTGTTCGGATAGACGCCTGTACAGCGGAAAGTACTCGTACGAATTTTAGTGGTTAAGCTCACGGTAAAGCACGATATCGCTCGTCGTAAAGTTGGAAGGTTGAAATGTGCCGTACGGATACAGGAAACATAATATCCAGCCAAATGAGAGCATATTCTCTGCTGCCCGAACTGAAGTACGAAACACGGTGATCGCTACAACGATCTGTCGTATAAAAGAGACCATATGAGGAAGTAACATATCTCGCAAGGTTCATCCTTACGCAGGCAAAGATACCCGAATAGAGAACTGCTACTCCGAGGTACCGGCACGGAGAGGACTCCGGTAAAAAAATTGAAAATAGCAACTTTTAGTAGATAATCTCCAACATCTTCGTCCGCAGAGCGAGAGGGATACGAAATCTTTTTAATAGTCGAAAATTTAAAAACAAAAAAACGTTCAGAAGTTGTAACCAGCGGTTTATAGGAGAGACTAAATATTTCTCTTGGCGGCAAAATGGCGCGCAATTAACTGGACGAATGGGTCTAACGTTTACTAGGCAAATTTTATTACCATCTTCCGGGCAAGACGTCAAGACCATCCAATTCTTCCAGAAGAAAAAATGCCTTTTAAAATTTTCAATTAACACCAACAGAAAGAGAGAACAGCGATAAAACTAAGTTGCCCTTCATTTCTATTTGCTTCCTTTTTTATTTTAATAAATTTTTCAACATTTATTTTTATTATTATTATTATTATTTGGTTTTGTAGGAAAGTAATGAAAGAACGGTACATACGTACGAACGTGACTTATTCCAGATTTACAAACACACGCGCACATATAGTCAGAAGTTAGTTGACGATTTGATGTGAAGTGATGCGAATAAAGAAAACGATAGGAAATTAATACAAGAAAGTCAAGTAATAAAGTAGAATGCATAATCGAAATAACGCCAGCATAATACACATAGATATACATACAATTTGATATGTAGTATATATATATATATATATATATATATATATATATATATATAAAATATCTAACGAAATTTGTCCGGGCAGGACTTATGAATAAACGTTATTATCAGGAGAAAAAGTATGTACGGCCAAGATAATGAAATTTTCCACAGTAAAACGAACCAACTGAAGCAGCATGAAAACGGTAAATGGATTTACCCTTATCTCCCTATATAGGTAATTTCTAAGTAGAATTTTACGACCCGACGATTGTAGCGGTACTCCACATTTTGCTGATAAAACGAAAATAAAGTAAAAAAAACTAAAACAAAAAATACTGCAATTCCGAACGCATGGCTTAATTCGTTCACTTTAGTTATTTATTCATTAAAGAGGAATTCAGTCATTTTTATAACGCCAGAAGAACTCGTAAAATCTTGGCGAAATTACTAAACGAAGGGAACTACGTTATCAAAAGTTAATTTAACCACACACCAACACAAGCACACACACATATATATATATATATTATATGTAAGATGAACATATATTATTGTTATTACTAGAATCTACACATAAATTTACATATACATATACATACATATATATATAGTGTTCCATTGTAAATTCTAGTAATAACATGAGTAATAAAATTCACAGATTTTAATGGAACAAGGACATTAAATATCTTTTTACATGCACTTTATGCTGCCGTTATATAATTATTTTTATTCGTGCTAATATCGTCGTGATAACCTAGTGGCTAGAACACGGACTTTATACGGATGGTAAGATGTTCGAATACGATCAGCGGTGCAAAAATTATTATCATTAAATAAAAATAGAAATAATTTTAATATTATTATCGCGTGGAAGACAATGGGAAACCACCACGCACAAAACATCATATGCTCGCTAGTAATAATATAGTACACTACAAAAAAAAAAAAACCAAACACGTAGGGCTGCATTGTGTCGTGACATCGAACAACGAAACAATTACAATTAGCGTATGTGTCTATCTATGCCAACACGCTATTTACACTGTAAAACAAAATATGTTTAGGTAAGTAGTCGCCTACCTCCGATACGGAGACGGTACTTAATGATGATATATATGTATACAAATGACACCAGAAAATAATCCAATGAAAGTAGAAATGTCCGGATCACTGAATCCAAGTCGTCTGAGTTGAGAAAAGAAACTTTAAAATTTAAAGAAACCGTAATTAAAAAAACGAAGAAATATATCTCTCAATTTTTTTTTTTTTAAATAACAGTCCTGGGACTATTAATTGTTCCAATCTTAATTTTACAATTAATTTAGTAACTAAGTTAAAAAAAAAATAATACAATTATTGCGGTACACTAGTTTAATGAGTAGGTCCTTAACCATACTTTCATTATAACTACATATTAATTATAAGAATTATAAGGCTAGATCAGCGGGGATGACGTCCTGTTCCGTATTGAGCAGCCCGTACAGCTTCCTCATTAGTGTCCTGTCGTAGTCTCCCTTCGTGTTTAGTTGCCATATCCTTTATGACATCTCTTATGGATGGCATCTGAAGATCGCGATGTATATCGTCATTGCGCGAATATCGATACGCATTAACTATTATAATTATTCCTTACAATGATCGAATAATAGCAATTAAGTTAAAAGCAATTAGTGAATATCAACGTTATACAGGTATATAAGCACCAGCAACTGATGCAGCAATGGAGAGAGGTCGAATAATATTGATGTAATACTAAAGAACTGCAAGAAACATTACGCATAATATATATATATATATATATATAAATATATATATATATAACTTTCTTATAGTCGGAAAACGGACACATTATAACGGATACAGATAAAAATATAGAATTATGAGAGAAATAATATAGTGACCGAAAAGAAATGACGCTCCGAGAAGAAATGAATATATTGACAATCCTGTAATCCAAGATGGAATTTAAATTGCGTAAGATTGTAAGTTCTGACGAGGTGCCGGCAGAATTTTTACAAATGTTGTCCCTCTGAAGATCAAAAAAATCGTTAATTTTTACAATGAAATCTATGAGAAGGGAGAACTACCAGGAGAGTGGTTTAAAGATTTAGCATCCTACAAAAAAATAATTATAATTAGCCTCATGAGTCATGTTCTAAAAATATTTTTACATGTAATCCATCGACAAATACTTAAAACAAGTGAAGAAAACATAAAATGAAATCAGTTCGACTTCCGTAATGGTATGGGTACAAGAGAAGCATTATTTAGTACAATAATCCAAAGATGGCTGGTGTTTGGAAAATCAATATACATTTTCTTTATAGACAACAATAAAACATTTTTGATAAAGTGAGCTTTTGGAGTTATTAGTGTTCCATACAAGATAAAATCTTCCTTGATATTATATTTCTCTCTCGGATGTTATTAAATTTTTAGCATATTTCAAAGGTGTGATCAGGTGAATCTTTTTCTTCTTTACATTCTTCTGCAGAGGTTCTCCTTAGTGATGCTGAACCTTTTTTTCAAATAACTAGCAAAATTGCCATGACCTGTAAAATACTGTGTTAGGAAAAAGTTAGTACTGAAGTATCATGATTCAATATTAGGTAGTAGAGCCTCTTAAAGTACGGTAAGCAAAATTAATAAAATCATTATAATACAAACCCCGTGTGATAACTAGCATGCAATTATACATATTAAGTGACAAATTAACAGCACGAATATCAATAAATCGGTGAGTCAAACAAGGATTCGTGTTATGGTCCGATTCCATATTCAATCTATACTCCATGGAAATTTTTGACCAATCCTTTGAAGCATGTGGTGAAGTAATAATAATAGAGGGCGAACGAATTCAGTCGTTCGTTTTGCTGACGATACAGCACTTCTAGCAGAGAATATAACAGAACGTCAAACTAGATATAGTGGCATTAGAAAGCGAGAAGGAAGGAATTAACATAATCACGAAGAAACTAAATTTATGATAATTTCGAGGATACCTAATTTAAACGAAAACTTATTCTTAGATAGCGAAGAAATTGAAAAGACGGAAAAATATAAATATGTGGGAGGTTGGATGATAACAATAAATGATTCTGATGTGGAAATACGAACTCGTATTGAACCGTTGCCACCGAGATAATAAGGCCTGATGGCTCGATTTCTCCCGTTTCAGGAGTAGTCATACTATAAAACTGCGACACTAGCGCTCATTTGCTATACGCTATATGAATTAATTGCGAACTGCGAATTCAGTCGATGTTTTTTTAATTAATTGAAGGCTTCCTGTTTAAACGGGGCTGCCAGCCATGAACTGAGCCTTCAGTCGCACCCCATTCGCTTTATTTTTTATGGAAAACGAAATTTCAAAGCAAAAACCACAAAAAAACATAATTAAAACACAAAGAATTGTAAAAAATTTATGTCCGATAGTATTTATTTACAAACAAATGTCTGAAGTTTCCGTTTCTTATTTTTACTTTGTACATCATTCGATTTTTCACAATAATTCTTTAGTAAAGTATTTACTACACTTGTTATAATCATCCGTAAAGTAATTTCATGTTGATGACTTTCACAATAGTTAAGTTCACCAGTTACCGATTCATGAACGTAAAAATAATTAAATACTAAATTAATAAAAAAATGTTTTTTGTTATGAATACGCAAAAATTCATCTTCATGAACTTGCAAAATTTTGTTAAAGATAATGTAAGTAATTAAAACTATATACACAATGTTATTTTTAGGAAATAACAAACTACCCCCGCTTAAAGTTGATATTAAATTATAATGTTCTTCTTAACTAATTCCTTATCGGTTACTAAGTTACGTTTACATATTTCACACTTAAAATGTATTATTTTAAAACAACAATAACCAACTAAATATGTAATTACAGGTAACAAATAAGTTTCAACTGTTCTGATAAAAAATACATACATAAATCATTAGTGTCATTTTGTTCCATAGAATCAAGTATATTTATAACATGATTAATAACGTTTCAACTGTTCTGATAAAAAAGACATACATAAATCATTAGTGTCATTTTGTTCTATAGAATCAAGTATATTTATAACATGATTAATAACGTCATGCGTTCTATTAATTTTTTCAGAAGTTAATTCATCAAGTTTATTCAAACAATTATTAATACTACTTAAGCTATTTATTTTACAAGGAGATTTTAACTTTTCAAATTCTACCGAAAATTCGTGTCCAAATAAAAACGTTTTTAATTCTAACTTATTGTTAATAAGTACGGTGTAAGTTGTACAAGGTCCAGGTTCATAAGCTATTTTAAAAAACGAAATGTCTGTTGTACTATTTACACGGAACCATGTCTTTGGTTCAGAAAAGCATTCCAAAATATTGGTTAATTGATGAAAATCTTCGAAACAGTTTGATTTCTGATATTCGTCAAAAGTAGATTTACTTTCGGCTAAGGCCAATAACAACTGTGCGTTTTCATTCTCCTGTAGTTTTCATCTCTACTTTTTCTGTTAAACTGACAAGGTTGAGATAAATATTTTGGGCAGTTCGGGAAAATACATGGAATAGCATTATTGTTTAAACGAACATGCTTTAAAGGTACATTCTGAATATTACCTGTTTTGTCCTTTACAACTTTAACTCGAACAATATCTTCATTTCTAAAATGTAATTCACACACTTTGCTACATTTAGAGGGTAAGAAATTTTGTCTTGGAATAGCTGTCTGCCACTGTTTTTTTAAATCTTCATTATCGGGAAATGAAAAAACTGTTACCTTTGGCGCATCACCGTAACCATAATTTCCGGTACAATTAGGAACACAACATCTATATGGCATCTTAAGCTAAATTTGTTTTATACCACAGTAACTATAATACAAAATTATATTTCGAAAAAAACAAAACGTTTAAAGAATATATAAACTGAAACAAGTTAACACAGTACGAACAGAAAAATATAACAAATACATTACGTTAAACAAATAAAAAGCAGTTTAAAAACACTAAACCGTATAAAAAAATGTAAAAAGATAATTATTAATGTTCCCGTAAACCGAACAAAAGTTATTTTAAACAATGTTTACTTATATATTAAAAGAAATTAAGAACCGCAAAATGTACATAACAATTATAGTACGTATTTAATTAAGCATATCGATAGCTATAAATAAAAAATTTATAATCCCAAATTAACATTTAAAAAATTACTAAAACAAACATCAGAATGAAGGATACATAACACACTAGTAGGAATAGGTATAAAAACTTCAAAACGAGATTAGTTTGTTATGACTACTTCGTTCGACACAAGTAGGTGTGACGTCAGAGCCATCAGGCCTTATTATCTCGGTGGCAACGATTGAACTAGCTATAGGTATACATTTATGAAATTAAAAAACACCCTTTGCGACAGGAAGTTAAGTTTAGAGACGAAAAACCAGATATTTAAATGTACCGTATAGTCAGTACTCCTATGCGCAAGCGAGACACGGACTATAAAATAAAATATGAAGAAGCGGATATCATCATTCGAAATGTGGTGTTGCCGAAGAAGGTTGAAAAAAATACCTTGGACTAAAAAGATAAAAAGTGAGAAAGTTTTAAAATTAATAGGAACTGACAAAATAGTGAAAAAATGGAATATAAGCTTAAGCTGCTGCAAACAATAACGTTGGATATGATACAACTGGGAAGGTGTTACATCGCAGCTCGATAACATAAAAAATAGCCCAAAATGAATTAGTCGAAATAACGATAATATCAGAATCGTGTTGTACGAGAATGGTGGTGCGTCGAATATGTAGTTTATTATTTTGTTTAAACTACCAAATCACCGTGTCACGTATGAAGACGCTAAGTGGGCGTCGCGATAGATATTCTGTATAAACAATTTCAGGGTAGGCATATCTCTCGCAGATGTGACGTAAATTTGCCAACAGCATTGCTAGACTTTATGCGTAGTTTTCCGAAGTTGCATATTCAATAAGTCGCAATCGGCAAATATCCTCGAAGTCAATATTACGGACGCTATCGCTTAAATTCGGCCAGATCTTTACGGTAGAGTTATTGAAAATTGAATTACTCTTCGGATCGTTGTCACTAGGAAATTCCGCGGTGGATATTCAGCTTGTTTTACGCCATTTTAACATCGACCTCAAATCGTCCATATTGGAAAACACCGTGTGTGTCTACATATTTATATTATATGTACATGTTTATACGCATGTGCGCGAAATATTAATCGTTTTCCAACACTTAAATACTTAGAATTCGTTGGTACAAAGTTTCAATCGTTTGGCGCTTGTTTCGAATGAAATATATATATATATATATATATATATATATATATATATATATATATATATATATACACACATGAGAGGGGAAATTTAATCCAAATACAGAGCGGTATATGTAACGAGGAAAAATGTTTCGTAAGTTTCACGGAGAAAACGCTGCTCATTTTACATTTAGAAGTAATCCCCAGAGTACAGATCGTCTATATCAAAAGGAATTCTAAGTAGATTTCTAATATTAAGTATGTAAATAATATCATCTAAACGCTCATATTATCCTTTAATAAATTACGTAAGCGTCAAAATATAAAACTGACACGTTCTTACAAAATATATCTGTATATACATATACATATATATCTATCATCATCCTCATCATCGTAGTCACATTTCTTGAGTCAAGAGCTTGCGTACATCTATATATTTTCCGATCTCTGGCTCGTCTTATAATCTCTTTTAGCATATTATTAATTCCGATCAACATCTTCTTCTTCTGATCAGTTTTGATTGTTGTACTCTACATTCATTTACTTCCAGTTTCCGTGTTTCTATATTATTTTTGTTTTCTCAGTGTTAATTTTTATATTTTAATATACCGGGGTTATTTTTTCGCATCCCTGTTACTGTAATTATTTCCCCATCTGTTTTATTTATTATTTCACAACATTTTCTGCATATATGTTACATAACCTCGGAGACATGGTACATCCTTCAATTACCCTTCTATCAATGCTGCAAATATTCCGGTCTGATTTTTATATACGCGCGCTGGTTTATAAGTTCATAACGCATTGAAAAGAAAATGAAGCATTTTTTAATCGTCATCATTATTATTGCATCACCTATTCGCACAATTGCACGTCATTATGAACTTTAAATTTTCTGTCGTTCGATTGCGTTATTAGGTACTTACCTCGAACCTGTTTGTGTTCTAACGCACAGATTGCCGCGTCAATATGGACGCAGACGGCTTGGAATCTTGACTGCCTATTACCCGATACGAATCTTCGATTATATACCTCGCGCGTACGGCGCTTGTACTATGTTTTTTTTTATACAAGTCGTCATGTCGAGAACTAAGACTACAGCGCGAAACCTTTTTTATTTTTTTTTTAGTTGAAAATATAAAGTATTATATAAAATACAAGTTAAATAGCTTAAATTACAAATTTTAAAGATTATAGATTTGGACGTATTTGCGAAATCAAACAACTTTTTTTATATATATACAAACATATGTGTGTGTATAATTGGACTTGATACCGTCGAAATCATTTTGATACGTATAAAATAAGTAATTAATCATACAAAAAATGCACAAGTATCAGTGGATTATTAATATATGTGTGTATGAATCTTGTAGGTCTTTTGATGGCTGGACCGAAGTTCGAATCCCACTAGATACAACCATTTTTAATGGCAAGCAAACCTCTAACTCAGCTACCAATCCAATTGATTGATAAATGAATAACAATGTAAAGTAAAGAAACAGGTTAAACAACGGGAAACACCCCCCTATTGGCTTGTCCGAGACGGATTTTTGCCGATTCTCCATTAATCTTAGGGTTGGCGCGAATTATATTTAGGTGACGTTTTCTTTTGACATTCGAGTTGATGGAACTTTACTTTTTTTTATATATACATAATTATGTATTGTTTAAGCGAATAGTGTCCGAAGTTAGAGTATATATATTATATATACATACGTACATACACATATATATATTACATATATATATATATATATATATATATATATATATAAAAGAGAGTATTTTGCTTGATGCCGACGAACATAGTAATTCAAACAAACAGTATTTTCATTCGCATCCCCAGTCTGCCTCTAGGTTAAATAATTCCTATTTCTTTTTTTGCTTGATACTATTTGTGCAGCCAGCCCTCTTTTTTGTAACGGGGGAATATCGCGCTGTGCTCAGTCTAAAAGAAAAATAAAAACTGCCCCTAATATTCGGTTTCTTATTTAATTACGAATTTTCGACGAAGTAGAGCATAACGAATATACGCAGCCGTTTTTCATAAAGAACCAGAAACTGCGTAAAAAATACTTGTAGGCTTTTATTTACGAAACGAAATAATATAAGCGGCTAGTATAAATTTAAATATACTATAAGCACACGTACACACACACACACACATAGCTATGTATATTATATTAGCATGATTTTCTAGCGGAAAGAATAATAATGAGTATAAGGGCTTACCGGCCAGCAGTTGAGTAATGTTCAGACAGGCGGATTACTGTGGTTGTTGTTTTTTAATATCTACACCCCAACTACGCGAACTTATGTTAAACACACACACATAATTAAATATATATATATATAGAGAGAGAGAGAGAGAGGAAAAAGAGAATATTTAAATAACGTCGGAGCACTGTTGTAGATGATAAATTTTACTGTTCTATCTGGAAATAAATCCCATCGGAATGCCCCACGACGACTTCGGCTGATGCGGATTTTTCTAATTACTTATATAGGAAAGTACAGACCCTCCATTTGATGGGGTCGGAAGGACAGGGGACCGGTAATACATACATATATATACACATTATATATATATATGTGTGTGTGTGTATATGTATAAAGCACAAATAAAAAATTTATCCTAAACAAGAAAATTTTAAAAAATTAACTGAGGGGTCTTTCGCTAATAAATAAAATTCGGAGGCGTAGTAAAATTTATAGTATCGCTTTCGAAATATCATCGGTCCAAACAATATTTTATAAAATAATAGTTTTTATCGTGAAATGATCTGATGGCGTGGGATTTATTTCACAAGATGTCGGCGGTCGAAAGTAAATTTTTAAAAACTGAAACTAAGAATGATTATTAAATTAGGTCATGACGGAAATAAGGATGGTCGAAAGCGCGGGGGATTATAATAAGAATGGAGTAGTATTGGGTTAATGTACTTTGAAGATACTTCTAAAAGATTACGGTTAACACGTAAGATACCACAGGCTGTTAGGTTACATCCTTAGCCAGATATAAACAGAAATATATATATATATATATATATATATATATATATATATATAAACTTAATAAACAAAATTAAGAACACAATCTACGTCCGGTCCAGAAGATGACGCCTATTCGGATTATCATTGAGAAGCTTATTTTCACATGAATTTTGCTGAGTAAGCTTTTTTAATGTACTTAAAATGAGACCCAATGATGACTTAGATACACTCGTCACCGATAACGTATCCATCATTACCGGCACCGCTTTAGACGATTTATCACTGTGAACGTTTGGTCGAAGTTTTTAACATAGAAGGTAGTTCAAATCGTTACATGATGACACCTTCAGTTTTTTTTTATTTTTAACACTTATATATAAACGCTATGTATATACATGTTACCAATTGCCTACGGCTCTCGTGTTGCCATAAGCAGATAAATTTGTTTTTTTTTTCATGTAATTTTCATTTTGATTCATTTTAATCATATATTTTCCGACACACTAACTTATATTCACTTTAATCTCCTATTTTAGCGTTCGACGATAGGTTTACAATTTTCTCCTGCATTGAGAACTTAAATTATTGATACTCAAAGGGGATGGTAAACATAGTCCGGTTAACTTACCGGGAGTCTGCGTGGTTATAATCTGTAAAGATCTACAAGTGATGACGTTAATAGGTGAATTATAGTTAAAACCCAATAATGAATTCGTGATTCAGGAAGATCATTATGTTCAAGGAATTGATGAATTGGGGGTAATACGCATTACTCTTTCAGAGTACTATAGGAAGAGTACATGATTTTTCTCATTTAGTACAGCAGAATTTTAAACTGATCGATATGAAAGACAGCATGAATCGTAGAAAAAGCAGAACATTCAAATAAAAAGTTTTCTATATCGTCAATTGACCTTATTAAGCATAGTGTACATTCTGAGGCACTAGCAATCCTAAACATGTACAAATATGACTGAAACTGACGTGCTCTCCATAGTACCTGAACATTATAAAATTAAATTTCTTCACAGGTTTTAAATGTTTAATGTTAGAAAACCATCTAGCAGGAACTTGTAAGTTTTCTGGCTAGTAGTGTCCGCATTTCTCTCCCATTCATCTACAATCAGCTTATTTTGAAAATATTTTATTCGAAACTGGCTGGAAAATTTTCGGAAAATTATTTTCCAGTAATGCCAGATGTCTCGTAGCCAACTGACTTCCAACCAGCCTATGTTCGCTGATAACTTCCATACCAACCGGTTATAAATACATTTACAAATCGTCATGGTAGTTAAAGTTTTATAAAGGGAAGCAATTGTTAACAAGGATTTTTTTAATCCGACTTAGGATAGTTTACATGGATAGCGGCTTCATACCACACAACGCCTACATTATAACTTGGCCCGTGAATTTTAGCCAGTTTGTTGAAAAAATTATCGCACTTACCAGTAGGTACATTATAACGCAGAGTAAAATTCTTGTCTACTATTATACCAAATATTTAAAGTTTGCACCACGGTCATCAAACGCAAGAAAGCAATATTTAGGAATAGTGAACTTTAAACTCTAAAGCTGTCAACGACTTCCTGTAGGTGATTTGAAATAATTTCGATTGGTCTAAAGGGATAACTTTTGTATATGTCTAACACGGGACATCGGTATAGGAAATAAGTTTACATTTATTGTTAAAGGAATTGCATAATTCCTTAACATTACCGATTTGATTTAGGAAACTAGTATAAATGCGGCGCTTTCTAAAGGTGAAAACCGAACTGATCAGGTTGCAGAAAGTCTTCTCATCAGACATGTAATTTCAAATCAATTTGCTGACAACTTTCTCAAGTACTTTATTCAATAAAGACACGGGATGATTACTGTTAATGGAATGGTCTACTTCGGTCATACACTTACTGACTAAATTTTAATTTCTGAAGTTAATTAAATATTTGCTCTTGTTCGAGCCCACGTGTATCTAGTTCTCCAACTGATAACGTGTTCGCGCTCTATCGATATGTCTCTGGGTATTTATTTTGCGATCTTAAGTAAGCTATTTCTTGCAGTGCCGCTTGCCCGTAAATTGAATGACGAGAATCGTGGATTTGTTTGCTTCTTTCAACATCATTTTCCTTCTTATGTCAGGTGGCGCTATTCCACTTAAAATATAAAAGTTGTCAACTCTTGTAGGTCTACGACTGTCAGTAACTAAACGCGCTGTATAAGTCCAATCGACAGCTCGTTCAATCGAACTATCTTATTAACGATGACGATGTTCTTATGCGAAGTAACACACGTGATTTCGCTGAAACACAGGAACGTCGTTTGCATCGGCATTCTAATGTTGAGGCAAAACAGCTGTTTGATGATACCGATGATGACAAACGCCGTTTGAAGCGACTGAAACTACATAATTCGGTCTAGTTTTGTAAATATGGCCATCTGTAGTATAATACGTTAGTTAGGTTAGAAGCCTTGTTCATCGGAGTCTTCATAGCCGTTTCTTACGCCTTCACCACCACTATCGTGTACGTTAGTTATGTTTGTCGCTTTCACAATTATAATACTTATTTAAGCACGGATTTAAAATTGTACTAATTTAATACCCTATAGGGTTATGATCGAATTCATACTGTAAAATGAAGTATACTGCGAGAGAAAATTAACAGAAAACTTTGACAAATCTATAGAAATAGAAAAATTTACGTGTTAATAATATAATCAAATACCATACTTAAGTTGTTACGTCTCCCCTGGGGTTTTATAACTCTCTGTGTCGGCTCATTCTTTTAATACCTTCCCACAAATACCAGATGTGTAATGATTATTTTTTTAAATAATATTAACGATATTTTCATTTCATTATATGTAAATTGTGTTTTATTGTCGTGCTTTCCATGATCACTTGTAACTAAATGTGACTGTATGTTTTATATTTTACTACACAGAGCGTGACAGAGATATGCATCAGATGGTTGCGTGACAGAGATATGCATCAGATGGTTTGACACGTAGCGAGGATAATATTATTATATTCTTTCTCAGATATATAAATATATATACATATATGTATGTATATACGGAGCAAATAAAATTATTAAAAAAAAGGGGGAATCCTAACAATTAAATGGATGTGAAAAAAATCCGTTAATTTATAATGTTCTGGCTATGAACAGAAGAGAGATATAGATATGTATCCGAATATATACGATATATTTAAAGAATACCATTTTTTTTTTTCTAGTCCAGCTAACATTTTATTCAATTTCCCTGGGATAGTTTATAAATTTTCCTAACAATTAAAACATTGTTCGCAACGAATGCAAGAAAAATCGGAAGAAATTATATAGGAAAAATTCATATATAGACAAATAAAGAGAGAAAATAGATACGACATTCCTTTTTTATATAGTGCTATAGCACTCGAAAAGACACGTATTGTTACGTATCCGTTATGAGCGGACGTCGATGTATAAACTCCGACGGAATTATAACAATTTATCAGAGACACACACTATAATAAACTAACTTTTAATACATATAGCCGAGAGCTTTGTTCCCGAAATTTAGGTTTCTTTATGTAGTTTATAATTTATGCACACCGTATAATACCAATTTGCAATCGCCCTCTACGGTTTAAACGTACAATATTTGTGTATACATATTATACGCCCTCGGTAGTATTCTAGATATAGATACGCTGGTTACAGACGACACGCGTATCCTTTTAACTTTGCACCACGCCGAGCCCAAGTATCCCTTCCTAAAACACCATCTCGATATAATATATATATATATATATATAAATAATAATAAATAAATAAATAAAAAAGAAAACAGTCCCCCCCGTCTAAACATACCGTAATTGACAGAAATCGAACTGTTTCACTTTTCTTCGAACTTATCGTCGGGGAATTACTCCCGAAAGGAAATACGTCCGGGAGTTGGTTTTTTTAAGGAAGGGGGTATCTTAGTAAGTCTGACTTAGCGACGGAATCTCTTTTATATCGAATGGAATGTTTAATGAAACAACCGGACACAAGTAGATTGAAAGAGAAGTTGAACACGTTAGGGCTGAATTCGGATTTAAAACGGGGGGTTGGTAACGCTATGAATCAGCTTCGACGTTAATTTTCGAAAGGGACGACAAAGAAAAAGGCCCAAAAAAAAGGGGGATCGAATGTTCGTCATCTTAGGCCGACCCTAAATCAACGACGAAGTGGTGTAAATGCGCGATAATTTCCGTTGAAAAAACCAAAACCGTAACGATCAAGAGACCACGCGAACAGCGACCGGTGATTGACATTTATTAGACGTTCGATTTGGAGGTAGCTGTAGTTGTAAGAATAAAAGTTCCTAATTCGTCATTTTCTGCGCTAATAACGAAACTCAATCGTGCCACGATGGTCTTTTTCAATCGATGGTCAAATATCGAAATCGACGCTTAGACTTTTACAGATACGGTGCGGAACAAATAGTAATTTGTGAATTCGGAAGAAGTACCGCGCGCCAAGTGATAAAGTTCTGGAAAAATTGAAGCGCAGAAAAGGCGCCGAGCAGACTGGATCGAGAATTATAAAAGAGCGGCCTAACGTTACTAGCAGCGCACGCGGTACGCGAGAATGGCGGATATAATTGCAATTACAATCGTCTAAGCTTTACCATAATACGTCCCGTTTTGTACGAGGCTGTCCGTTCTTGCGGTACTCCGTCCCGGTGTCACCGATAAAATCTTCGGTGGACACAATTAAAATATTGATTGATCAATATGATCATGAATTCACGCGCATTATAATTTTAAATTTTACGTATATAAAACATAAGCGTCGTTTGAATCGATCGAAAATAAAACTTTGGCTCCAGTGTGACGTAACATTATCCTCTCCATTTCCCATATACTAGTTGATTGTCCCTCATGCTCCTCGCTTTGAGTGTCTCTTAATCTTCCTCCTCAAAGATGATCATGTTTCATTGTCGAAACTAATTACCTTCCTCTACCGTTCCGGTCTCTATTCCTTAATCTAATCCTCTTTACCTATCGTGCCTCTAGTCATTCTCCGAATAATCTGCATACATTGGCTTCAAACTGTTGTTCTACACTTCCGATTCACATTACCGTATTAAAAAAAAATTTCCGGAGCCGAAAGAATACGGACACGTCACACACCGTTAATACTTTTAGGCTAATAAAACAAAATATTGTCCGCAGACCGAAGCGCACGGATGATGATTTATTCGTCAACACTCGTCGTTGAACATTATCGTCACTCTGCTAACGAACGATAAAAACAATAATTATTGATAACTAACAATAATATCGCTGTTGCATAGAGTTGTTTTTCATTTCGAATTATATTACCGTTCCTCGAAGAAGGTGTACACGTACTAACGGTAAAAATCTGATGTTTTGCGGTTACCTACGGATTATACTTTAGCATCTAGTAGGTTTGCCTTAGAACTATCGCGTATCTTACACATACCAATAGTTTGGCAAATACAAGGTCGTAATGAGAATGGAAGTAGAGAGTGCTAGTTCCGCAGCGGCACTATTTATCTTTTGCTATTGCAACTAAATTAACACATAACCGGTCTGCTCAGTTTTATAGCTTTCCCAGACAATTAGGTTGGTCCAGTACTTATATACACTGGATCGGTGGTAACATCATCGTTACAGTCAACCAAGTCCTAAGATGTATCGTTGAAATGTATCTTACGCGAATTTATATATATATATATATATATATATATATATATATATATATATATATATATATATATATATATATATATATATATATATATATAATGTAGGAAACGAGCAAATAATAAATAAAACGTCCGGCTGCTCCGAGGGTAATTATCGTTTGATAAAGTCCGTCCGGCATTTATCGCGTCACGACTAAGACTCGCTATCATTTAATAATCTGCGATATGAACGTGACTAGTCATACTTCGATAGAAACCATTTACCACAACCATCTACACCGTGGCAACTGGAATGAACTTTTTATTTATTTATATATTTGCAGGAGGTATATATATATATATATATATATATATATATATATATATATATATATATATATAAAAAACCGTACACAATAAAAGATATGAAAAATTTACACCAACTCCATTGTACAAAACGGAATTCCTTCATTCAGTCACGATCTTACTCATAATTCCAAACATTTATTATACACCTATATCGGGATCGGGGGTGCTTAATGTGTATATACACACACCTTTACACAGGACAACGATGCGGTCTGGTATTTTCGCCTGTGATGTATTATCATCATTACTAATAATATTATTATTATTATTATTATTATTATTATTATTATTATGATTATGATTATTAGCGGAATATCTGTTTAAAAAAAAAAAATGCAATATCATTTTCCAGCGTAAAGAAAAATTGAGTAAAAAACCACAACGGAAACACACATCGTGGGGTATATTTTTGAGAATCTAACGTTCATTTTGACATTACAACCGTCGGTGATGTTTTCACCTATGACCAACGGTGGTAGGTAAATAAATCGTTTTAATAGAAAAAATAATACATGATCCGGAGATTCTATCTATTGAAAGACGAATGTGTCTATATAATAACAGAAAAAACAGAATTCGGTCTGTAAAAGTTTTATATTAACAGAGATGTATCGTGTGAAAGCTACCCCTTAAAATAATTTTTCATATAGCAACTTAAAAGTTAAGAAATTTTTTTCGGACAAATTTAAAATTTGCATAATTTCCACCGAACTTAAAGCGGCGTAATATATAGTGAAACGAGCCTGTTAAATATTTCTATTTATCCGTATTATGGACGTTAGCGCGTATATTGATTTTAAGTTTAGAAAAAAAACAGCCGTCCTGTTTTCTCGAACATATTTACTATTATTATTATTATTATTGTTATACGTACGATATGTACATTATATATAACATATATATATACCTATAAGTAACCGTTAATTTTTTGGCTTTAAGGCGTGCTTGTTTATTTAGTTGTTTATCATTTATTCAAAATAAAAACTCTTAAGTCATATGTAAACGTAACTTGAAAGACACACCTTTCTATTCCTCGTTGTTATCATTACTATTATTACTGTTATCATTATTACGGCCGTCATCATTATCACCGTCGTTAAATCGCATAACGGTGTTTACAGTTTTTTATGTCCACAATAAGCATCGAGAGCCTTATTACCTTAGAGTTCTCAGTAATGGAATATCGGATCGAAATTACGAAATCGTACATAGTACACGTATTCGTAGTAAATGATGCCGAATCGTTTGAAAACAAACGTACGTCAAGTTCAGACGTATCAGAGATTAATACAATTTTTCTCTCTTTCGATATTTACGTGTATTAAATGGATATGTATTTGGTAAAAATTCGAATGAAACAATAAAATGAATAATGCAGATATAAAGGATAAATCGCAAGACGGTTACTTGGATTAGGGAACAGACGAAATTGGTAGACGTAGGTTAGAGGATGGAAAATGAAAATGGACCAGGGCATTCGGATGAAAGATGGACTAAACGAATATTACAGTGTCCGCGAGAGAAGCCTATGGCTAGGATGGTATTGTTAAATGGGCAGGAGTCAATTGGATTCGAACAGAACGAGATAGGAATCGTTGGAAAAGTTTGGGGACTGCCTACACCCGGCGGCAGTCGGTTGACATAAGCATATCGCGATAAACAATCTATAGGAAGCGTAACTAAAGCTCGAATAATGCTTATCTAATGCGTTAAAAATCGTTTAATCACTTCGGCATTAATTCGATATAACATCGCGTAATCACCGGTTATCATCCGTGGAATTTTGTCTGTAATAGATTAACTAAGGATATACTCTCTAGATATCGTTTCAAATGGAAAATAAAAATAAACGAGAGTAAATTAATCTTCGCAAGTTTGTCACAAATAAAACAAATATTGGACGTCTTACCAGATTATACGTTTCACAAATCGCATAAAGCAGTGTGCTATAAAAACGCAACAAAAACTGAGTATTTTGTTTTCATATTCGACATCTAGTATTATCCTGTCAGTGAGAAATAAACTCTTTATATTATAGCGTTATCCTGTCTACGATGCTATATGCTTGACCTGTATGGTCGCCCTGTCAGTTTATCTAGAGTGTCGACAAACTACGGATGCTACAAAATCGGCGCTTCAGAATTATATTAAATAAGCCAAATCGGACTCGAATCGAATCCACGCGTGATATTTTATACTTCCCGTTACGCGAGACGAAATTTTTAAAAAGAAGGAAAAAGTTCTTCGATCGGTTTATATGGTCAAATAATCGAATAGTAAATTCCTTCGATAATTATAACTACCGATCCCTAACACATCAATATAAACTCCAGTTTTTTTTTTTGTTACATTACTTTTAGTTTATATATATATATATATATATATATATATATATATATATATATATATATATATGTAAATATTGATAGTAGGTTTTTTTTATCCACTTTCCTATCAAATCTTTTCTCTATATTTTTTATAATTTATAAGTAGTACTTACGTTCTTTAAATTAATTTTTAATTTGAGAATAGGCATTATTCTCGGAACGATTGAATCGCATTTTTAATTGTTTTATTATTTTTGGATGTCGAAATAAACGTTATTTCTGCTTCTTCTAGAACTGAAATAACGCATACGTATTATAAGGTGGAAACGAATTTTTACCGAATGTAAAGGACTGTTCAAACGTTAGCCAACGTTCGATAACGGGCTTGTGATGACTAATCCAATCGTTCAGGGACTAAACTGAATCTTAGATTTTAGTTTTATAAGATCGGAGAAATTATTTTACCGTTAAAATTATCCATTTAAAGGTAGTGAGTCGTTATTGAAATTCAATACTGGATTTTCTACCTTAAATATCGTTAACAAACAGGCAGACAAACAGAATAACTGCCGGCATAATAATAAATTACCTTACATAACCTCTACTTCTAATAAACTGTCATATCTTTGTTATAGTACCGTATATCGTATATATATATATATATATAACGACCTAAACGATTTACCTTCTTTAATTTTGATTTTGATTTTTTTTATTAGCCTTTCACACACTAATAAATATTAGTTCGTCTCGAAATGTTGCGTCCAACGTGTATAACTTCAGCTTAAAATATACGTTCGAGGATGTGATTAATTCGTTGGCTTTATACAATAACCATACTTGGACGAGTGAAAAGTTTAAACAATTCTCCAGCTAGCACTCCATCCGATAGATTTCTTTTAAAAATATGATTATTATTATTATTACTATTACAATATTATTAATTACTACTAAGTACCATTATTATTTATTATTATTCACAAGCACGCGCGTGTAACACGATAGGTCTCTATTAATCACTGCTGAGTGTACGCATTCCTCTCAATACTTATGCAACGTCTTCTATCTTTCGCGGCTCGAGTCCAATCAATTCCTGTCCATTTCACAATATCATCCTTCCGCCTGGTCATGGGCCATCCACGTGTACGACGAGCGTCAATCGACCAACCACTGCATCATACGTTTATACAAAACGATGATAACGTCGTTTCTGACTTGCCACATGTACTGCTCAGTTCTATTTAATCCTGGCGATTCGCTCGATCGCATCCGGCAATTTTGTTTTTTGTCTTATATTATATATATATACATTTTATTTTTGTAGTTGTTATTGTTCATTATTATTACTATTTTATTTATATATAATTGAAGATCGCTTAATAAGTGAAAATTTTGTGTTTTTTAATACGAATTTAGTGATTTTAACTATTTTATTTGTTTGGTTTATTATTTCATTTATCATTATTAAATTTCTGATGATTTACTAATACTGATAGTGCAACTATATTAATAATTCTGTTTTACATTTTGAGCACACGAAATAATCGGTTTAGTTAATTATAAAGAAAAATTGTCTATAGTTTTTGTAATGTTCATTAGTTTCCAATGTAAATTTAAGATCATTTTCTTACAATTTTTTAAAATATGGTACGGTTAATTTCTACACCATTCTTCGCGGGGATAGTTAAATACATACACACGTACTATATGGTGACCCAAGATAAATGGAAATAGAAGGTAGGTATCATCAGCTAGCTGCACAGTAGTAACCCAACCGGTGTTGTAATGTCACTGCGACACATGCCATACATTCGCCTATTAATAGTACTAGCTCATCTTGTGTTTGGGTTCCCACTGCGGTTTATTGTTTTTCATTTTATTATATAAATATATATATGTATATATATTTATTATATAAATATATATATGTATATATATATATATATATATATATATATATATATACTTGTATATGTACATTTACCTTCTGAGAATGCATTCCAATTCGAATTGCATTCTGCGAAACATGCTGAGCAATCATCCCGAGAAATGATTACTTAAAAAGAAAGCATGGAACTGATCGTAACATTAAATGAATTTTCTTTTCAAAATCGAGGTTATTTGAATCCCTGTTTCCAACTAGTCGACAACGAACGATCGTCAGCGGTAGATGTTTCAATTGGTCACTATTTCCAAAGCTGTTACACTAGGGCATACTTAAAAAAAAAAATCATTACTAAAATATCGTATACCCGGCGAAATAACCATCAATCGTCGTTTGAGTTCGTAGTATAATCAGGATGCATAAAGTTAATCTTTAACATTTTGAAATCGCATTCATGCCTATTTACCGATATGGAAAAATATATTGTTCCTTCTTTCGATGAAACGAAAGGTATAAAATCAGAAATTTGTTACGACAGTGTGGAACGATTTACTAGGTGATCCGCATCATAATGTACAGATGATGATTGTCTGTAGCCTGATTGGATAATTAAAGAAGCCAATGTTTATTATGAATTTGATGGGTGGTAAATAAAAATTATGCTGCTCGAAGCTGCGCAACATGTTGAAGATAATGGATTTAACGTCGGAACAATTGTTTCAGATATGGGGGCCGTCTAATAGGAAACTTTTTAGAGAATTTTAAATTACGGATAAATAAATTGACGAATCGTAAATTTGCATTTGTGATGAAAAGGAATATCCTAAGATATAATTTTTTAGCGTTAAATAATGTTTTAATATAATTAAATTACGAACAAATAAATTAATGAACATAAATCTAATACTGCATTTGTGGTGAAAAGGAATATCGTCATAATTTAGCGTTAAGTAATGGTGTTATATATATATATATATATATATATATATGTATATATATATATAAAAACGAAAATGTATACAAGTTTTAAAAATGTTATATTGATTAACTTATATATATATATATATATATATATATATATATATATATATATATATATATATATATATATATATATTCATTTTAATGTACGTAAGGAAAGAATTAGATAAACTCTGGTTACAATAATTAAGTTAATCAGAACGGCGGGTCACATACGACGCCTTATTAGCAGCAGCATTGTAAACAGCATGCTCGTAATACTTACCGTCCACTCCAATTAACCATAGGGTGATCCAGACGACGAGCGACGGTTTTGTAATAATAAATAAATTCAAGGAAGAACAGGAAAGACTGAGTAGGCAAAAATTATGAAAAGACTGATGGACGCGCTGTGCACAAGGTACATTAAATATTACGAATTAAGATTTATAGATGAGCAAACATTTTTTTAATAAAACGTCTGTAACCTGAGGAATATAAGAAAAATAGTAAACGCTGACAAGATTTATAAAGAAAAAAGCACACACAACCGGACTACTGGTTAAATACATTGTTGCTTATTTTATTTTTCGTTTATAAGAAAAATATTACCCTACTATTATAAGGTCCTTTTACTTTGAATTACCAGACGATGGTCTAGTGGAAATTATTATCATCATCGTATTTTGGTGAAATAATAAATTTTAAAAAACGAATTACTGGAAATTTCGGGCGAAATTAAATTGTCAGCATTTTCTTCGTGCGAGGGTAAAATAATTTTGGCGCGCTTTGTGTTTTTTCTTGTCGTATAACCAACGCGTAGTAAATTCTTTAGGTCGTCTGTTTACAGGGATGTTAAATAAATTAGATTTTCCAGCTGTCGGGATAAAAACTGAAAATAACGTAAATAATTGAAAAACGTTTAACATTCTATAATTGAAATGTAAAGTGCTATAAATTTAAAGAAATAATAGTAGTTCGTACATAGGGGTCCTGTTTGAAAAATAATTCGAATTTGGAATTCAATTCAATTTTATCATTTCTCACTGATTAATCGATTACGGAAACTGTTTAAAAATTTCGCGACGAAGATAGAAAAAAAAATGGTCAGTCTCCCCGAAAACTGTATAAAACGGTCGATCAACCGAATTATTACGGATATGTATGAAAAAATAAATCGATAAATAAAAATCATAACCAATTTTAAAAATCGAATATTTCTTGTTTATTAGCAAATTTTCGTCGCATGATTAAGAACGATCAGTGCTGCGCAATGATATGAAAAACAATAAATTTGAAAAAAATAAAGATAATTATTATATATAAATGAATAAAAATAGATGGTTCTTCTAATAAAAAGAGAAAAATAACCAAAACTTGAACGAACGATCTATCCTGAAGTAGCGGGAGAGAGAAGTGGGAGAAAAAATGTTTAGGAGAATCGTAATTTACAGAAATATTCAGTTCGATTTTGCGAGCTCAACAGGAAGAATGTAGAATGAGCAACGAGTAAAAAAAGAAAGTAAGGGTAAATATTGATAACAAGTTATCGGGCAATGTATAGCATGCGGGGTAACTTAACTAAAGGTAAAATGATTTTTCCATCATAAAATTATATAATCGTTCGTTAGATTCTTTCTCTTATATAATAATTAACAACTGGATTATTATCGTATGCAACAATTTTATTGCCATTATGTCGTAGTTTGTTTAAAAAAAAATAGAAAAATAGTAGTATTATAATCCCTCGCTTTATATCCACTGCTCTCGCTGAAAATCATAAAAATCTTCTAATATTGTTCGGATTCTTTCTCATCCATCACACGTTTCAACTGTAACTCCATCGAATTACACCCTGTTGCCGTAGAAATCTTGAATCTGTTATATACCATAACTCTATTTTTTGATATTATAATCTTATTCTAGATCTCGAGTCATAGAGGTTTTCCACCAAATGAACTAGCGGACAAAACAGCTAAAGAAGCAGCCATTATCCGATCATATTAACTTCTATATCCGAATCCGATGCAATTCCATCAAACATAGAACAAATAAAACGTTTTTGGTTATCCCTACAACGAATTATAGAACTATCCGCTATCATATTTTTCATGGCGAGAATTTTTTTTACGTAGTACGAAGGAACAGTTCTACGTCGTCTTCGCATTGGTCACACCGCATTGACTCGTGACTACGTTATAAATAAAATAGATCCGTCATTGTGAAAATAGATCCGTCATTGTGCGGTTCCTGACACTTTTAACACACCGACATTTATTTCTCGAATGTCCGCAATAAAAAATCTAGTTGATTCACTAGAAAAGTTTTATCCAATGGTCCAATTGCAGTACAAGCAGTTCTTTAATTTCTCCGAAATATAGACGTGACCAACTCTATAATATAACATCCGATAGTTATTTCCAAGATAGAAAAACCATGAAACATTAAGGATTTTTTTTAAGCCTCGAATTTGAAAGTACAGATAAAAAGTAATGATCTCTCATTATTAGCGTTTATTTTATATATAATTTGTAAATATTAAAACAGGATTTGATTATTTTTTTTCTACGTTTGTATACTATAAACGTACAATGTCGCTAATGCGCAACAATACGAGAGTTTTTAAGACTTCCCGAATATTAGATTGGATATGCTTTTAATTTTAGATAATTTTATGGTAGTACGTAATTCAAATAATAAAGAAAAAAAATCGCTCGCTCTTAAGGTTAAGATCCCCCAGATACCGAACATTTAATAGAGCGCCACTCGGGAAAAACGAATTTGTAAAATCGATCACGAAGAAATGCAATGATTGGAAAAACTAAATCTGCGTAGTTTGGATATTCGAATGTAGGCATCGACGCGCGAGCAGACCTGGGATCTATACCGAAAATTCCAACACTCGATCGTGATATTCAACATATCCGGAATTCGACATTCCAACAGAATCGAATGCGCTTTGTCTTCCGCCGTCAGATACCTGGAAGACGAAATAAAGTGGTTTCGTCATATTCGACACTATTTACCTCAATTTGAGTTTTGTCATCATTACTATGCTATACATATTAATCATCCGTCTTTAAAAATATTCGTTCCTCCGTAAACGTGCTAAATAATCTTCCGTTAATAATTCAAATCATACCTTCTTCAGAAAAAAAGAGACACTCCTGAAGTCGTACAAACTATAGAATTCAATTTAAAAGTCTACTTTCTTCGTGCGCCTGGCTTTCGTTAGCAGTACACAGCACGGTAAAAAATGAACGTTGTAGAAAATCTTTTTATTATCCGGCGTATTTATTAAAAAAAAAAAAATAAGCGGATAATTAAAGAATTTTCCGAACCGTTACGAGTTCGGATTGAAATTTCAGATAGGAAACCAGATAAGAACGAAGATTCGTCTGTTTGTATATATTTTGACGTGCCCAAAAACCGAGGCGCCGACAACATTTAAAGAGACTCTTTCCTTATACGTTAGGAATACAAAGAGAAGAAAAATAAAAAAGGATCATCGCTGGCGTAAATAGGAAAATAAATAGGTTGTCCCCCTACTAGCCAGAGGGTAGTTTAAAGGAAGAATCAGATAGGGCGTTCGTTTGTTGCACCCCAACTATATTTTGCCGGTAGTATATATATATATATATATTAAAATATAAAGAGAAAAGCTAACCGAACCATAACGCAAATTAAATTATGCTCTATCTCTGTCTTTTTTTTCCCGAGCCTGAGGGTAACTGGCAATAACGATATGTATATATACGTGTATATACATATATATATATATATATATATATATATATATATATATATAAGCACCCGAAAGTCGTCATTATTGCGGCTTGGTTGCAATCAGTCGGTTGTTCCCAATGAAATGACATAACACGGAGACATGAAGCAGCGCGTATTTTCTCTTACAAAGATCGTATCAACTCTTAGTACCGGTCTCGGAGCAGTGCCGCTTCGAAACGGCCTTACAGATCTATATTAATATATATATCGCTATCGTTAATCTACACGAGCAACATTAATCAAGAAAACCCGTCAACTCACTAGTTAGCTAACTAACCGACCAATATTCAACCCCTAAAGCTGGTAATGAAGTAAAAGAGAAGAATAGATAGGAGTACGGAAACAACTGACGTAGAATTATATTAAGTCCGATTTTCAAGTATTCCCCCGTATTATTGTCAGAGAGCTGGTTGAATAACGATCGTAGGACGGTTCAGCGCTGAGTTCTAAGTTTAACGTATGATTAAAAAAATAAAAAGAAACAACTAGAAAAAGTAGCGTAAACGAAAGCGCCGAAACGGTTCTTCGGTGAAATAGTAGTAGAGGAATTACGACAGACTCATCGACGAATATGATCGATAGAGATCAAGGTCGAGTAACCGCGGCCGGTTCGGTTCGAAGAACATGTTGCATCGTATTTAGGCGGTTCGTTTTTGAACCAGATAATTATAGGAAGATTTAAAAACAAAAAACAAAAACATCCACGGGGAATAGTGTGGTTTTACGTCGTTCTAGATGGGAAGGTTTTTCGAAAATATATCTCGAAAATTTTGAAAATTATATCAGATCTTCGATAGTAATTTCGAAATTTATACAAAAGCCCGTTTGAGAAGCCAAATTAATAGTTGGATTCTGCGATTTCGCGGCCCCTCACCTAGTCCACCTGATTGTTTTATATAAATTATGACTGAATGTTCGAAGATTTTAGATTTATAGGCTATCGATTTTAGTTATAGTATAAATAATCTGATTAAACGTATATTCGGCTTTGAAATTATTATTGTTATTATTATTTTAAAAGAAAACAATGGTATCGGGAAAAATGTATATATAAAGAGAATAACTCAAATGAAAGTACGGCACAGATGAATAAAAGTAACAGGAAAATTTACATATACATAAATATATATATATATATATATATATATATATATATATATCAGTTATTCTACACATATATCGTTTGACTGTGTTTGTGCATTGTATATGCAGTTGTATAAATGTTTTTTTTTTTTGGTATATTATTTTAATAATTGAAGATCATTATTTTTTTTTCTTTCAAAAATTTGTGTAGTTTAATGTACTCTTATTCAATTATTTACTTCTCAGTGTTCCCATTTTAATTGGGATAAGTTGTAATGTGAACCCCGTATATAAATAAAAAATAAAATTAAACAAAATTTGTATATCAACGATGACAATGCTTGCCGGTGAATTATTAGATATTATTATTAGTACTAGTAGTATTATTATTATCACTATCGCAACTGTCGGAAATAACAATGACGGCAATTATCATTATTCCCGTTATTATTAATTATTATTACATTTTATGCATTTCAGTCCCATTTATACCTTAATGATAATTTTTTACAATTTTTTCCTTGGAGCTATATGCTTGTCGGGCAGATTTACTTTATTTACAATTCCAACTTATATTGTACGTATTGATTATCTTTTACATATTATTTACTCTCACATTTTCCCTATCACCCATTTGCCCACAATTATACACTCATTTGTCTCTCCTACTCGCACATATTTATTTTATTTTTATATCTTTTGTATTTTTTGTAGCAGCATTTGTAATTGTAAGCTGAAATGTAACTATCCTTTTCTTTCCTACACTTACCTTTTTTTTTTTTATAGTTTTATTTTTCCCTAACATACACTTTCTAATTTTACTGTTTTATTTTTGTTCATGATGTTTCCCCAGTTAACCAGATTTTGATCTGCTGCTTAAGTTTTCTACTATTCATCTCCCCCAGTATTTGCTGTGGTATGCAATTTAAAATTTTTGTCGTCATTACGTATTTATGTGTTTGTTCTCCATATTTAGTCCTCTTTCTCGGTAAAATCTATATTTAAGTATCTTTTACTCTAGCTTTATTTGTTTTCTTCTGTAGCTATTTTATTCTCTCCTACAGTTAAATATTGCAATATTTTGTTCATTAAATACAAAAACCTCTCACATTTAATACTCTGTCATCTTTCATCAACTGGTCAACAGTTTTTACTTCATAATCAGTTTCCAGCATTTCTTTTGTAAACGATATATGTTTTCTATATATGTTTTACTACCTAATCCCCATGCTTTTGTACTCCATATCTTAATCTTGATTCTAGTAATGCGTAATATAGCATTTTTAATGTACTTTTGCTTACTTAAATTTTCTTAATGTGTACACATTGCTGTTATTACTGTTTTAATGTTTTTCCTCTACATATTCCGTGCGCTCACTCCAACGTAGATATCTGTCTACAATTACACCTAAATATTTATGTGACTGTACACCATTTCTACTTTTACACATTTTATAATATAGCATTCATCATTTTCACTCATACGATGAACACATTCATTCGAATGTATATTTTAATTTTGCGTTATCATTATTATTACTATTATTACTTTTGTTGAGAAAATATGCGCATACATTACGCATAATATATAAAACGATATTATATTTTTATTATTACTTAGATATTTGTCGAAGAGGATTGATCGCTTATTTCGAAACGAAATTCTGTCTGCATTATTAAGTGAGAATGCCGAACCCGAAGTGAATATATATATTTTTTTCGATTACAAGTGCAGAATTTACACGTCCATTTTAATATCAGTTTATTCTTTAAAGTAAGAGCATTTATATACATACGCGGTATGATGAATTCTATCAGTACTGACATAATTATTAATATTATTTTCGTATTAATAACAGGGTCATGCAGCCGTATCACACGATTATACCAAAAAGCCTCCACCAACAAACTACCCCCTATGCGGAACAGAACCAACAGTAACGAACTTAATCTACAACTTCTAAACACTCACACCACACAGGTTAAAACACGAAATTCCCGATACACAAAATCCTCTCAAACAACTCTCAATCAATAGGTAAAATTCTGACTTTTATCAGGGAAAGCGAACTCCTAATATAAACTAGACACAGGCATATGCAGATTTACATAATATTAAAAAAAAATAAAAAATGATGATGATTATTATTATTATTATTATTTTATGGAGGTTAACAAAAAATGTTGTATATCGTTTGTATTTGGAGATTAGTACGAATTTTATATAAAATTTTTGTTACCTTATTGATCAGTGTGACTGCGCGCCGAGTTAAAATAAAACAAAATAATTTAAAACGATATATAAAATAAAAATAGCAGATTTGTCAGAGAGGTGTATAATTATTTTTCGAGTTTAATTTAATTCTTCTTTAAATTATCATCAGTTAGCTTGCGGATGATAATTTAAGACGAGGAATTAGATTTTAATTATATTAATAATCGATTTAAATTTCGATAACAAAAAGATTTATTGTATGATTTTTTTCCTTCTTTTAATGGGCGCACGATTAATTCATAATTAATACGGCGCTCGTGCAAATAATGCGTAACTACCGATATTTACACACCCGACTCGGTCATTTATATACGTAATGCAAGTGAGTAATTCGAAATAAATTTAACATATAACGTAGAATTTTACGGGAATTTAAAACAATCGGGTTTAATGGACTGGAAATTAATGTTGTTTCGACAATCACTCTCGAACGTGTAACGCTTATTTAAACACACGCCCCAAAAAAAATTACACTCCGGGTTGAGAATATTTTGGACGAACATATTTTACGAATAACATAAAAACAAAACTGATATTTCAAAGCTGCACGTTAGTAACATTTATTTCTATTATATCAACGTATTAAACTAATCGAAGCGTCTGTCACACGCGCACGTTTAAATTCCACATATATAACATATATATATATATATATATATATATATATATATATATATATATATATGTATAATGCATCGAACATCTTGCGTAATTAAAACTTTTCATCACAGTTTTCCCGAAAAAACTTCCGAGTTAGTTCCTAATGCTTTTTAAACTAGTTGCATTCATTCGCTAGGTAAATTTCGACGCGAAATTCGGGTCGCGAAGTTCGAGGGCTTTTCAACAACTTTCTGATTAAGCTGGATTGTTTCCTTTGGAATATTTAAAAAAAAAAACATGACGCTTAAACAACGAAAATTCGAGAAGTATTACGTCTCCCCTCGCGGATTGAAACTATAAATTGAATTTTGCAATTTACAGAATTTGAAAGAAAAGTTAAATTTTAAGGAAATCGGGGAAAACTATGAAAGAATAACAGGAAAAATATGGTGCACGGTTATTCTGAAGAAAATATTAGATTTACGTAAAATAATTTAGCCGCTGTAACCCATAATTAATAGTGAATCAGTGTTAAATACACATACATACATATACACACTAGTAGATGTATATGTAAAGTAAATACAAGTATAATGTTTACACACGCGCATATATATATATATATATATATATATAGACAGATAGATAGGTAGATAGATAGAAAGAGAAAGAGAGAGGTACAGTATAAAATTAAATTTAACCAGAGTAACCCATAGACCCATAGTTAATATTGAAGCAGTGTTATTGCATATATAAAATACACATATACATAAATGTGTATATATAAGTAAAATACAAGCACATGCATGTATATATATATATATATATATTCACATACACATACGCGCACGCGCATATATATATATATATATGTGTGTGTGTGTGTGTGTGTGTGCGTGTGAGTGAGAGAGAGAGCAATAGATAGGCACAGTGTAAAATCTTGAATATTTATTTTTATTTTATTTACGCCGGAATGGCATAAATTATATTCTTTCGTTATAAAAATAATTATATTTCTTGTATGTAGATTTTTTATAGCTTAATAATCGAAGTTTAATTAAATAAACATGGGCGATTTATAAGAAAAATTAAATATTTTACCCACACACACATATATGTATATATATGTATGTATAAAATGCATTTAGTTGTGTAGAAAACACCAATTATTATTTAATAAAACTTCAGTTTTAAGCCGTGTTAATATGGACGTTAGAAATATTTCATTTCACAAGTTTTTAAGTTGATGCATTTAATTTCGCCATTTCTCGATCAATTTAATCGATTTTGTGAAACATAAATTTATGTTAAGCGCGTTCGAAAATAAAAATTGAAATAGACCGTCAAAATACCGAATACATAGCTAACAGTTTATCTAGGGAAAAGGCTAGAATTGTTAAGACTAAACGATTAGAAAAATATCATTAACTTCGAAAAAGTATTATTTTTAGTCACTAAAACATATATATTTTAAGGTTCAATTGGGATTAGAGCGAAGTATTCAACAGTTGTTTGAATCCGACGATGACATATGGGATCTCAAACGTGGTCCACGAAGTGTTCGACGAAACAGTAGGATCGTAAATACGTTTATCGAAGGAAAATTTAAAAATGCGTAAACTTTGTTCGCGAATGTAAGAGAAAAAAATTAGGGTCGAACTGGACATGCGAGATTGACGGATTATAGATGGACATAGAGGACAGAAAGTTAAAAATAAAAGAAATTACTTTTGAGATGGAAAGACAGGATAACTAAATTTATGCATATAATAAAGAATACGAGAGAATTGCAGGACCGCAGGGAATGGACAAGGTTGAGGGAAGGTGGTTGATCAGAATATGGGCTTTCAGTTGTAGTAATTTGTAAATTTGTATTTGCCGAGTATCTAATAAAGACTTTTATTATTATTATATTGTTATTATTATAGTAAATTGAAAGGAAAATAAGGAAAACGCATAAAAATATACAAATAACAGTTCAGAAATCGCGTAATAGTTCTCTTCTAAACAGACAAAAAAGAAATCATATTCATCATTAGAATGTGTTGGTAGTGTTCGAAATTTGTGTTGAGAATACAAACACACAAACACACATACATACATATATAATATAATATAGTTAGTGTGAATATATGCGGGTAGTGGAGTAATAAGATTTATGAAGAAGAAAAATGGTGACTTGTAACAAGGTAAAATGAACTGAAATGATTAATGATTGCGTTAAAAGGCTTCGACGATGATAATTTTATATATGTACACATATATATATTTTATATAAATGTGATATTTATATATATATATATATACACACACATACATATATATATAAATTTTTTGTGTATTTTCGTGAATGTGGGTAATGAAATAGTTAACTACATGGCAGCGTACAGTATGAACAAAAATTAAATGTGGAAAATAAGCTGCTGTCTTTTTATGTGTATATCAAAAATAAAGACGTTATTACTTTTATCAAACTGGTTGGACTTTATTCGTTCTAAAAAGTATCATTATTATCATCATCGTCGTCATTCTATTATCATCATCATCACTACTATTATTATTACTATTTTAATTAGTTTCGTTGTATGTATTATTGAAACGAATACTAATAAAACTCGATTTGATTATTATAATAAAAATAAATAATTTGATTTGTACGATTTGATTATTATTACTACGCCGTCATCATCATCATGCTGTTGAACTGTTGAATCATGTATAAAAAAATAAACTATCCTTCAACATTAGTGTCTATGATGGTATCACTAGGGCTGCAAGAGAACAGAGAGCACGCATTCAAAATTTCGGTAAACATGTTGCTAGGATTGAGTCTTTTTACGTTGGAACCGTTCACTTTAATTCATTACCTAACCTTATCAAGATTAACTGTGAAAAACAATAAAAAACCACGTATATGTTTCATCCCGATCAAAATTATAACTAAACTCTTATTTTGCTTATTAATATATCCACTTGGGTATTTCGTCGGCGTACAACATTTTGCTCATTTATTAAGCTCGCATTTATTTTATTTCCTTGCACTATTCGTTTCTTCCTTACTCCGCTTATTATATCATAATTTATAAGTTGTCTCGAATTTTATACTGTCAAACTGTTTTTTACTTATCTCCGATTGCGGTAATAGGAAATATTTGATTTTCGTTGTAACTTACAATTTATTTTGATTTCGCACGACATAAATTCAATATAAAATCAGTACACGGATCATAAGCTGGCACACTGGCTTTATGTATTAATTTGTACATCTGTGTATATTGTATATATATAGATCTAATCGTTGTTTATGTTCCTATAAAAGTCTTAGAAAGAAAAAGCTGCATTCTTTACATTTCAAATATTTTGTCATTTAATTCTTCTTGCGTTATAATGACTAATTCGAATTTATATATCTAATTTAGCTCTGCACACGATGCACATTTGCGAGCATCATATATCTAACTTTTATTTTGTGACTTTATTTTCCTGGAATATATTGATTGATTGATTGATTATTATTATAATTATTAATAATAATGATAAAATTTTTATTCGATTCGATTCGACGATGATGTTAAAAATAAATGATTTGGTTTTATCATTATTATTATTATTATTAGTTTAATTATAATTTGAAAACAGCTTAAGAAAATCTTTATTTGTATAATTCCTCGATATATATTATATTTATATAAAAGTTATTCCGTCCGCCGTCGTTTTAGATTTGACTTACCTTACATTTTTTTTTTTGTAAAATATGAGTTTAAACATAAAAATAAAAAGAAAAACAAATCAAAAATATGAAAATTATCAACTTTATTAAGATGGACGTAATTTAGAAGCGATATTTTGTCGAAAATTTAATATCGACTTTGATGGCATATTTTTTTAATACGTAATATACGAAATAGAAATGTTTTTAACCTAATAGCGAGTGAATTGTTTATTTAAAAATATATATTTTTTAATTAAATACCGTTCTACAATAAATAATTAAAAATTAAAATTTAACCTGCGAGCATTGTAATCGCTAATATTAAGTACGTTTACAAACGACTTCCTACACCCAAATTTGAAATTCTTATTTATAAATAATATATAAGCGATATATGTGTAGATTGAGTGATAATTTAAAAAAAAAATACTGGAGATGTAAAGTGAAGCGCCGTACAATTTATATGTAAAATTTTTTAAAATTATTTTCGCGGCCCATGTTTATAATTAGATAAAATAATTTCGTAATAACCGCGCACAATTTAGAAAAAAACAATTTAATAATAAAATAAAACAATATATTTGAGGATGAGCGCGGCATGTTGCTTGAAACGTAAACTCGGATTTATTAATATTAATATATTGTTTTATTTTATTATTAAATTGTTTTTTTTTTTTAAATTGTACGCGGTTATTCCGAAATTATTTGATCTAATTATATGTGAAAGTATTATTTTAGTGTAATGATTTTGTTTTTTTATGTGTATGTTCTTGAACAGAACGATAAATAGCATTGGAGTTTTACAGTGTTTCAACGGAATGCTGTCCATTAGCGGCAATTATCTATATCTATTAATCGTAATTTATTGACGTCGTTGCAAATCCACTTGACGGTATCTTTTCGGAGTCATGTTGCTGAAGTCGGTGCATATACCTACTATTGTGTATTCTGTTTTACATCAGACATTCGAACATCCTTGTGTGCAGGTCGGTATTGCAAATATACCACGGTGCTACAACAATATTACGCGAGACCTTTGACTGGAAACGCTTGATGATTTCCAGCCCGGATTGCTGGCTGTTCCCCGGATTTTAACCCCGTACGTCCATATAGGTTTTAAGTCATTCCACTCGGATTTACCACGATTTACGCCATTTCTCTATACAATTAATACGAGTTTGCCCTAAAATGAGTATCGCGATGACTCGATAATATTGCCGTATCGTCGGCGAACGTAGCTGATGTGTATGTAGTGTTAACGTTGCCGGAAAATCCGAAGTGCAAGATCTGATATAGTAGTGAACAATAGTGCTACATCATCGAAAGCTTTCTCATGAATTTTTTAAAAGCGTTCTATTCGTTCGGTCAACAATCCTTTATATATATATATATATATATATATATATATATATATATATATATATATATATATACATATTTATAGGCAGACGTACCATATGCGCGCGTGTGTAAGTAAGAGAGCAACAACTGTCAACATTATTGTACAACATTAACACGTTACTTTTCCATTATGTAAGTTGTTACAAGCACCATATGGAGAAAGTTTTGGCAAAGAATTGAACAAGTTCGAATTCATACAAAATATTAATACATATACACATATTATATATATATGAAATATATATATATTTATACGGTACGTATATGTACCCGCCTGTTCTAGAATACGCACCGTCATTTTTCATTTAATACGGTCTCCTAACTCAACTGTTGCAATAACATCATAAATCACCGAGCTTTCAAAAAGAGCCCTCATTAGGTTGCGGTTAAATCGGAATTTCCTGCTGATTCGACGGTCTCCGGATATATCTTCTCAGTCCGCGAGTAATTCTGCTACGAACGACGATATCGTCATTTGTAACGTAACGTGGTAGTGCATTCGTGAAAAATGATAAACCGTAACAAAAAGATTAACGTAAATCGCAGACGATAAATATTTTTTCCTACTAACGCTAATAAATATCGTTTAGGATTATTTTCTACTAATTAAAATATACTATAAAATATAAAAAGAGGAATATATACGTGTCACCGTAGTGAGAAAAACAGTGGGTAGCTTTCATTACTTAATTGAATTGTCCTGCTGGGGCGTCAATAATGGGGTCCGTTATCGAACGTACCAAGTAGATTAACTATTAGAAGAAGATCGATTTATTCTTATTTAGTTCATTAATCTATAAAATTTGTAGAACGGATGTCTAAATCACCGTTGCCCGAGTTTCAATCGTCGCCGATATGGAAAACTTACCGCATTCGTTATTGCTCAATGTACTTTCGCATATAAATAAACTAAATTAAAGTTTACGAGAAAACGCATCGGCGTAAGTTGAGTAATAGTGCTACCGCACGCGCTAAGTCCACGTTATTCTAGGTATAAACGTAGTAGAATTTAAGTGTGGGTTATTTTTATCCTCTTCTTCATAATCGATTACTGAGTATTATGTCATTTGACGTAATGGTTCTTCGTACGAGTTTCGGTCATTGCTTTTAGTCCAGAGTTAGGGATGTTAGACGTCGGTCGATATTCAAATGGTTGATATTTTAACCTTTATTTCGACTAGTTTTATTTTTACTCGTATCGTATGATATTGATTTATAACTCGAGCTCTAAAATCACCGCGCAGTTGACGTAAATCTTTAATCGTAATCACATTTTCCGAGTATACATTCTTCGACGATGTGTTCTATCATTTTCCTGAGATGTCCGCAATAGTAACTAGCCGAATCAGAAATAGCCCATTTCTATCTACTACATGACTAAAGTTCGGATTCTATTCAAGAGTCATCAGTCTTTCGTCGAAGTTCCATTCCTAGAGGTTGCTCCGTAGGATTTTCGACGAGGGTTCCATTTGTGAACGAATTATATACAGATTTTCATTCCTCGGTGTCCGTTGTTCTTCCGATCGAGTGCAAAACGTGCTCGATCTAAGGTTGTCCATGAGGATTTCCTAGATTTTAACCAAACTCTAGGCGCTGTATATGTGTGTACGCGTGTAACACGAATATATGCGTGTAAAAGTGCGTTTACATAAACTACCCTCTGCGCCATTAACGTGTTCTCTTTGTCTTTCTCGCAGGTTTTTATTTGCTTTTATAATCGAATATTTATATTATATTTTATTATCGTTTGCTTCATTACAAGTCTTAATATAAATTTTAAGGTATCGCCTAACATTAAGAATAAAAACTATTAAAAGATTCAATGAAAAAAAAAAAGTCTAATAAGAACACTACAAACGAAGAGACTTACAACCATAAAAGGAAAAAAAATCAAGAAGACCGAGGCAGAAATACTTAAAATACAAGGAGATGTAAAAGTAGAGAACTATGGAAGTGTGAAGAAAATGACTCTATCTAGAAACTTTTAATCGCGGTTACCCAACAATCTAATAATAGATTGAGGAATTAAGAAGGAATTAAGAAGAAATTAAAAATGCGCGTTGAAAATTTCAGCCCGATCAAACTTATAAGCTTAGAAATTTGATTTTTACAACGCACGTGTTGGTAAATATAATGAAAATTTTACGTATCCGCGATACCGTGTAGATTTAAAGGTATCCGGGCTTTTCGGAAATAAGTTTTGAATCTACGAAAGAATTATTAAAAATCCGATCGAAAAATTCTAAAATTCATGTCACTTTCAGAAGGCGACGCCCCACCTTGCGATATTTGTCAAAACCGACATTTTTTTTTTTTTAGTTACCCCGGAAATTAACGAAATTCTGCGCCAATTAAGAAGCTACGGTTTTTAATTAAAAAATACTTAGCGCGGCTACTGCATACGTGTATACATAAATATGTATATCGATCAATCGGTGTATCAGTCCTTCCAGTGTACCTATCATCCAAATCTACATTTTTTTTTTTGGCTTTACTGTTAGCTTTTTTAGTTCAATGTATATGCTTCTTTCTTGATCGTGTGCGTCTCGTCTTTGCGCACGGTTATTTTTCCTCCTATAATATCTTTCAGTACGTCACCACATATCTCGACACATGTTCTATTTCATTGTATTTCTAATCGTTTTCAAGAGTGATCATTCACCCCTTGTATTCGGTTAAAATCAACCGGCGACATTTTTAAGCACCGCGTTTCAGAAGCTTCAATTTTCTCTAAACTACTTTTTATTCGAAGTCCATGTTTCCGCCGCAAATCTAATTTTTACGACGATACACGCGCTAGATAAATATGTATATATCGATGTTCTGATTCGGGAGTATATATGTTATATATATATATAAATGTATTCATATTTTAAGGTTTATATATTTTTTTATTATTCCTAAAACACAATCAATTGATTGTTGAACGTTGTTTATTTCTTATTGGGAAGTTACACACCTCCGCAGACTAGATCGGAGCAGCAGACGCAATGTATATTTATATCCACCCGCATTTTTGAGAGAACCGGTTATTCGTCTCTTGACATTCGTTTAATGGATTAAAATAAAACAGAAAACGTTAATTTAATTTATTTATTATATATATATATATATATATATTTTTTTTAATAGGGGAACTAAATGACAACGCCGAGTTTGGGTCGTCCGAATTAAGGTTTTCTTTTTAATTTATCTTCATCCCTTCCACTTTCAGTTATCCGTCTTATTAATAAAATGATTCCACTCGCAGCGGGAGTAAAATCGTAAGAGAATCACAATTTATATTTAAGCTGTTGGTCGTTTAAATGTATCAACTGCAGACATTACCTCCGCAGGCAGAGTTCACAAATTGGTCCCGTCTCATTTATTCCTGTGCTTTTCGATTTTTATTTATTCATATATTCATTTATTATTTATTCAAAGCGTTCTTTTACTAGTCTAGCCATTTTCGTGGAATCGTCTTTTTTCCTCGTATCTTTTACAAACGAATTCTTTTTTTATATATAATAATAATGGAGTCCCTCCTATTATTACTGTTACTATTATTATTTACTATTAACATCATAATAATAATTATTATTATTAGCATTATTTATTATTATTATTATAAATGAAAATAAGACGGCTTTGACTTTTATATATTTAACGCATTACACTGGAGGTGTATGTAAAGAATATTTTAAAGGAGCGTCGTTAGTAAACTAAATGTTGACGTGTCGATGGAATACGGACCAGAAATTTCATTACGATTAATACCCTCTGGTCCGAGTCGAATGACTGACACCATTCACACGCGTATATGTTTATGTAGGGAGACTCGGAGAAGATGGACGGTTCTGTTTTTTGAATGTTGGTAAGCCAGCTACAACGCAAACCGCGTGCTCCATGTTTAGTGCACATACGAGAGAGTTTCAGTTATCACGACATTCTATAACGAGAGGGAGCGCGAGTTTTGCGTCGAAAGTTATTTTCGGCGTCAATCGATCGCGATAGTGCAAGGAGAGTTTCGAAAAGAATTAAAGTTACGCGAGATTTTTTTGTGGGGATGCCTTAAGAGCCGCGTTTACGAAACACATCCATGAAATCTAATATGAAAACTCGGATTTCGGAAGAAATTTCAAACATTTCAGCGACCTATGCTCGAAAGTCTTCGAAAATTTTTTGTAAAGACTGAATGAATTTATCGTTGCAAATGATGGTCTACTGAACGATATCCCGCAAATGATTGTAGGCTAATCTCTCGTTTTCTCATTTTTAAATAAAATTTCATTCGAAAATTTTGGTCGAGTAGTTTTTAAGTTATTCAAACGAAACTGTCCATCTTCTCTGGGTCACCCTATATTACATTATATATATATATTAATCGGGAATATTCATTTTTTTATTTTGCGAAATTGCGATTTTTTCGGAAAATATATTTATATACGAATCGCGGACCCTTAAAAACCGTTACATTTTTTTTTCTGCTATGGTCTACACCTAGCCTGTCGAGGCCATCAGTAGATGCTATCAAACAAAATTCAAGTTCATCACTTGTAGTCCGATCTATTGATGGTACAGCTAATTAGTGTTCATATAGCTGCTTATTCATTGCGTGCCATTAACTAGAGTAAGTCTAGTGGTTTCGTCCGTTGTAGCCGGCGAACCTCCTTCCGATTATCCAGTAGGATAATTGCTGTCCAGTTGGTATCCAACCTATCAGCATGCTTCTTTGCTGTTTTCCTAATGACCTCTTGCATATATGGTACATTTAGATCACGGTGTACTGTGTTATTGCTTACGTACCAAGGGGCATCTGCAAGTATTCTCAGAGTTTTATTCTGAAATGTCTGTATTATTCCGTTACATAAACTGTAACTATTTCAATCGTGTACAATTTCGTTTCGTACATTTCCGGGGAGTTATAACAAAAGAAAAAAATCTTGTTTTTTAAAAGATCGCGATAAGTACCGTTAATGTATTTTTTCGACAATGAATTATGGAATTAAAATTTTTTTTTGTAGATTAAAAAGTATTCCCTAAAATCATTTAAATCGAAGTGGTACCCCCAAAATGTAAAATTTTCATGATGAAAATTTGGAATTACATTTACATAAGTATCGAGAAAAAGAACGAATTTGCATGGGTAGTTGTCTATATTAGGAGCTATATAAAAATTCTAATATGATCGTCAGTTAACTCAACACTCGGCAACGCCCACGAGTAAAAAAGTACCGCGTACATTTTCGCCGGATACGCGGGAAAAGCCTTGCCATTTTTTGTTTGTATTCTCTGCAGTACAACAGAACATTGTTTAAAGAATGTCCATTTTTCGTACTTCAGTTAGACAACAAGTTTGGTTGGAACGGTAATCATTTCCCCGACATATTTCGCTTTCCACGCTTCAGGATGGGATTTTCCGCGAGTAACTTAACCATTGCTGAAAAACTTGCGCTGAGCACTTCACGCTGTACCACCGATTTATATTCAAATCGACTATCCATTTCCTGCGAGCTTAAGTAACTGACGTCTTGTAACTAGAGAAGCGACGCCAGAAAGCGAATGGACTTTACAAGGCGTTAGTTTTAAGAAACCGACGATAATTCGACAACTCTCGTTTAGCGCGATGTCGAAGCGTTTTACACGCATAGGGCCGGTTAAGCCGTGAAGTGTTTTAAAAGTATTTTGTGCGATAAATAACTCGATTAATTGGTTTTTACACTATAAATTTCGTATACTTATACGGTTATAGGGGGGGGGAGCATTTAAAAATTTTTCGCCGTTAAAAGTTCAATTAGCGTGACTATTATAACTGGACATTAAACGATTAAATTCTCGACAAAATTTAAAAATAATTTTTACGTTAATGAGAACCGGTTTTTTTGAATTATCCTCTTGGTGACTTATAATTGATTTAACGAGATACCGTTGTTAATTGCCAATAATGACGAAAACATTACATTTACGTTCGTTATCATTATTAATCAACTTAAGTTTTCTTTTTAATAATTTCCTCTAGTAAATTAGCGATAAAATGAAGCAGGTAAAATCACGTTCACATAACAACTTTTCGAATCTTATATTCGCGGTGGTAATGATACCTTCGCTAATAATAATAGATATACCAATAAAAATAACATAAAAAATATATGTACATATACATATTTAAAAAAAATTCAAGTGAAATATTGCAAAATTTTATATATATATATATATATATATATATGACAGCAAATAAAGGATGTATTTTAAGTGATACAGTTTGAAAAATGTTTTAATTAAAGGTCGGAAAAAAACTCGTACTAAACGAACTGACCAAAGAAATTAATTAGTAACACAGTTTTTTTTTTTTTCAAAAAAAGTAACTAATTATTCGGTTTTTTATTTAGTCATATTTGCTTTAATTAATTATTAGTACCGACGTAAACATGAGATAGCAAACGAAAATATCCTATAAAGAATACCAGATATAAAATAAACTAAACGCATTTAAAATAAAGTTAAAAAATATATTTCAGCTAACTAACAGTTTTGTATGAACTTTGGGAAGTAAATCATGGACTCCTACAGATTTTAGAATTCCACCAATAAATCACAACACGATTACATGTAATCGGTGTTTTATAAAATCGATAATTTATTCTAGTAAAAATATAAGTAAAAATCATCGTATTCGAAATCCGACTAAGTTTAAATCGGTTTCGGCGAAACTTACTAATATCGATATACATCCAGACTATTAAACGAAATCTACTAATATAAGATAATGTGGAATTGTTTGAAATTTCGCGAAATGAATTAATTGTACAAATTTTAGAACCCCGCTAATAAATTAAATATATTTTAAAATAACATATATATATATAATCGGTGTTTTACAAAATCAATAATTCATTGTAGTAAAAACTATAACTAGGAATCACCGTTTTCGAAATCCGATTAATTTTCAATCGGTTCTAGCAAAACCTACTAATATCGGTATATATTCGACTACTTTTCATTCGGTTCTAACAAAACCTACTGATGTCGATTTTTCCGCGTTCCACGCGTCCTTAAATTACCTAAACTCGGCGTATGGAAAAGTTAGATCTTTTCGCAGTCCGCGGTACTCTTAACATTCGCCTCCAACAGTACATTTCAAAATCATTAATGCTTTGTATAGCATTGTTCTTCAGAATCCAGCATTCTGATGTATACAAGAACACAGACAAAACCAATGAATGCATAAGGCTCACTTCTGCGCACATTGTTATTTCACGACTCTTCCATATTTTTATTAGTTGCGATAGCGCTAGTTTTGCTATCATTTCCTATTGCTGACCTTCCATCTCTTTTGTAATCAATGTTCCTAAATGTAAGAATTCGTCAACCACTTGTACGTGTCATATAGACTTTGTGTGTTTTGTGATTGGTTATTGCTACAATCATTATTTTGGTCTTATTTTTGTTTATGAGTAAATCGTATTCTTTACTAATGTTTTCCAATTATTCAAGCAAGCTATTCGGGTTTTTCTTCCGACGAGACAATTATAACAGCGTGTATCAGCATATCGCAGTTTATTAATTAATTTCCCCGCGATCCAAAGTTCTTCGCATTATCCATGCACTGTAGATATTGAATAATATTGGACTTAATCCTTGCCATAATCCTTTCTCCCTGATTTGAAATCACCTGATAGACTTTGACTCTGCCACTATTCGATGTATACAATGATTTATTGAGATTAATTACGTGACCCAAGTAATTTAATAGTTTCCATAGCTTATATATATACACGAGTATTATCGAGTGTGAAAAATTGATAGTGGGCGATTGAAAGTATTAACGGAGAAGTACCGAGTGTAAAGAACGTAATCCATAAAACTTCTTTAATCTTCACATCCCTAAGGGATGTAGCAATCCTTTTTGTATACTACGGTGTCTATTCGAATTTCTCTATATCCGATTTGTACGTAGCCGTTTTCGTGTGCGAACTATCGACTCAATCGTGTCTGTCTATTCGCCTAAACGGCGCTGCACGCTTTTTTTGCAACAGGAATCATCGTGTTACATTATTAATGTCGAGTTGAAAAAAAAAATATAATAATCGCGTGTGCTATAAATATTTTCGAATTCAGCCTTATTTCGGAGTTTGTAATAAGGGCTGATCTGGTCGATGTTGAAACGGAATAAAACAAGCTGTGTACGATTAACGAAAATCTGTTGTTTTTTAAATTTATTTATTTTAAAGGCCCGTGTATACCACTATGTACAGAATATAATCCACTGATCAATTGTGTCGCATAGATCCGGCTGAATTTGAGCTACTGCATCGATAATGTAGACGTTAACACCGGTCGATTAACTTTAGGAAATCCCCCTTAGGGAAATTCTAGCCCGAGCGAGAGAGGGGGTAAATCGCACAGTATTACTAACCAATTCACGCCAACAATGCGGAAGATAACCCTTCTATAAAATCGTTCGAGCATAATATCATATCTAACGCAGCATGACGTTTAGCTCTAATCAACTACGAGGATATGGATGTCGAATAAAAAAAGAAAAAAAATATAGATACGTGTACACGGTTTTTAAAATCATCAACGTAACGATAACTTAATGTAAACAACGTAATAAGGTATAAACAAGGCTGCCGCTATTAATACATAAAACTTATACGATTATAAGTTCGTCACACTTAACAATGGCATTTATAAACGCATTAGATACACACGCCAAACTAGAGAGATGGACAAAACTTTTAGGGATCACATCGAAATCGTTCATTGGCTAAATCGAAGAACTATTATTAATTATCATCGATTAATTAATTTACGACTACGACGTTGTAGAGAAGTAGGGTGGTAGAGGAAGAAAATGAGAAATAGAGAATTTATCACAGGTTCGGGTAACACTGATTAACGGAATAGAAAATCAAAACGAGTAATTGATAAATATCGAATGATGACGCTCCGACAGTCATACGATTCGTGGAGATTCAGCGAACTAAACCACGTTCATCGTTCAGTTGATGAGAAAAGAATCATTAGTTATTCATCGCTCACTCGTTATCGAATTATATTTGTCGATTCGAAAACAGCGTTCTCATTCGTGACGCGTAAATTATTCATCCTTCGAATAAAGAGTCACCGTTATTTTTTCGCGGGCAACCGCTCATTCATTCTTTGAACTGAACCCAAAATCGCCCATCTCTACTACACCAAACAAAACGGCCGGCACAGGCTATCCTTAACATCGACCGACCGCCATCGTTTATGAACATCGAACTAATAATCCGAAAGTCTTCGAAATGGAAAAAGAGGATAAAGTAAAAACTCGTTTAGTAAGGAAATGTAAATAATTTCATCGTTTCATAGAAAAAAAAACAGCCCTAAATTTATATTGCGCAGACGATATTTACGCTAGTAATTTAAAAACGTTACTTTCATCAGACAATAGAGAAAGCTGCTAAAAATACGGTCGCGCAAACAAGAAGTAATTTCTTTAGTTACTTATTTTTAGTCTACAGCCAAATTTCGATGCTTAACAACAACAACAACAACAACATCAACATGAGGTAACATAAACAACACCACAAACAACAACGATAGCGCTCTAATAATGAAACACTGTTTGGCATAATTAAGCTTTCCTAAAAGGAGACGGTTTAATTTTCTACAGAGGCCTTATCCTATAGTAATAATAGCGCGCAGGCTTCTATAAATACGTAGAAAGAAGACGCTTTTCAGCTTTTGGCTTTCTCACCCTTATATACACGCAACATAGAGTGCAAGTGCGCGTGTGTATTCTTTCATTTTCTGTTTAATGATGATCACGACGATAAAGTGGAAATACCGAGTCTCGTTAACGAGCGAGAAATGGCACTCCACCTCGGGTGGGAAATGTTTATTTGAGAAGAGGTTTCTAGCAGTCGTTCTGGAATCGAAAAAAAAAACCCCACCAAGTTAGGAAGAATAATATAACGGCCGAGTTGAATAATACAGTCGCGTAAGAGAATGGTTTATGAAAAGGAACATTCATATATATATATATATATATATATATATATATATATATATATATATATATATATGTAGAAGGTGGTATGGATGCGAAAACAATTGACACGGTTCTGAGGAAGGTACTTAAGTATGCTCATCTCGTTTTGACCAGCTTCGCCTGGAAAAAAAAGAAAATCGCGTCCCAACGCCTCGGTTCCAATAAGAAGAATAATCATAATAATAATAATGTTGGCAAAAATTCGAAGCGAAAAAGGGTCCGAGATAAAAAATGCCTCTTTAAGAACAGAACGACGGGGCAAAAGATTTTCCCTTTTTCCGGGATTTTCATTAGGGGGAAATTTTTATTCATTTTTTAACATTGGCCGCGAAATAAAATGACAGTTAAAAAAATATATCGCCGTTGTTGGTAATTGAGTCTTTCCTTTATTTATACAAATTGCTACGTATTATTTTTAAGCGATTTCAGGCGAGATAAGTATACGTTAGTTCATCGATGCATATTTATTAATATTAATTATATACGTTTTTTTTTTTTTTTAATTTTAAATATTATCGAATTTATCGAGACTTGTTAGATTTAGTTCGTACTTCGTCGGTGTATAATTTCTACGAATGAAAAAATACCGGAAATTGATTTAAATAAATCGTCGTCTACGCTGATACGAGGACATTGCGTACGCTGAAGACAAAACGAAATTAAAATGTAAAAGCAGACCTCGGATTTCATAAAACTAAACTAGTTGTTTTACGGGTTATGAATATAATAGTACGGTCGTGACAACTGGTATGAGAAAAGGTTTTTTTTTTTTTTTAACTGGTATGAGAAAAGGTTTTTTTTTTTTTTTCCTAATCCTGATACAAACAGAAGCACATGAGTTCTGTTAATAAACATGTGTAAAAGCACGAAGATATATAGAGCCTCTTGTTTTAATAAACAGCCTGCCGGTTTTGAATTAAGTGTACGACTTAAGATCATTCGAGTTCACACCGCGGAGCATTAGTTGATTTAGTCTTCGGACCGGATTATCTGACTATGTAGATTCGCCGAATTTGAAGGTTTAGATGGTTAGAGCACTTGCCAAAAAAAAAAAAAAAAAAAAGGTTTGGCGTTTATTCTGATAAACCTGTGTGGTACTTGCTGATCATAACTATATGTTTTTATATTTTAATTTTTTTTATGTCCTCAAATTCTATACACCATCCAACTCCATGGAACACATCATTAGCGGCCAACAGAAGGAATGAAATCGACAAGACGACTCCGCCTAGTACACTCCAAATTCATCACATAGATACCTATCAAATCAACCTACTCTGTTCCGACTGAAATTCCCATGTTACAATCCGATATCTACAGCTGTCCAATTTATAATACCTGCCGAGCAAAAATTCTACAGTCGTCCAGCCTCTCTGAAAACCTCTGATCATCATGCTAAAATTGAACGTCACCTTCGTTTCCTCAAGATCGCTAATTTATTTCAATCTGTTTAATTCCTATATTCTCATGCCTCTAGCCTAGGCGGTAGTATACGGCATGTTAACAAACGAGAAGAAAAATGTACACCGAATTTCGTCGACTAACCTAATCTATTTATTAATCATACGCATGATGATACCGAACAATTGATTGAAGAGTATATATTCTAATAACGGAGTTCGCGCTATTGCCTTATAATAAAGCGACAAGAGCGTGTATGGGTCTTCAACATACACGTGCGAATTTCTCATAATTAATTCCTAGTATTTTATAAGGACTAAAAACGTCTCTTAAAAAAAAATCTTACGAGTTGCCTCGTCAATGTAATAAACCCCCAGATCTCCCGCACCGAAGATTTGTTAATTAACCGCTAAAATTCTTCATTACCCACTGCCATCATTCTCGATAGTAGTTCAAGCGTTACTTGCTCCGCGCTAGCGAGTAAAATACAGCGTCGCCTGCAAATTCGATATTAGTAATTTTTCTCCTGCGATAGGTAAATCTATCGCTATAAAACTCGAATGGTATTTATCCTAGTTATAAATGAAACAAAATAAAAACAAAATGTTTATTTTCGCGAAGCTTTCCGACAATTACGTCATTATCAAGTGCACACACACACACACAAAAAAAACCGTTCCATATAAAATAAATCTAACACTTATATAACAACAAATTATATGCATTCGATATACATTCAACTAACCGGAGGTAATTTACTCTTAGGGCTAATTTTTACAATAAGCTTTATTTATAAAACCGATTTTCAGATTAATTCTTCGTCGAAATTCGTCGTATTATTTAATAAAATTGTAACTATTTCTACGTTTTATTAATTTTTCTAATAATTTACATTTTTTTTTTTTTAATTTATATTCTTCGCGGTAAAATTTTTATATTACCCGTTATATTTTCTACGGTACGCTTTTCTTCTCTTACAACCGCCATAAAGTGACTTGTCGTCAAGACGAAGTTAAGTCTTAGTCTATTTGTAGCCCTGTTTCACACCTACATAAAATTTATTACATTTGTCGTAGTTTATTCTGTATTCTCCCGATTTTTACAAAGTCTCATGTTCTACTATTTTATTGATTTAAATAATGTTTTATTATTATTTATTGCCATAATAATATTGTACTTTTTAAAGTGTGTTTTTTTTTTTTTAAGAACTTATAAATGTATATTTTCCCATATATTCTTAATAAATAATTTGTTCAGGATGTTTATTTTATTCGTCTATTATATCGCTTAATAATATTCTTTTCTTTATTAAGTTTTGTCGTAACTTAAAATAATTTCGGCTCTATTACAATAATTTCTAATGCTCTGTTTTTTTAGCATGAAACGAACCGTTCGCTGTTTGTTTTCTATGTATATCAACGTCTCATTATTGTTTAATTTTTGAATCTAATTTATATTTTTGTTGTTATCTATTTCTACTGTAAATTTTGAATGTTTCGATTAATGTTGTTTAATTCTATTTATTTCGCGGGTTTTTAATTCGTTATTCCGTATAATTCATATATATATATATATATATATATATATATATATATATATATATATATATATATATATATATTATCATCTACATACTCAAAAATCAAAAACGATTCTCTCCGCAATTGTTTAATTTATCGTGTAAAACCCTTATATATATATTTATTTTTTCATTAATAACGAGGTGAAAATAAAAAAGGAATATAAAAAAATAAATAAAAAGGAAACATAGGCCACGAAAAACCAATTTTCTTTCTGTTTTGACTTTAAGTAAAGAGCGACTTTAAATTTCGAAACAGAGAACTTTCTTATAGTAAGGTATAGTTATTTCTAAAGGTTATTCCCCGGTAATTCGATTATAGAATAACGATAACAAACAACAACAAAAATGCAGAGGTGAAATCGGTCTAGCGAACGACATAAATTATTAAAATAGAATAAAAAAAAAAAAATAAACCAAAATAGAAACAAGCCGTGTTTAAAAATATTTACACGAACAAACCCCTAGGCGCCTTCGATTTGAAACAAATAAAAAAAATAACTTAACCCCCTCACCAGTAGTCAACACTAGATCGTGGAGTAGTACACAAACAACCCTTACACATTCTAATGGGCCTATAGTTAAGCTAACGTTCTGGTATAAATTCCGTGTCTTCGATTCGTTCGCAATATATTATTATTATTATTTTTTTTTTGTCAGAGTTGTTCCGATTTAAGAAAAGTTCGAACTTTTGTAACATTTCTGAAAAATGTACCATGGAAAAACGTTACGTGCGTGACTGTAAACGAATTAATTCCGATTGAAAAAACAAGCTCACGATGAAATATATCTCCAGTATCGGTAAAACGAAACTCGAAGAAATAATAATAATATCAATAATAATAAACGATACGGTCAACAAAAATAAATAAAACCGAGGAGATCGGGTAAATAAATGGCTTAGACTAGTCGTATCGGCCGTAATTGGAAGGTCGATTTTTCGGTCAAAAGTCAAAGTAACGCGACATTTAAGAGATTTCGAAACAGGAAATTAAGTCAACCAACTGTTAACGGTTAACAAAATAGAAGGAAAATAACTGGAAAATAGAAAACTGAAATGGAATTTTTAGCGTTTCAAAAAACATATATTAATCATACGCCACGGAAACATGGCGCATAACTAATGGCACCTTAGAACGAATAAATAAAACACAAAAAGCAATTTAGCGGAAAATGTTGGAAATAACTTTGACAAGGTAAACATATCTGAAATAAGGAGGAGAACTAAAGTAAAAGAAGCTGCCCGAGAAATCTTAAAAAACAAATGGACACATGGCTAGATCAGATGATAACAGTTGTACGGCCAGATCAACTAAATGGCATCCAATGAATAAAAGAGAAAGGGGTCGACCACGTACGTAGACGATATTAAAAAGATCTACAAGGACTATCAATGTATCAGATAGAAATATATGGAAACAAAAGGAATATGCCTACATCCCGATTTTCAGATAAATATTCTTTATCGAGCATGTCTGCACGTCATATTACTAGTACCGGGCACATATATCGATGATCTACCTTTAAAATTATAGAAAAAAGAAACTGCAGAAATAAATTACCAAATCTTCTGAATACTTATTTGGTTATTCCACATCGGATTCTGATTTCTTCTTCACAATGTAATCCGCAATAGTATTTGAATTACTCTACATTTTTTTTCACACATGTTCTTCCCTTATATATAGCGCAATTACCATATTACAGAAATGTATTATTATGAATATTACAACACGACGAATATAGACTTGCTACTTGCATGGTAAGCGTGGCCATAATAAATAAATCATCGCCGGTACATATATATATTACAAGAAACCTCGTATATACTATTATTATTATTATTAAATACAGTATTTATAAAGAAATAGTTTATTATATATATATCTATTAATAAAAAAAAAATAATAATTTAATTAAAAAAAAATAAAAACTAACCTAAACCGGATTTATAATTACTTGCTATCCTTCTTTATTAAATGGTAACTGTCTTGATCAAGTAACTGACAACTGAATTATTTGACGGAAAAACTAGAACTCTCTCAAAAATAAACAACCATCCCTTTTTATACATTTTTCTTAAGCCTTGTTAAACAAAAATTACTGGATTTTCTTCATTATTTACTGGCTGTATTAACTAAAATTATTTGGTCAAACTAATTTACTGGTTTTTTTCCATTGACTAACTAAAATTAATTTTAACTATTGTATAATAATAGTTTATCTACTACAAATCCGGTTTGGTTATATTATAATAATTTTAATATATTTTACTTTAATTAAATAAATACTTATATATATATATATATATATATTTTGTTTTATTATATTAATTTTAAATTAAATATTAGTTTTCCACCTTCATTATAATAAATTTAGATTTATTATAACGTGAACATACGACGATCGTCGTTATATATATATATATATATATATATATATATATATATATATATACACACATATAATTTAGACGCCTTGACGTAACGATAATACTTTGGCTATTAATCAGAGGCGAGAATTTTTAATGGTAAAAAGCTCGACTATTCATCAAATTAAAACGAGAACTCGAGAAATATGCAATACGTAGGAAGGAAGATGAATGGAAAGACAGTGCAAGACTAGATTATTACTATGGCAAACCTTGTGTAATTATATAGCAAAAAACTATGACAAATTCACAGACGCCATGTGCAAATGTTCGCGGAAAATGTAGAGATATATTGTAAGCCACGAGGCTATAGGTACATCCGAAGCTATCTCGCATTTAGTACGACGAGAATGGAACTCATAAAACGAGCCAGTAAGCTAACTACAATAAAAAATAAAAACTAAATGAATTGACTTAAGAAACAAAACAATGTTCATAAGCATTTAATAAACGAAGTTCAATGGCGAACACGAAAATAATGCTGGCCTTACAAACGTCATCATCAACAATACAGCCAATAGTCAGTTGATCATATTCATAAAAATATACAAGCAATTTCAAAAATAAAAATAAATAAATGAGAGTCTTTGAACCCGATGACATTACATTTCAATAAGTGAGCGGTGAAGCTCCGTAGATTGGATTATCAGATGTTTCAGTGACGTAATAAAAAAAAAATGAAAAACACCTAGCATACGAAAAAAACCCAAAATCGCAGCTATATTGAAACTTGAAAAAAAAAAATCAAGAATCACTAACTAGTTATAGAACTGTAACGAGTCATATTTAAAAGGTATTTGAGAGAATCACTAAAGTACGAATGGACGAATATTATTTTTAAAAATGGCAACTAAAGAAGACACAAAATGCGAGTGTGTGGTGAAGTACATGATCATAAACACGAGTTCATTGAGTGATATATAATCGGAGTTGACATAATTATTTACGAAGCGATAAAGTTGACCGATTCCTGAGAAAGAAAAATATTACATTACAGATTCGATGAGAAGAAATAATCATTTATTGTGTTACACATTCATACGTATATCTCTAATTTCAGAAGAATGACGTAGGAACGTTTTTTTAAAAATGAAACTTCTATTGGCGTGTTGTATATAGGGAGTTAAACCGCAAAACGAGCGAGCGAACCAGAAGGCTTATATACGCATAGGCACGCCTATTCTCACAGTGTAGTCGGGTTAGTTCTCTCTTTCCAGTATGCTATACTACTCATATACGTGTATTATAACATGTACAGAAATTATGACTATATATATATATATGTAAAATTTTTTGAGCACGCGTTCTATTCGTATTCATCCTTTTGCGCATGCGCGCACGACAAACGTTGAGTCATCGCCACGTCAAGTTAAGCATAGCAAACAGTGTGTTCGTTATCTTTGTGAAATTTGTACAAAATCGTGAGTTTTTTAAATAAGTGTCTTTTTGGGAAAATGTCTTTAAATTTCATTTTATTTCCTGCGGTCCGAGGTACAAACGTGTTTTTTTAATTCAACAATATATTACACTAAGTATTATGACGATAATGATTACTATTATAGTCGAAGATCGTTTTGAGCAGGATGATTTTACGGTAATTTTAAGGCGATAAACGATTATGACGTAATAACTGTTGTCACGGGTACAAAGGTGGAGGAACGAAATTTTCCCTATCGTCACTATTATTATTATTATTATTATTATTATGGCTACCGAGGTTTGTAAAGCTGAAATAGAAATTCGGTAATCGGTCCCAACTACGTTAGAATTCGTAAACAGGTCAAATTAGACGGGACAGATGTCACTCAAAAACCGCACGAGTTTGTTATTATATCTTCCGTCTGACAAGATGACTTTAGTAACGTCACTAACGACGACTAGGAGACGGTATTGTCGACGGATGATTAAGTTACGACTTTTAAATTAACTACATCGCACCACCACAGTCGTCTGGCATATCTTCCGGTTGCCGAAGAAATTTTAAATAAACAGCTCGCAGGCTGTCAGGAAAAATGATACCGACAGTCGGCGTTCCATTTCTGGTTTTCCTTTTTTCCAGTTCCGTTTCCTACTCCGTTTAACGAACTTAATCAGCGCAACTTTTCCATAACTGTTTATAACCAACCCCAACAAAAAGTAAAACCGAGTACAAAGCCCAAAACCTGAATTTAGATAATATGTACACGTATGTGTGTGTGTAACATATGGATCTGTTTGCATAAATCATGCTTTTCGAGAATGCGGCTTACAGCATCGTTTTTATTCGTAAACGTCAATTTTAATTGTCGAAATTTCGATGCGGCACGTTCCTCTCGGTTTGATAAATTTTTCACGTACACGTACATCTTAATTATTTGTAAAATAACAGATAAAATATTCTGTCACAGATCTACTTTTACATTGAGGAACGTTTAGCGCAAGATGGTTTCCTCGAGATGGAAGTATGCGTGGAGAAATAGAGAACTGTCCACGTTCAAAGTTAATTCTCGGTTATTATTAATTTAAAATTAAAATAACGATAATACAAAAAGTAGTTCTCTTTGTTAAAATTAGGCAAACCGCTTACTGGGCAAGCCGATATGGCCACCTCATGGTCACATTCACCCTAACATCGAAGTTTATTAGGATTTGTGAAATTATCAGTTGAAAATACATAAAGATATTCGTGTTTCCGGATAAGTCAATTCTCGACCCGCGTTAATCGTAAGGATATACACGGATCGGATGTATTTTTTTTTCGAAAGAATTCCTCCATTTCATATTCATTCGCAGTCAACAAGTAAGGTCGATAGTGCCTTACAAATTACCGTCTTAACGAATATATCAGACTCACCTCTAACACATTCGCGACCAATTTTTCAGATGGTCATTTGTTACATTAACACAATCATCCGCTTAAAACTAGAAGCTGCATAAATTACAACTTTTTTTTTTTTATCTTGATGTGCACCTGTACAATTAGACAATAAGCACAGTCTCGGAGCATTCGTCGATTTACCGGATTATTGTTGACATGTAGATTCGCCGAATTTCAGGGTTTGGATGGTTAGAACATTTGATAAAGAATGTTTGGTATTTATTCGGATAAACTTGTGTGACTGGAGTTGCAGATCAAAGTATAACGTATCATTGCTGACGTCTCAGCACTTTGGACTGAAATTGTTGGATAGGTTTGAAATTACTACTCGCTGCTGACCCCCATAATTCGATTCCATATTTCCATTTCGCCGCCAGAACTGCTTGTAGAGCAGCAGCTTGCTTTGTAACGAAGTTTTAGTTTTTTTCCTAGGATGCAGTATAATAACCTGAATGAAGTATTTAATTTTTTCCTAAGCTGCAGTATACGCCGTACCTGAATAAGTTTTTTTAGTGGCCTGGAGGACACGAACCTCTCCGTAATGTGAAAGAAATTACAACTTAATAAACAGATTACACATCGATCAGTATCTTTCTAAATTCCGATACTTAAATTTCCATACGACTACTATCCTATCTAACTGCGATTTTCCATCCGAAGGATCGACTTCAAATTGATTCACTTCGTAGCGATCCTTTTTAGTAAGTCAAATAATATTTTTCGTCCGAAAGAATACCGAGTAATAATAATTGTATTGAACAGCTTATACCGTAAAGATTTAAAAAATAATAAGCAATTGAAAATACGTTTACCCAATAAAGGTCAATGTGAAACGTATAGACCTTTGTCGAAACCAGACTGCTTGTATAAAAGTGGATGGCACACCGATGATATAGAAATAAAACAAAAAAATGAGTTGCACAAGGATGATAGCTATCTCGTACATTAAAAGCTGAACAAATAAGACAATAAGTTCGTTTGAAACTTATTATCTGGGTCATTTGATGCGCAGACCAAAATACGAGCTACTTCAAATAATACTGATGGGAGTAGTAGAAGGTGTTCGTGGAGCCGACCGCGGAAGAATGTCATGCGTCTCAAATATCCAAGAATGGATGGCGGTTGCCGGAATCGGAATAAGCAATGAAGGATGTGAATGCCAAACTTCGATAACGAAAACGACTCAAAAAAGAAGAATAAACGAAATTGAAATGGAAATTTAAAAAAAAAAGCTTTCATACATTTTTTAAACTTAAAAAAAATATTTTGAAATTGTAACATAAAAGAACGAACATGAAAACTGTATGAGATTTTACGTTCATTAAAATTTGGATTCTAATCCGGTCTGAAAACATGAATAAATACCGTATTAATATATATATATATATCCCTCGGGGGGGTACTTTGTAGCTTCCGGGGTCCGGAGCTGTAACGGAACGGGGCGCGTCCACAGATGGCGGACAGTGAAATGGCCTACAGATATGTAGGTTAGCTGTGAATAAGACGTCAGTCGAATAAACAGTCGCGGACCAACAGCGGCTACTGGTGGAAAGTCTCTAGCAGACGATTCCAGTAGTGACAGGGTAGGAGACACGAGGATGCAGATGGACAGCTTGAGGACCTGTCCATTAAAAGTCTGAAAAAATCCTGTGACTGTCTCTCCCTCGGCGGGTTTAGGTATCAATAAAAACCTAAAATTGTTACCTCCTCAGTAACAACCCACTGCCTTCTGGGTAGGATATTGATCCAAAGGCTAAGGAAGACAACCCTAACAGAAAACAAACCGCTGCCTTGCGGTTAGGATATTGATCCAAAGGCTACGGTAGAAAACCCTAACAGATAAACTAGTGGAAGGCAACGGGAAACCACCACTGTATTTGTAAGAACATTTTACTAAGCTGGAAGATTGCAAAATGCTTGGTTAGAGATGAAACGTCTGAAACTTGATGTCATGGGAATATGTGAGCATAGATGGCCAGGTACTGGCAGTTGTCGACAGAATGAAGGAACATTCTATTACTCTGGATATGAAGGGGAAGGTAACCACAACAAAAATAATGGTGTCAAACAAAATGGCGAAATATGTAGTGGGACACACACCGATTTCAGACCGAATAATGCTGCTACAGATCCAAGGTGCCCAGTGTTTAATAAATATAATCCAAATTTATGCCCCAACATCTGATCCAAAATATGACCAGCTACTTGAAGATCTTTATGAAGCTACTCAAAAAATAATAGACAAAATTAAAGGTCACGATATCTTAATCATAATGGGCGACTACAACGCAAAAGTAGGAAATGGCAAACGTGGAAACTCTGTTGGACCGTTTGGTCTTGGTAACAGTAATAAGCGTGGGGACAGATTAGTTGATTTTTGTGAACAAAACAATTTGATCATAACAAACACATGGTTTAAGTTACCAAAGACACGTCTTTATACATGGAAAGCTCCTGGGGACAGTAAGGAATCTGTTATTAGAAACCAAATCGATTACATCATAGTGAACAATAGATTCCGGAATATGGCCAAAAAAGTGACGACCTTTCCAGGAGCTGATATAAATTCTGATCATAACCTATTGGTGGCAAAACTTAGACTGGATTTCAAGAAGACACAGAGAAGCAACAATTATGGAAATAGTATAGACATAAACAAATTAAGATCAGAAGATGTGAAAACTAAGATGTCTGAAAAGTTAAATGACAAATTGAAACAAATAAACACAGAACTCACAACAGAACAACTGAATCAAGCAATTCTAACTACGTGCCAAGATCACTTAAAGAAAGACAACATAAAAAGAAGAAATGGATGACCGATGAAATTATGAACTTGATGGACCAAAGGAGGAGTTACAAGAACGCTAATTTAACGCTGTATAATAAACTAAATAAGGAAATAAAAAAGAAAATTAGGCAAGCTAAAAATAACTGGATGGAAGAACAGTGTAAAGAAATTGAAGTATTAGCCAGAAAAAACGATGCATTTAAGATGCATAAGCAAATTAAATCAATGACAAAGGTTTACGATACAAGTCCGCTACATTAGTAGACAAAGACGGCGTACCGGTTATCGAAAAGAAGGACAAAGAGAAAATCTGGAAGTTGTACTTGAAAAAACTATTTTGTGATACCAGATCTAACAACTATAACTGCAATAATCGCTCAGAGCAGAGCTTACCAATTTTTGAATCGGAAGTAATATATGCAATTAGACTGATACAACCGAAGAAAGCAACTGGCCCGGACAAAATTCCAGGAGACATAATCAAATTGTTAAATGATGACAGTATTAAGAAATTAACTACACTTTTCAATCAAATATATAGTTCTGGAGAGATTCCAGTGGACTGGCTCAAGTCCTCATTCGTCCTGATACCCAAGAAACAGCGCCCAAAAGAATGTGGAGACTAATGAACTATTAGCCTTGTGAGTCACTTATTAAAATCTTTTCTGAGGATTATTCATCAGCGAATTAGATCAAAATGTGAATTTGAATTTTCAGACATGCAATTTGGATTTCGTCCTTGTGTTGGGACTAGAGAAGCGCTAACAGCAATGAACATTTTATTACAAAAAAAAAAATAGAGAAATTAACAAGGATACATTCATTTGTTTTATAGATTACGAACGGGGGTTCGATAATGTTCAACATGATAAACTAATTAAAATCCTTCAAAGTATCGGAATTGACAAGAATGATATGCAAATTATTAAAAACCTATATTGGAATCAAGAAGCAGAATTAATATTGGGACCGGGTCAAGATAAGATAAAGATTGAAGTTCAGCGGGGTGTTAAACAAGGATGTATCCTTTCTCCATTATTATTCAATCTTTATGCGGAACAAATATTCAAAGAATCTGTCTCTGATTTACCGTGTGGAATTCGGATAAATGGAAAAATAATTAATAACATTCGTTACGCGGATGACGCTGCTATTTTAGCAGATAACATTCAAGACCTCCAACATCTCGTTAACAAACTTAACTTAGTTGTGAAAAGCTAAACATCAATGTAAAGAAAACAAAGTGGATGGTGGTCAGCAGGAAACAGTTCAATCAGGCCACACTCAGCATTAATAACAAAATTGTTGATAATAAGTTCAAGTATCTCGGATGCTACATCACAGAAGATCTCGATCATAATACCGAAATCAAAATGAGATGTAACTACGACCGAACAGCCTTCAATAACATGAAAAATCTACTGTGCAACAGATCTCTATGCCTAGGCATCAGGCAACACATTGTACAATCATACGTATTTCCAATTTTGTTGTACGGTATAGAAGTAGTAACGCTAAATAAAAATCAAATTAAACGGTTAGAAGCAATGGAGATATGGCTCCATAGGAGAATGCTAAAGGTCTCATGGGTCACCAAAACATCTAACAAAAGAGTCCTGGAAGAAATGCGACACTTGATGACGAAATTTCATCACGGTTGAAAAAAGCTAATAGCGCCTATGACAAACTACACAAGCGTGTATTTAATAACATTACGTTATCAGTTGGAACTAAAATAGCCGTACACAGAACAATACCGGTTCTTCTTTTTATGGAGGTGAAACACGGCCGATAAATGAAGAAACGGGTGAAGAAGCTAGATGTGGGTCATTAACGGTTTCTGCAGAGAATTTTTCGATTAATATGGGTCGACCATGTATCAAATTAAGAAGTACGAACTAGAATAAATTGTCGCGCAATAAGTTAGATGATTGCAGCAAAACGCATGAAATGGACGGCACACGTGCTCAGAATGGATAACGATCGGATTCCGAAAAGGATGATATACGGTGTCCTGATTAATGGTAAACGATCCGCTCGACAGACCACGACTACGTTTTAAAGACGTCATTGCGGATGATTTAAAAAAATTCGATATCCAGCAGAAAAAGGACACTCGGGAAAACAACGCCAAAATCGCAAAGTGTGGATCGATACTATAAAAAAATTAGAGAACATTAAAACGTAGCGGATAAAGAAAAATAACATCAAGGAAAGCCTCGGCACAAATCAAAATGTAGTCTGGCAGCTATGTGGCTTTACTACTACACATCTCTCTCATATGTGGCACAAGCATTGATAAAAACCCCATATTCGATATCGAGTGAGATTAGATGATGGTGATATATATATATATATACAACACGTATAATACTAATAAACTACATGGCTAAACGTCCGAAGAACTATAAATAGGATTATTGCTCGAAACTTTACAACATTCGTTGTTATAGGGATTTAAAAAGTGACGTTTGCTTATCGTTGTCGTAACGTATTATTGCAAACAATCGAAAACAGTAAAAACAAATGTCACTTCCCATGAGTTTAGTCTGGGGCGTATAAAGGTGTGTATAGCGTACGAAATTACACTTGTTTCTAACGATACGAATGTAGTTATATATATATATCATATAGTCCAAATATCTCGCCTTAATGATAATGAACGCATTACGTTATGTCTAACGTTCAGACTTTCGTACAATGTCATTCTTCATTCTTCTTTGATTATAGGGTACCGGCCTACTTTTACCCGGTATCGAAACGTACCAACGAGACATAAAGAACAGGGTATTATGTCGGATAATTCGATTCAGTTAAAACTTTCGCATATCAATATATATATTGATATATAGGAAACATATATAATCCACATTAAGGCTAATAATAATAATAATAATGCAAGAATAATATTAATGATAATAATTGGAAGGTGTTTCCTGCATGTAATCTGCTAAATTCAAATTCAGATTGAAGGGCATGTTTGCTCCTCTTAGTCGGAATTTGTCTGAATGCGAAATTATGAATTCTCATAGACTAGAGAATTTCTGACGGAAATTAAGCTCGTACATTTCAACCTTCATTATGAACACCTACAGAAATATATTATATATATACATGCATATATAGCATATATAGGACAATGTATGTATACATATATATACATACATACATCATTACATATATCTACATATAACACGTGTTAGACGAAACCGCTAGGAAACACGTAATTAATTACGGATTTTACGACATGAAACACCGTTTATCGGGAATTAATTAATATGGGGTACCTTCGTAATACCCTTCTCAGATCGACTGCTCAAAATTCTAATTTAAATGGTTGACTTTTGTTTGCACTTAGACAAAAATCCAAAACTGCTAAATAGACACTCGAAATTCAATTGGACAAATCAAATTTTAACCGCAAAAACGAACGTAGACATCTTTATGACGTATAAAAAAATTTTAAATCTTAAAAGTTTTTTCAAGTGTACCATATATACTCGTATCTCAATCTTATCGTCGCTTTTTTCTACGTCTATCCTATTTACCTAGCTTATGATCTATTGATATATATATATATAATATTACTAATGGATCATACATTTATATATGTATGCGCTTATATATTTATGTGTACACATAATTTTTGTAACTATGCAAAGATAAATGATATGTGTGAAATGAAAAACAGGAAGTGATGAGGCAATACAGAGAAGTGCACGATCATTTTGTTGAATGCATCAAGGTAAATATGTCGAAATTTTAAAGCAAGACGATAATTGAGAATATCGTAGACCAGAATATGAATATAGTGGATAGGATAGTGGACTTAACTGCCGGATGCGGTAGAAAAGCAACGTGACTGAAATGGAACTGAGCAGGTCAGGTGGCAAGAAGAAATAATGATAGATGGGCTGAACGAATAACGGAATGACCGCCACTAAATTAGTTCAGCGGCTTCTCAGGATTTTATCCTTTTTTTTTGGCATTAGTGACCATGTTTGCGAGCCGTAAATCAAACACATACGTAAGCTAAATTTATACTTTCGATACAATTATTATTTTAAGAATTCGTGCGATACCGCCGATAATAATAATAATAATAATAATAATAATAATAAACTTTATTAATTTAAAATAAATAAATAAAAATAAAACAAATCGCTGACTACCGACCTTGCGAAACGAATTATACCGAATTTTCCAGTATTTCAAGTTTATTTATTAATTCGCAATGACGATTGCACGTTGTTTACATATTCCTTTCAATATATATAAAGGGATTAAGATGTTGTTGTGTTTTCCAGATTTAAAGCATTTCCTATATTGGTTTTGCGAATTCGTCACCGGGTTTTCATCCGGTTGTTTTTGTCAGATTTGCCTTAGGTTACTATTGTAAGTACAATATGAGTAAGACCACGCTTGAAAGGTCGAATATTTACTACTACACCACCGCTTCGACGCACTGTACCGTACCAGACTTACACTACCGAATGGTAGGAAAAGGAAAGTACCGTCTAACCGCGTATGGTTAAACAAAGATCACGAGCGAAAGAAAAACTATAGTTAAGTAATCGTCCAAATTTGTACCTGTACATGTCAGCAAATATTAAAAAGACTCTAATAAGGTAGCGGGATTTTCGTTGGCTTTATTTACTTAGGAGGATTACTCTTTGTTATTGCGTTTAAGGAAGAACGAGTGTACAAACAAAGCTTTTGTAAAGGATTTCTACTTGTTTATATATATATATATTGACTAAAATAACAACATAAAGGAATAAGGAGGGTAGATCACACACACGTACAAACTACTTATTCACTAGGGGGATGTATTGAAAGGATGGTTACAACGACTATAATCTTTCGAGACAGGTCCGCGAATTCGTTTGTTCTCGAGCGGTGCATTTGTTCGCGAAAACTAAAACTTTAGCGATTTAGTGAAATAAGATGTGAAAGATATATACTTTTTTAAATGTGCTCACTGTTGATATTACATCCCCAAAAATAAAAAATTAAAATCACTTAAACGAACGGTATTAATTATTCTCCAGTTAAAGTACTTACGATTAGTACGGCTATCGAGAAAGAAACTATTCCGGTACAAATTTAAACAAAAATGTAAGTGGCACCGAAAACACGTCAAGAAACTGACTGAAAAGATAAATGGACGAAGAATAAAGACATTAATGCAGATCTAGTACAAGATCAATATCCGGCAATGGACCTATCACGACGGGAATGGTGCAGAATAAATAGACCCCGAACGAAACAAAGCAGATGAGCCTATACACATCGTTCAAGTCCCACATGTGAATGTGGGGAACTTCAAACTCTCGATCATTTGCATAGTTTGCAAAATTTCCTCTTCAAATAAAAATAACATTAACAGGCACAATGCGCGTAACGTCGCAAATAGCGCGCTCCAGCGCATATCGGGACTGTCGACAGATATTTAAATATATTTCTTATAGCTCCATATGAACGAACGAACTGAACAGATCACATCGGTATAGACGTGGACGGAACGATTCATTTAAATAATTCGAGTCAATCGATTAATTTACTTTGAATTACTCGAGTCACTGATTCGATTCATCCGGTCCTCGAATCAGTAATTTGCCGAAAAAAAAAATTAATAATTTCCAGTGAAACAGTATCCGAAATATAAATTTTTAGTTATACAGGGTGACCCAGAAGAGACGGACAGTTTTGTTGTTTTTTGAATAACTCAAAAACTACCGGACCAAAATTCTCGAATGAAATTTTATTTCAAAATAGAAAAACGATAGATTAGCTTATAATCATTTATGGAACATAATATCGTTTAATGCGCATTCAGTCTTTACAAAGAATTTTTTTCGATCGTAGGTCGCTGAATTTTTGAAATTTTTTCAGAAATCTGAGTTTTCAAATCTTCCACATCTCGTGGACGTAAACGCGGCTCTTAAGGTATCCCCACAAAAATGTCGATAACTTTAGAGTTCTTTTCAAAACTCTCTTTGCACTGTCCTGATCGTTTCACCCGGAAAATAACGTCCATGCAAATATATATATATATTTATTTATATATACACTTATGTCTTTAAATATGTCAAATGCATTCGCGTTTTTTTTTTTTTGTTATTAAAATTCCTAAAACTCCTTTCTTCCTTAATTCTGCCTAGTACGTTTGTTATTTGTCAACATCTTCTCCCCATTATAGTCTGGTGCGAAATTTGAAACACTTCCGATTAATTACGACGTTTTCAATACAACGAGCTAATTCCGTACGTATATTTTATCCAATTATTTCCTTCTTTTGGTTTTGAATTTTTTTACAGCTGGAATTTGTTCTCGGTTAAATGCCCAGTTTCGCCATTTATACATTATTTATTTCGGGTGAGTATTTTTATTTTTTACCCATTTCGTTGGATATTGACGGTTTTCTCGAAAATCGAAAAGTCTAGCGAAAAACCTGTTGGGACAATTTCCACAGATAGTGGCAATCTATCACTGTCTCGTAAAAGGATAAGATAGAATTCTGATATAGCGCCGGAATCGTTAATGAGACTACTCGCTGTACTTACCGATAATTTTCACCTAGTCTTCCAGACAGAATTGACCGTCCTATCAAAACTTAACGATACCCCTCGAACACACACACATACATATATATATATATATATATATTTACACGTCTACCGAAATGAAGATTTATCGGCGCTGGGAGACGTCGCTTCTATAAGTCGAAGCACGTTGATGTGTTCGTACTCGTCTAGTATTAGTAAACGCAAGACACAACTTATTCGTCTGCATGATGGAACAACTCTCACGCGGTTTTTCGATATTTTCTCTTTCTAATGAATACAGCTCTAAACGCGCAACACGCTATTTGGGGAATAGAAAATGGCATCGCGCTCATATTTCAAGTTCGTTCAACTAGATTCGTAGATTTTTAACTATGACAAAATACTTTACATATACATATACATCTCTAGCGTACATATTTAATATCTCGAGATGAAACGGTAATGCCATAGTTGCTCATTCGATGTGTGTTCAAATCCCATCACGGACGGGAATATATAATAGTAAGAATGTCTTTAGACAGGCTTATTTACTCGTCAAAGTGAACGATAAATCAGGACCAGCTAGTTAGGAAAGTTAAAAAAAAACACGAAAAGTATAATGGCAAACCACACCGTGTTGACTTATTTACGATGATCATCAAATATTAACGCGCAGCCTGTAAGGAGTACTACAGCGGAACAACATTTAAAATATTTGGGATAATTAATCAAGATATCGTTCTAAGAGTGGCCGTGGCAAAAAATTCGTTCAAACGAAAAAGTGCGACAATACGCCGAAGAAAAACCTTATCGCTTCAATTGCGTAAACGGATTGTCAAAGCTTACGTTTGGTCAGTAGCATTGCATGGAGCTGAGACATGGATAACGACCAGTAAGAATAAAAAGGGAACTGAAACTTGGTGGAAAGATTAATTGAAAGTGTCGTGGAGAGACAAAGTCACAAACAAAAACATCTATATAACAGAGTGGTACTCGCAATACGCGGAACGCGTTAGAAACGGATAAGAAACGTTCTAAGACACTCAAGTATGCTCACGGTTATCCTCGAAGGAAAATGCACAAGGAGTAGAGGAATACCAAGATTAAATATACTGAATAGTATAAAGCAACAGTTTACAAGGATTAAAGGATTAGGTTAACGCAAAAAGAACACGACAGTAGAGAAAAATGGACGAGCAACGTGGCTGCAGCGAACCATTCTAAAAGGACTGATACACCAAATATATATTTATATCTAATGTATAAAATATATTTATATATATAAAATATGTTTTTTTATCTGGTATATCCTATGGCTTTATAAACGACAATTATAAATGTTAATGGAGTTTGATAAATAAATCGATGTAAATTATAACGTAATGATAATAATAAGAAAATATTATTTTCAACGTGTTGAAAAATTGTCGATCTGGCAAAAGCAATTAATGTACCGATTTTATTAGATTTCATTCTATAATGACACTCCGAGTTCTGTTTCCTAGCTAGTTGAATTGACGATGTAAGGATGTACGGTGAATCAGCCTGCTTATTTCACGATCTCGCAAATTGACCGCCAACTAATTTCAGCGACTTTCTAACCACGTACGCTACAATTACAGATTGTTTTGCACGTTTGGGTCCCGAGATTATCATCGGTATTTTCGATCGGCATCGTGTCTAATCGAATAAATAGAAATACGTCAACGAAGACGTCGAGATCAGTTGTTATCTTGCAAATCTTCACCAATCGTGTTTATAACTATGCACGGGTGTACACAAACGAAATAAGTAAAGTTTAAAAAAAAACCAAAAGAACTTGAAACACTATCTGACATCTCCGCGCTATATTCGCGAATAAAATGGTTATAATTTCCACGACAAGAACGTTCAATAGAAACACGTGTATTACCAAGGTAAATAGAATACACGTTAAGGATCATCAGCTAGATGCGCAGTGGTCCACGGTGTTGTGACGTCACCGCTATCCATGCGACATATTATTCGCCTACGAATAGTAAACCAGTTGCTAGCTCTTATTTATCAAGTTATGTTCTCGTATTCCTGTAATATATTGCGCTTTATTTATTATTGTTTTCCATTTTCTTCTTTTTTTATATATATATATATATATATATATATACCCGTATACATTTTATTAATTTTATATATATCTTTAAATCGGGCATGCAATCGATAATTGTACTAGTCATACTCGAAATCTCGAACTGCTGTCAATAAGATTTCATAATACGTATAAATAACGGATACACGTTTGCGCGAGAGATGACGATTTTAACACCGAAAGTGCAGTGTTTTGTTCTTTGCATTTTGATGAGAATGATTTCCAACGTGATTTAAAATCAAAGTTGTTAAATTGTAAGCATAAGAATAGTTTAAAACCGACTTCTAGTCCGCGTGTCAAAAATATCAAACATTCAAATATAACAGCCGATAATCGGGTAACGAAGAAATACGTACATGTACTTTTGGAAGAGTGATACAACAGATAGAAGCGTGTACATTTTAAGATAATACATTCCAATTCGAATTGCATTCTGCGAAACATACCAAGAAAACGGTTACTTAAAAATTATAAAACAACGAACTGATTGCGAAATTAAAGACGGCAGAATTTGAAATTTCAGTTTTAAAATCAAGATTAAATTTGAATCGCCGTTTTCCACTAGTCAACTACAAACGATCGTTAGCGGTAGATGTTCCAATTGATCTCAGTAGATGATATCAACCAAGGCGGTTACACTAGCATGTATTTCAAAAAAATCATTAAATTATGTGAAATCTAAACTATATCCTATACCGGACGAAGTAACCATCAACCGATATATATATATATTAGTAAGTGATCATCGATGATTCACACATAATGCATTATTAGAAGCAGCATAATTGTACTTTTATTTAGTGCATTACATAGTTTTTTTGTGCGTGCGTGCGTGCGGATTAAACCGATACCCCGAAAACATATATTACTCTGAGAAACAATTTGAGATAAGTAAAGTAAGTGTAACGAGGAAGCGCCGATGCGTCAAGGGTAGTTTACAAATTGGTCTACTTTTTCCACTACACGGATATCGTCCTCTCGAGTATATTTATTCGACTTATTTATCGTCGAAAGTACATATCGTATTCCTTCTACTGGAGCGTATTAACGAGTCAATGGACACAGTCTTCTAATGATGACGTCTCTCACAACAGATTACGTCTTCGAAGCTGATTATTATCGATGGAATAGGTTTTTCTATTTTGTGTGTGTGTTTTATTGGTTTCGCTCTATCTATAAAAATATAAGTGTAAAGAATTCGGATGAAGTTTTTGATAGATAAAGTTACTCTCGCAATTTACGAAAGAAGCCTATATACGTAATTCCAAAATGTCGACGTTCATCGATCCGTAAACAGAAGAAACCGTAAAAGAAAACTAAAGAGAACCATTCCCGTTCTTTTATTCCAGTCACTTTTTTTTTACTTTGCGTGTTTCCCGGACGATGAAAATGCGTAATATATATATATATATATATAATATATACAGCGCTTTTGGAAGTAGGTGCGAAAATTTTGAATTTGCATATTTTCACAGCAACTTTTGACAAGCCTTTTCAATCTCTTCCCTTTAAACGTTTGTATCAATTTATATCACCGTTTCCCACTCCCCGGACAATTTAAATTGTTTAACGTCTGATTCCTTTTATCGAAAGTCGTACTATCCCAGTAACGGTTATAGTCAAAATATATATATATATATATATAATAAAGGCACAGCTAGAAGAATTAGGAACGTACAAAAATGAGACGTAGATGACAATATTTAATTATGCTATTTAAAGTTTTCACGCTCACTCCACAATCTCGATTTTCTATTGGTCATTATCAGAACTGGATATTATTATAATAGTTAGTCGTTTAAGCGTTATTATTTTTATTATTACTTGTATTAATTTACATCAAAAACATTTTTTTTTTAAATTTTAACAGTACAAAAAACGATTTTTATTTTTCGAAATTTTAAAATGATTTCTGTAAAAATTTTAATAATACGAAAAACGATTTTTTGAAATAATTTTAATACTACAAATAAAAGCAATTAACTGTTCTTCGGTTAGACGAAACGGACTGAAAAAATTTCCTCTCAAAACGACTGTCGTTATAAATTGGTTCTACCTCTTTCAAAATGCACTTTTCAAATATATACGATTATTAAATGGTAAAATTAATAATAATTATTATTATTGAGATTGCGGCGGAAACCGTAAATCATTAATCCGAAACGAATTATCTAGAAATTGCGAGTTACCCCAAAATTTTGGGTGGTTACTCGAGCCTGGACTGGTATAGTTTTAATTATTTTATCTACGAGTTCCTGCGTTCGAGATCTATATTTTTTATCTACTGACCGGAAGCTGACACGCTTGTCTGGAATTCGAGGAATTTATCGCGACCTATTGAAATACGCGTCACCTGGAAAAACTGGACTACTCTTTACTAATTTTTTCTGTTACCTCTGTACACTATTATATCACCGTCGGTCGGTTTGTTATTTTCCCTTGGGTTTATTTTATACGATTATTTTTAGATTTTCCGAATCCAAATATTTCTCCCTTGTAAAAATGAATGAAAAACATTTCAGTTTGAATAACCCTCAACAGATCAATGAAATCAGTCGTCTCACTCTTGATGAAATTCCAAATATAAATTCTTTATCGGAAGAGGACTTCTTCCGAGAAATTCAGTGAAGAGGATAATTCACAGAAATAATATCAAATCACAAATAGGGAACACGACGTTGACGAAGAAGATTTATTAGAGCAGGTCAAGGGCGAAAATTATTCTTTTTTTCATCGCATACGAAAATGACGATGTTGAAATTATTTTATTCAAATTTATCGTTGTAGGCCGCGATGGTACTAAATGGAGAGAAGTGCAGTGGTAGGTTAGAATTTACAAGTTTTAAACTATCAACTGGAAATAGAAAAAGGAAGTAAGGAAGAACAAATAAAGTGGAATAAGAGAATTCTTCCTGTTACAGCGAAACAAAAGTCGTAGTAAAATGCGGTATTGGTGTGAAAAATGTCAGTTTTTATGTACAGGTATACATACAAAACGTTTGTGTCAATTTTTTTTTTTGAGAAATGTTTAAATGATGTACAGGCTGACAAATTTTGCGTGTCGGATTTATATATATATATATATATATATTTGTAATAAAATACTTAAGTCAATTATTATTAAACGATTTCTAAATTTATTTCCTATTTCCTCGCAAATTTTTATATTACATTTTTCTATAAGTCATTTGTTATTTCGTTGCTCCCATTTTAATTAATATAACGCACTTATATTTTACCAGTTTGTTACAATTTCATAAATATTAATATATTTATATTACATCTATAATGAAAAAATAAGTTTCATTGTTATCAAAAACGAAAAAGAAGAAACTAGCTCTAAACACTTTAAATGTAAAAGAAGGATTAATTATGAAGTTGGGACTAGCAAGATTGTTTACATTTTTCCAATATCCTACATTTAAATCGAGTATTTTATTTTGATTTTTATATTTTTTCGGTTATATATATTTTTCCTATATAAATTGTATATAATTTTTTATTTTATATACATGTATAAAAATTTAGCGATTTTAACTATTTTTTTTTTTGTTTATTTTCTATATTCGCTACATTCCACACCGTTCAAATTTATGATAATAAACGGAAAGTTAATTAGTTTATAATTTAACTTTTAAACGCCGAAACAAACATATAGCATCGAAGAAGCACACCTAACATACATATATTTATATACATATGTACATATGTAGATATATATATATATATATATATATATATATATATATATATATAATCCGAAGGAAATGTATATTATATATTATCGCTTATTATAAATATCGCTTTACAAGTCTATTGCAGTTTTCACTTGGTTCAAACAGTTTCAAAAATGAAAAACCTGTTCTACGTTGTAGGAGCATGAAAATTAATTTCTATATATGTAAATCAATACATACATACATACATGCATATATATATATATATATAGAGAGAGAGAGAGAGAGTGTGTGAGAGATAACTTATTTCTAGTATATCGTAAAACTGGTCTTTGCAAATATAATAAAGTTGCGTAAATTACCAAATTTAATTCTCGGAACTAAGGAATTTTATTGGTTGTAAATGTGAAGAAGATTATACCGTTAAAACGTTTAATAAATAATAATAATAACAATAACAAGAATAATAATAATAAATAATAATAATATTAATATAATAATTTTAATCATATTGAGCAACGAAACAAACTGGGACACAATTTATCCTGAGGCAAACGTAACAACTCGGATAATTAACAAAATGTCATCGATTTCATACGATAAATCAAATTATCTTTGCCGTTATTATTATTACACAATAGATAACAGGTAAATATGCCGCTCCTTCTACATATATATAGTGAAGTGCTTTACACACACACAAACACACACACATATATATATATATATATATATATATATATATATATATATATATATATAGTAAACGTAACAGGGCATATAAATAATGTAATAGACATAAAACGCTAAAGAATATAGGCAGGTAATGCATACGGAGAGATACAGTTCTTATTTTTTGTTTTCACTAAAATATTTAACTCTTATCTTCTCTTTATTTTCGTCCTCATTAATGTAAACGACATTCCATTAAGCGTTCGTTGAAAATGAATTTTAAGAAGAAAAAAATCCATACACGCAGGCACAAGGAGCTGACTACGTGCGAACTTGTGTACCTTTTCAACTAATAAAATATAGACGAACTATAATCTACCGTAATGACCTAAAACCTTTACTCTCCCTTTTCCGCGTTTCTACGGACTGCAGTATAATATAACGACACATTATTACCGGGGGTGTCGGTCAACCGGCTAGGTCCGATAAATCTAATTCTCTAACCGAAAGTAATATTAATACCGCATTAACGGACGCATAATAGAGAGATTTCAAAACAAAATTTTGAGAACAATCACAAACGCACCTCGATTCGTGAGCAACGATACCCTTTACCAAGATACAAAAACTCGATATGTAGAAGACGTCATTGAAGAAATAGCAAAAAGACATATTGATACGCTGTACAGTCATACTAATAACACCGCGTTGTTAAATCTTCCGGATAATTCACGGGAGATTAGGAGAGACTAAAGAGGATAAAACTATTTGATCTGGTCGATTAGTTAAAGCATCAGAGACTGAAGAAGATAAACTATTTGATTCAGCGTGAAACCATAATTCTGTCTATCATTGGATAGCTGAATGTATTCAAACAATTATCTCCAACTGAAATCATGTATTGATAGCCAACTAAGCAGGCTAGGAATAAGATATGCAAAAATATTTATATAAAAAAAATATATATATATATGTATTGTAAACGCTCATTTTCATAACCAAACGTAATCAGAAACAATTTCGCAAAAACAAACGCGAATTATGTTCGTACGTGAAATACCCAAAAATTAAAATAATAATAATTATTGAAATTGTATTTACGAAATTTATGTCAAAATTGGGATACGCTTAGTTTTATTTTAATTTTTAATGAAAAGGAAATTTAAAAATGAAAAATTTTCGACCAGATTAATTTAAGAAGAAATGTGTTTGTCATTTTTTAAACGACTTCTATCATTAAACCGTTTTGCGTTTCTACGGACTGGAGTATGTAAGGGGACCCATATATATACCTTTAAAATATTTTGAATTATTACCGGCGGGTTCACCAACTTCCAAAAAAAATTAATTCCTTAACCAAATGTAACATTACTAGAGCACGTACAAACACACACACACACACGTATTTATATGTATGTATGTATATATAAATATGCTCCTTTTCATACCAAATGTAATCAGAAACAGTTTTAAAAACAATCCCGAATTAAGTTTGTACATAAATTATGAGAAATTTTAATGATAATTTTAACATTGAAATTACATTTACGAAATATTCGTTAAAATTAAAATTACGATACATTTTGCGTTTTTTTTTTTTTCGATGAAAAAAGAATTTAAAAGTGACAAATTTTTGACTAGATTAATTTAAGATATCATTCTTTAAATGTCCTCTATTAAATGAAGCGGACATTTTGGTGAACAACCTGATGAAAGATGGAAGAAAATACTGTTACGGAGACCATGTAATGAGACAAGAAACAACTGAAGATGGTCTAATAGATGATGAATTTATGAAAGCGGCACAAAATGAGAAACACATAAAGACTAAATCGATGGAAAATTAAACGAAAATCTTATTTTTGTTCATTCAACTGTTATCAGTCGTTGGTAGCAGCTATGGCGACTATTTCTAGGTTATAAGGTTTGGTCTGTTGCCTCGTGGAATAAATCTTCTACTACCTTAGTAGGCGACCATTTTTGAATATTATTTAAGTATGTAAATGTTCTTCCGTCAACTCTTCTTTCTTCATTTTTCCGCGTAATTATGATCTACGGCAATACATACTGCGGGCCTCTTAATATGTGGTCCGCTGTTTTTCTTCGTTTGTTCGTATCCGGCAACTCTGTCTTTTTTAATAGATTCAAATACGCAGTATATGGCGATAACACTACATTTCGAAAGCTTCTATAGCGTTTATTATTATTTTACCCTTCAGCGTCCCATGTTTCGCTGCTATACACCAACCATGCATAGCATTTGAAGGCTACAATTCTAAATTCTTAAATGAAAATAAATTTATCAAATCTCTACAAAAAATCCTACATTTATCGAATAAAATGCAATAATATATAAAGCCATCCCTGAAATCTGTGTGGAGCGTACAGTTACGCTTCGTAAAAGCAACCCATAATTCTCCGGCTATTCAGAATAAAATTTTACCCCTAATCACCGGAGGCATAACTCAACTCATCGCGGCGATTTTGAAAAGTAGATAGATTTGCCAAAACATATTTCATACGATTCAAATCTCATCCAAATACGCTCCAGTTAACTAAACACCTCCAGATTTTCTAGACGGTTCCCAACGAGTTCAACATTTATTACAAAGATCTTCCGATTTTTCATTCTCCTAACTGTTATTAAATTAACAGCTCCGTTTGGGACAGAATGTAATGGGAAAAATCTGACCAAAAGAAAAATTTCATCTATATTCTACGAGAATTTGACAAAAGGAATACGTCGTAATGAAATCAGCCTCGAAGTAGACTTAGGCGCGTTCAAAAACATTAAACGAGATATGAAAATACGGTAATCGAAAGTTATCGATCCGATATTGCTCTGAAGACAAAATTTTGTCATGCAACCCTCACGTGGTAATCCGCGATGTTTATAATATTACAACGATATGATATATGGAATCCAACGGAGCCTTTCGATTTAATATTAAGGTTTATATTAAAAATACGGCATTATTTCGAGAATTTTATCTCTCTTCCCGCACGCCAAATATATACATATATATATACATACATATATATATATATGTATATATATATGTATATATACACACATTTTTAAGTCACGTGTATTGGTATAAAAATAAATTTATATAAAATGCAGGGCACATGTATATACATAGAAAACGTACAGGCAACCCTGTTGGGTGCCCATTTATTTTACATTATTGTAATACTAATAAAATAACCCTACTAATATGGGTAGTAGTAGGATAGTAGTATAATAGTGAAACGTACAAATAATAATAATAATCGAAGCAATAATAGCGATAGTATTAAAGAGTAATAGTTGTGTATGACGACACAACGCACGTACACATAATATACACAGACGCACATAATATATTATACATATGTATGGGTGTACCAAAGTGTAATAAGAATACAAGAACGACAATTCGGATTATGTAAATAGCCGGGTTGTCTGCGAGATTTATATCTCTTTTTCACCATACATACATTCGTGTATATATATATATATATATATATATATATATATATATATATATATATAACACTCGACAGCAGCCTGTATCCACAAAAACCAACAGTCGTTTCCAGAATAGAAAACGGTACAACATGCGAACCTCTATGTATGTTATCACTCCAAAGTTCGCTTCAGCTTTCAGTTTCAAAAGCCAATATAGTCGGAGAAAAAAAGGAATAAAATGAAAAAAAAAGCGATATAATGAAAAGAATAAAGAACATTTTATATATACATATATATATATATATATACTTTTTCTTCTTAAGAAATAGTTTTATCATCCACCTCTTCATTATAACAACAAGCACACGACGAAGTAATGGCACGGCGAAGGGTGTCTGTTTATGGGCCATCCATTCCATAATATCACCGAGAACGTTAGTTGTTAACTTTCAATATTGCAGCTACCGCGTTGTAAAATAATGTTTACTAACAATGTGGACGAGAAAATCGTCGCTGGCTCGACTCTGTTTACTTTTATATCTCTTTCCCACACCGTCCTACTTTCTTGCGTATTTCCTTTCATTCGGAACGATCACCGAGACTGTTGGTCTCTCAGAAATATAAGTAACGCAGTTCGATAATAATGTGTACGGTACATCGTAAACATTTAATGTCGAGCGGTCTGGTGGGGTAGGTGCTCGGTCGTATTTATCGTAGAAATTCGTACTTTTTGGTTAGGAAATGTGACCAGCATATCGCTAGATTTCGTATATATATATATACCAATATTGATAGCGTGCAAAAATATTTATCCTATTAGATTAAAGGTTATAAATTTAAGAATATTCGAGTCATTCATACTTCTAATTAATATTTTTTATTTATATCCCATTTCCTTATTTATACTTGCAGACTAAACTCTTGCTGCTATTATTTTTTTTTTTTAAATATATAAAATTAAACCTCATAAATTTTCGCTTCTCATATGTTACACATATATATGCAGACCGCAAAGCGAACAAATGCTTCCATAGCACAAGAACTAAACCTAACGCAGCGGTTAGCTAATATGGCTATCGTTAAAGCGATAAAATACTTTGGCCACATCGTACGTAGTGAATGGAGCTATTAATAATACAGGGGAAGAGTCAAGGAAACAGACCGCAGGGCCGACCACCGTATAGGTAGACAGATATAATAAGAAACTGGAGCGGATTAATACTACATTAGTGCGTTCGACGGACACACCACAGACAAGCATGGGCGCAAAATGACACAGTTACTGTATGATCACGATGCCCCCTTGGGGTAATCGATTGAGAAGAAGATATATATATATATATCTGTGCCATTCTGTAAGTCATAACATCAGAAAATCCACATTTTTGCTTGTGGAATCAATATCCGACCCACTGATGTCGGTCTTTTCCGGAATCTCGGTCATAACTATACAAAATCGATCGCTCTGTTGCATTGCTCGCGGTATTATCGTCTTTTTCGGAGATGGTCTAAATCATCATAAATATTTAAGAGCATGGTTCGTAGCTAGCCAATCATGTTCTTCCATTCCTTTCTGTTGTCCGCTATGTTCTTCATCTCTTTATACGTCATTTGTATTCTTCCTTTTACTTGATCCATCCGTGTTATCCTAGATCTTTCTCTTTTTTTTTTTATATTTTCCAATTTTACTTCGATGATGACCATCAAGAACGGTCGTATAAGCTTTTCTCGTCTTTGTTGCATTGTTTACGTTGGTTTCCTTTTTTCATTTACAATTTCCAAAGCTTCGAGATTCCTTTTCTTCGACGTCCATGAGATCTTTATCATGTGGCGTCAACTGCAAATTTCGAAGGCCTCCAAGTTTAATTTGGGTTTTCGTTTGCACCCACGTTTTTGAATCAATCGTCTCAAATTTAATAATTTTAATCGAGACTCGACTAATCAATTTTCTCGTACCTTGAATCTCGCTCAAGTTCGACGCGTTTGTTTCTTCGCCAATCGATGGTATTCTCAGCATCAGTCGCTGATAAACTGTCTATATAAACCAGAAGTATCGCGTAAGCTCTATTTTAACGGTATTTGTAATAAACGTACGATCCTACATATTATATTTATACTACTGGTGGTACTCTGTGCTAATTGGTTTTTACGTTTGATCTCGTTCATTACCCACACATCTACGATTACATAAATTTAGGTCGCTTATGTCGCTCATATTTCTAATTATTTTTTTAACTTATAACCTATTTCCTCGTTTCTAGCAGGTTCTTTATGTTTTACTACGAACCATAACTACAGAGGTTATTGACAGCATAGATATTTGTTAACGATTAAATTTTGATATAGGGCAGCGTGTCGCTAGACAGTATCTTTTGTATATATATAATTATTTTATAAGTTTGTTTAATTTATTTTTCTCGTAATAAACACCGTATATTTAAGAAAATAATTCTATCGTTTATGCTGCTACTCGCGCGTTACATTTGCAGCATGTTATTGTAAACTGTTATATATAAGGAAGTAAAAATAAAGCTTGATTTGATATTTCGTATCATCGCCATTTCCACCAAAATATGTATCTAACTGAACCCTTCATAATAACCTAATTAGTACGTCGATGAAATTTATGGAAACCAGTATAAAAAGTTTTATTGATAAATTGCAGTTTAACATTAACCCAGATATCCTCAGAATACGTTTATTTACTCACCCTGACAATTCTACAAGACGATTAGAAAAAAGGAGATGGTGCATATTCTTCCAATAATTTGGAAGAGAAATAGTTGATATTACAAAAGTAAACGATCTTACAGTCCTACTGGAGCTTGTGACCTATATACTTCAATTTTGTTTTCGTAATATCTTCTACTGTAGTCAGTCTGTCTACGTTGCATTCTTCTTGTTGTACATGAGATCGGTCCGTGATATCCTTAACAATCATCGATAAGTACACGTTTCGAACGCGTTCAACATCCTTTTACATTTGACGTTAATAACCAACGCTTCTGCCGCATATTTTAGCCCACGCAGCGCGTAACATTGCACAATTCTTTTCCATAGTTTCATCGGCAATATCCTGTTCTTCAATACGCTTACCAGATTTATGAAAGCTTGTTTTGCCCCATTGCAATTCTTGTTCTTATTTCTTTAGCGTCTCTTTTATCGTTTGTAATTATTGCTCCCGAATATTTTCTATCCATTCGTTGTCAATTTTTCTTTTTGCATCACTACTGCATGTTTTTGAAAATTTCATTATTTCCCGGGTTCTCCCGCATTTATCATCTTACCAACATTTTTCCTTCACTGTTGATTGCATTCAGCATCTTCTACATCTGTTCCTCTTCTGTTCCTGTAATTGACAACTTTGTTACCTGCAGAGCTTATGCTGTGAACTACTTTTCCACTTATTATACAGCCAGTTTTCTGCAATACATCATTCTTCATTATTTCTTCAACTACTAAACAAACCCAATGAGCATCAGAGTTTTTATTATTTATTTGAATATTTGCCGATTGGTTCCCAGTAAAAATTTTTAATTATCCATAATATATATATATATATATATATATATATATATATATATATATGTATATATATATGTATATATATATATATATATATATATGTATATATATAGACAGGAATGTTTCCTCGAAATGTTTCAGTTTTTTTACACGATTTACGAATAATTTCGGTACATAATAAAAAGTTAATAGATATATCTGTAATAATATGGCCGTTAATTTTGATTTTTTGTTACGCTTACCAGTAGGATAAATTTATCCGTACAAAATCCTGAAACCATCGCCAAACTGTACACTTATAAATTCCAAGTCTGAAGTTGTATCGTCTGGAAGCTGTCAGTCGATGTATTAATTATTTCAAACTCGGTTTACCAACTTGCATGTCTAACGATCGATTAGGCCGAGCACATTAATTTCTAGAAAGAAAATAACAAAGTAAAAACAAAACATTTATCGAATTTCGTCCAAATTAAAACCTAAATGAAGACGTGGAATTTGAACCTAATTTTCAAACCTCACTTTTTATTTTAACTTTCTTCTCTTTTCTTATTATTCAATATATAAATCATTATTCGACATCGGATCAGATAGCGGTACGTCATACATCCTCTAGATAGACTCTTACCCACGTATATCTACTAGCGTGTATTATAATAAAAATGATATATGTATTACGACCATAAAGAATTATTATCGAGGATGATGATGGTGATTATCACATTGGCGAGATGGATCGTGCTAAGAACACGACGACTAGTAGTGTATAACCGGCTGTTTTTGATTACTCATCCGTAAATTCTTTCCTCCTGGACATTTGTTATCAGCCTGCTTTTTTTTTTCTCTGATATCCAACAACGGTAGAGCTGGCAGCTTCAGCACGTACTCTTACCTCATCCATCTTCGTCGCTGGTTCATCCTTTGGGACTGAGTATTTTTCCTACCTATATAGTCGGTTCGTATATAAATCATATACATATACACATATATATATATATATATATATATATATATATATATATATATATATATATATATATGTAATACACGAAGAGCGCATTTACGAAGGCTTTAAGTTTCGGTCGCTTCCAACAGAGCGGTTAGTCACGCACGTGTCTGATTCAGCTAACGTTAATATTTTCCCAAGACGGATAGCCTGGAGCAGGACACCTGCCCGCGAACAGGTCCAGACGTTATTTTCCATCTTAGAAGTGGAATAAGGAGAGAAATACCATCTCATAAATCAGGTAATATCACGCGGATTATAATCGGTAGTCAGTACGATGCCTATTTCACAAAAATTTATTCAGGTTATTTTCTAATAGAAATGCGCGTAAGTTATCGTAAAATAAAATGAAGGAAACGAGATAAAATAATCGAAAAATAATTAATAAATTTAAAAATATTCCACTTTTTTTTTTGGGTGAGGGCTCGCCTGACCGTATTTAGGAATGAAAAACAAACAAATGAACCCCTTGTGTTATAGATATTTCAAATTCTGACGCATAATCGTTGTTTTGTTAGCGTTTAAATTTCACGTACCGCATTAATGTTCACGTTTAATAATCCGATGGTACGTAGAATGATTTGATGTAAACAAAATAAAAATAAAAATAGAAATAACTAGAATTTTATATATATATATATAATCCGATTATATAATCATAAATTATGGAACGAAGCAGGTAACAACTACTACCGAGATACTAAAGAAAAATAATAATCATACAAGGAAATCAATAAAATATACAGGAAAGTACATTAATAAATGTTTAAAATTAAAAAAAAAAGAAAATCAAAAAATAAATTTAGCAATAAATAACGACAGAAGTAGATTTTTCTTAATATTACACTTCTATATTGAAACCGTACATAATAAAATATTTAGATCAATAAATAATAATAATCAAATTAAAATTTATTTCCAATAAATTAATTACAACGTGAAAATGGTAAATCTTACAAATCATACGAACGTGTTTTACAAATAGATTAACGGTTCATTACCATCTAGAAATTTGAAATCCACCAAAGCGCATATGTCGAGCGAAAACAATGGGAATTACGATACGCATATTTTAAGATAGAAGCACCGTACATGAAAACATACACTTATTATATGCACGTATAAACATGTAAAACTAACCCTTTACATATACAAATCACACAATCAAACACACACACATATATATACGTATACAATCAATTTACTATTTCTTTTCTTTTATGCTATCTCATATTATTTTCTTTTAATAACAGTTATTCCTCTATGTAAGTCGCAAGCGTATACAGTAATTTATTATTTATAATATGATATCAGTTTATATTAAGATTTTATTATAATTCTAATGTAATATTTCATAAATCACAAACTCGTTATACGCTTTCTTGTTTTGGTGGAATAACGGACTACGTATTTTTCATCCCTTTTCCATCGCGTGTTATGTTATTATAATGTGAGAAGGTCTTTGCATTTGTTCACGGACCTCTATATCTACATGTATATTTTTCTTTTTAGGAGGGTTTTTTTTCCTAGTTGGTAAAAATCACACACGCTGGGTTCTTTAGAATCCAGCAATTCTTGCTGAGTGCATGTGCTGCTCTCAAAAATATATATAAATATGTAAGTGTCTTTTGAAGATTTTCCAATAAAAATCCTACAAGCTATTGGCGTGTACGTCTACATTTTGAATTATTTATAAAACAATAATAGAAATATGAGTAATCGCAGCAAACGATCGAGTATCTCCGAACTAAATATTAAACATTAATTCATGGAACTCTAGATTTGCCCGAAATACACATTAATAAGAACTCTCGTTGTCGTTTGTAATTTTTAATCGAATCGCCATAGTGAATTATAATAAAGTATACAATTCCCACGCATATACAGCCTGTATCCGGAAATGATATTTACTGAAACGTGGAATTCTCTCATCTCGAGCTAATCTGGTTACGCCGCTGCTCGCCGATATATTAAACGTCTTGTAATTTTTGCTAACAAAACACAGTAGTTGGATAAATAATGATTCTTAATATCTACATCAGTTTTAAACAACGCATTTTGTAAATAATAATAATAATACTCAAATCCAATCATTTTTATTTCTCCTCGAATAATATTTTACAAAAATTATTAAGCTTATTAACATTGACTGAGCGCATAATTACGCGAGAATTTACTTAATACAATAAAAATAGTATTAACAATAATATTAATCTAACAATTCAATTAAATGCAAAGGAAAAAATAACATTTACGAATAAATAAAAAAAAAAAGTGAAAAAACAAAAATTAATATAAGAAAATAATTTTTAATCTAAAAAAATAAACATCGATTTAATTGATGAAAATAATACTGTTTTATATACTACACACACACACACACATTTATAAATCAATAATTAAAATAATATAAAAAATAATAGGATATAAAAAAAAATCAGGAGTACTTAGAAATAATAAATTTTACACGGATGAAGCGAAATAAATATCGGGTTAAAGAATATCATTTAAAACGATAACTACGATAAGGCACAGTTTGGTAAACGCTATACGGACTAGAAATCACGTTTATCGATAATATTATCGATGACCATTTAGCACGTAGAGAAGAGAAAAATTATAAATAGAACATTATTCGGAAAATTTGAAATAATTAAATATAGCAAAATTACGAAATAATACGATTAACTCCGACGATGAATCAAAATCAGTTTCTCGTAATAAATAAGGTTATTTTCGGTGTTACATATATATATATCTAGATATTATAGCGGATGATTGATAACGCAGAGTGGTTGGTGTACCGCGATATTGCCGACGATAAATCCACGGGGTCTATAATAGACTGACATTTAGGTCGACAGATTCAGTTCCCCGGTTAATGCATTTAATAATTTTACGCATCGACACGTATAATGGTCGAAAAACTTTCGAGTTGAATATAAAATTTTTTCTTTTTTATTTTTATCGAAATTAAAATTAATTTCCCTTATAATTATTACAAAATTTTCGCGTCCTATTTAGACGAAAGACATTATCAGGTGAAATATGTCAAAATTCCGAAATATACACTATCAGTGCTGGCGTTCCTCAGGGACGCTTTTGTACCGTATTTATACAGCTGACTTACCAGTAACAGATAACTGCTTTGCGGCAACCTTACGGCAATATTGTGCTGAAATCACATTGTTCTCATACTGCAAATTCTTGCAAACGGCAGATGAGATTAAAAGCTGGTCCCAAAAATGTTGGATTAAAAGTAATGAAACAAAGTGTACTCGTGTTACTTTCACAAATAAATTCATAACACTTGCATACATATAACAAAAAAGTCCCTACTAATGAGGAGTTAAGGTATACACTTATAACGTGGCACATTCAAAGCAAACGAGCGGAGCTAAACGTAAAGTTAAAGAAAGTTTACTGGCTAATAGGCAAGCAGTCGAAGCTATGAATTGAAAATAAATTATTAATATATAAAGAAATTCTCGCACCCGTTTGGATGTACGGATGCCAACTATGAGGCGGAAGTGCTTAAAGGGGTATAATACAAAGATTTCAAAAGAAAATTTTGAGAAGAATGACAAATTGGTTCGTGAGCAATGCTTCACCAAGATACAAAAAACTCGATATGTAGAAGACGTTATTAAAGAAACAGCAAAAAGACATATTGATACGCTAATACTAATAACACTGCGAATCTCCCGGATGAATCATCGGAGATTAGGAGACTAAAGAGGACAAAACTATTTGATCTGGTCGATTAGTCAAAGCATCAGACTAAAGAAGATAAACGATTTGATTCAGCGTGAAACCATAATTCTGCCTATCATTGGATAGCTAAATGTATTCAAGCAATCAACTGAAATCATCTAGGAATAAGATATTAAGATATGCAAAAATATTTATAAAAAAAAATTATTGTTATTTAACCGCGATATATTCAAACAATATAAAACAGGTCTTTGATATTTCTTCTGTAACTTGTACGAAAATCCACGTTTAAGACGCATCTCGTTATACCGGAATTACGCAATACACGCACGCCTGTTAAATATTCCCTATATTAAAAACTATATAATTAAATTAGCGAATAAATTTTTTCAAAACTGTGCGATGATATACGTAGTAATGAACTAACGATTGGTAACTACTTATTCCAGTGCGGCAAATTATGTTCACCGCAAAGTAATTCCTTATAATTATTCATATTCGTAGCGTGTTCGAATATTATTACCCGCAATTATATAGTCCAGTAACAACCGGAGCTGCCGCTGTCGACACGGTTCTGTATAAAGAACCAACGTTCAACAGCAATTTTCTCTGAGATTTTAAAATTTTATTCATGTTTAATATATATAATGGAACAATAATTAATGATAGCTCGTATAGCAACGTTATAAACTATAACTCTATTATTACAATTAACACCACCGATATTAGGATCGATAACAACATATAAAACATTTTATTAACTTTATCGATTACGTACTCTATATGCTTATTAAATTTAAGTTTGGAGTCTATGATTATTCCTAAGTATTTAAAGTGCTTAACAATAGGGATAGATTTACTATAAAGTAATTTACTTGAACTAAGCTTTCTTATTAATTCGCTAGTTTGCTTATTTACCATCATAAGTGTTTTATCAATGGAGAATTCAAGACCACATTGCATAAACAAGTTTTCAAGTATTTTGCAAATAAGTCTAACGTTATCAAATTCGGTAGCGCTTTGAAGGTTAACTACAGCGCACAAAAGCTGACAAATTCTGCATTGAAATCGTAACGCGCGCAAAAGATTTCAATTTTTTTATGAATGTACGAATACAATATGTTCCAAAGTGTCGGTCCTAACCCTGAGGCACACCGCAAAAGACATTGCGCTTTATAATGCAGTTCTCAGATTTAATTATAGCAATTCTATTTATCAAATAATTTGAAATTAATTCAACCAAATCAGAATTAACATTATAACTTTGTAATATTGTAATTATTTTCGAATGTTCGCAATTATCAAATGCGCCTTTGACGTCGAACGGTGATTATAACGCTAAATAAATCTTCGCTTTTGGCAAGTTCAATTATATCAACAAGTTTTTCAACAGCCATTTCTGTTGAACGAAATCGTCTAAAACCAAATTGATTTTCATGTAATATTTCAAATGTCTTAAGTATATTCAGTAATTTTTCGTTAATAATTTTTTCAAAAACTTTTCCTATGCAATTTAGCAATGCTATAGGCCGATAACCACTACAAGTTGTAATATATTTTTTCGTCGAGATATTTTAATATTTATTTATATCTGCCGTACCGTGTTATTATAAAAATTTTTCTTGAAGAAGCTTCGAATGAATATATATATATTTTTTTAATTTTTACGGATGCTGTTATAAGTTTTGTCTTTTGAATCATTAAGTTTTTGTTTTTTATTATTATATATATATTTTTTTTTTTTTTTTGGGGTGGGTAGGGTGTAGAAAAAATTTGTCCTCGTCTGTCAAACTCGTGTTTGAAACCATAGTTGGGACATTTTAATATTATTACCGCGGTCAAGGTGAGGTTCACGCCGCAATTCCACGATATAAATAATTGCCTTATTTTTCTTTTCTTTTTTTAATCGGAATTTCCGAATTATATATATATTAAAAAAAAAAAAAAACAATTTCAAATGTCAAAATTACGAAAGGTTAATTTATATATAAAGAAACCGGGTTCGATAATGCGATAAGACGATTAAAAATTGGGACAAATATTCCCCCAAGACGAGATTTTGAACAGAGAGTGAAATTGACATTCAACTTACTGAAAGGAAAAATATAAAGAACATCGCTGGTCCCGACGATAAATAACTTCTGTCGATGGGCCGGAATGAGGTGTTAGTACATTTCGACGAATTATTCGATCAGAAAAGATTTACCTACCCCGTTAACAGTCCGACGAACGTTAAAACATCATAGTTGAAACATTTGTTTTTATAAACGGCATGTTCTTCAATAAAACGTACAAGGAAATCATTTATTACAACTTTTATTTTTAACGATAAAATGTTTTTATCCATACACGCATTTTCACTTTTATCATAGGCGATGTTGAATTTCTGTAAATAATACCGGAGGAGAAAAACTAATTCTCGGAAGATAAGATGAAACACGAAAAAAACTGTTGTACAAGGAAAAATAGGTGGCAAGGCTGCAAGTGGACTGACGATGATGAAATCTTAATTACTTAATTAGTCAATTATTTAACATTATAGATGAACATGTCACAGTGGTTAATAATGTCAAGAAGCCAACAAAATAATAATCATATTTATCGCCACGGTAAATCTTGCGTACTTGACGTTAAGTTTTATAACACTCCTCCGTATGGTGCGATAAAGTTTATCTATTCCTAAATGAAGCTTATCGCGTAATATCTGGCACGCTTAAATCAACACCATTCCAGTGGCTACGGTTGTTAGGCAACACAGGAAACGCGCTATCCGTGGACTGGGAAAAATTTAGACAGGACCAAAGCTTTCCTATTTCAATAGAAATAAATGTCGCATCAACGTAGTCGAGGAAATCTCTGCGAAATACGGATGAGAAGATTTTAAAAGAAAACGTACAAAAACGGAAAATGGAAGCTAGACGAAGACAATATAAGAAATTCCTGGTTAATAGAAGATAAACGAGCTCCAAGGTATGGACCTATACCAAGTAGGTAATGGAAATTGATAAACAGAATACGGACGAGACACGGCAGGTACAATCGTACGATGTACAATTTTCTCAAGGAATCGTCTAGCCGTTGTTGTGTAAATCCTCATCAAACGATACAGCACATTGTGGAAGAACGCCCGGTGGTTCTCTGTCTTCGGATCGATTTAAGGCGAGGAGACGATTAAAAAAGTGGAAATTTTAAAGAATTGGAAATCATTATGGATGAAGAAAAAACAATAAATCCTATTCTCAAAAATCATCGTTTATATAACGCTGAAATGTTCCCACTAATAATAATAGTAGTTATAATTAAATCGTCATCATCATTATCATTTTTCCCCATTAAAACAAAAAAAAAAAAATCAATATGGATGGACAACATCAGGCTCCGTGCATGCGCATCGTTAATATTATTATTATTAAATTTTATTGTAAATTAGGACGATGAAACGTGGCACACGAGCAGTAGCCGAAATAGTTTGTGTACTCTATCCCGCGTAAGTCTCCGACCTTTTACTAAATTCGTACTGAAATAACCGACAGTACTTAATCGGTCATTAGTTAAAGGTCAATAAGCCTATAATAGAAAGTTCAATGCAATGACCGCACGCATATAGATTTGTTCCGTACGATAGGCTTGTTACGAATTAAATATGTGCCCAATGTTTATTATTAATGTTTACTTATTATTAATTAATAAAAAAATATGCATAAATTTCAAATTTTTCCCGGAGATACTTTTCTCCAATTCTACACGATAATATATATATTATTTAACCTAGTATTAAAAAAAAAAACTGAACCAAAAATTTAGTACCCCGCAAATTTTCGGTAGCGATTAGTTACATATGTGTTTAATTTTAAATAATTCCGAGATAAAAATCGGAAATTGGTTCGATAAAATAATTTCATTCGATTTAACTGTACAGTTAATTCTATACAACCGTCGTAGGTGATCGTATATGTTACATTAATATATTATACGTCGAAAATTTTCAAAAAATTTCACTAATCTCGCAGTTGCAACATTTATTATCCCCAAATTATATTTAATTTATAAAAAAAAATAATATCCGATATAACCGTGACGAGAAAATATCTAAGTCATGTATTGTAATGTTTTTATTTCTAAAACGATTTGATACGTTAGGAAAAAATTTATTTATTAAGATTAAAGATATATTTTTTTTAAGATCGACAGTTAAGATCCGTACTATAGTCTATAACGTTATACTTAGAACTAGTAATATATGAAAAAGTTAAATCTATTAGAATAATAGTTGATTACTAAAAATAGTTGAAATCACTAAATTTATTTAATTATGCGAAGCTTTTCGGCATTTACGCCATAGCTATATACAATTAAAATTAAGATATTATATTATCTTAATTTTAATTGTATATAGCTTGACAATGGCGTAAATGCCGAAAAGCTTCGCATAATTAAGTAAATTTAGTGATTTCAACTATTTTTAGTAATCAAGTATAAATAAAATCACTACATTCCACAATCTAAACTTATGGAACCTGATTCAGGTATGGAATTATATGGTATCTTAATTTTAATTGTATATAGCTTGACAATGGCGTAAATGCCGAAAAGCTTCGCATAATTAAATAAATCTAGTGATTTCAACTATTTTTAGTAATCAAGTATAAATAAAATCACTACATTCCACAATCTAAACTTATGGAACCTGATTCAGGTATGGAATTATATGATATCTTAATTTTAATTGTATATAGCTTGACAATGGCGTAAATGCCGAAAAGCTTCGCATAATTAAATAAATTTAGTGATTTCAACTATTTTTAGTAATCAAGTATAAATAAAATCACTACATTCCACAATCTAAAACTATTAGAATAAGTTGAAGATTACATTTGTCGTTTAGTTAAGTGCTATATTATTACAGACACAAAACTTTACGTATTGATACTAAAAGATTTACAGAATAGTAATATCGCTGACAATGTTACGTTAATCAAGAACCTTCGAAATATATCGGATCCAGTTGCTCCGACAGACTTTAGGGGGGGATCATCTAGAAAAACAACGACCTCGTATAAACGACAAAAACATTTCGAACGGATTTTTTTTTTTAATGGGAGTGCCTTTAAAGCTTACCCAACGTGATACTGTGGGGACTATCTACAATCGAGGATGCTGACTTCTCTAGAAATGAATCCGTTGTATATCGTTCTTCTTTAGAGTCCAACATTCTGATGCATAAAGGCGCACTTTTGTGCACTCGTGAGTCCGCCATATTTTTGTTAATGGCGCTAGTTTCGCTATCTTTATCATGATTTCCTCGGTTAAACTTCATCAATTTTCCTAAATCGCATATAGCGAAGATATTACTCGGTGTCGGCGTTAATTCGTTTTTATTATTTAAATTCGAAAATTATTCGATTACTCGAGATAATAAAAATTATATTCGGGCTGTAGATTTAATCGATTAAAGTCGCTAGATGAAAATTTCAATAATTATTTTTCTTTCTTTTCTTTTGGTAAAATAAAAAATGTCGATTTTCGAAATTATTAACGACGTAATTATAACGAAAGTTTTCAAACAGGTGCCGAGAAGTTGTTTCGAACGTAAATAAAAATTACCTTTATAAACCCACACAACGGAACAGAATAATAAATTTGTATTTCTTTTAACCGGTTATCGCGAATTTGCGATTTTTTTTTAATCTTTCGAGAATTTACCGTTATTATAACACACGGGGGGGGGGTGGTGATGGATAAATAAATTCGGAATTATTTCGTACCCAGAAATAATTATACGAAATTTCAAACCGGACGTAGCGTGTACCGAGGGGCTAAATGACGCGCGATTATTCGGTATTTCGGAGACACGTTTTCGCCATGAAAACGACTAAATATTTTAGGACGGTCTAAATCAGACGTTAATTATATTATCTTAAGGATAAAAGTTGGCAATTCGAATTTGTCTGTCTTTACTAAAATTACATTCAAAAAGTAACAAAAAACGAAAATCGTTATCTTTTGCAACAGCGAACACCATATTACATCCTCGTGCTTAATATTGAAATGTTCGGGAGGAAAATGTGTATAAGTTATTAGGTCACGTCGATCAAAATAGAACCACCATAATAATAATAATAATCAAATTCGAATCTGATTAAATTGATTTTTGTAATACGATGCAACATTAAAAATTTTTCTGACGTATTTAGAAATTGTTTACCGAGAACATTTATATGTAATCCGTAGTCAAGTATATACACAATATCATCAATTCGTAATAATCTATCATAGATAAATGTGTAATCACATTCATCATTTATCATCGAACCTAAGGGTTCGTTTCCTCCAATCCGTTCTACTTTCGGCCACGTCCATATAGCAATGTAATGAGTATTTAAAGGACCTCTCCGGACAGAAGTACAATCTTATCGCTGTATATCGTTTACTTTTGCTTTATATTTTAAACCGATTACTTAATAATAATAATAATTATTATTATAACTTTAATTACCATTTCAATATTAAAATCAAATCTTATGTTTTATACGTTTGTACCCATGCGAATGTAAAATATGATAGCGTAAATGCGCGTCGCTAAAATAATAACAACATTTAACACGAATAATAATAAGAAAATAAAACTAAACATAATTTTAATTAATAAAATAAGACTATTAATAATTGTAATACTGACGATAATGTGAATAATAACGATAATCATCGATCAATTAATATTAATTAATTAGTTTCTTTGGAAAATATTTACATCGTACAAAATAATACAGATTACATTTTCACGCGCGTGCAATAACGAGAGAGTCCTGCATTACACTATTATTAATAAAAGGCATAGATATAATTAAAAAATCCGCTACAACTTTGTATAACTGCACCAATTCCAATTATTCGTTACATACTGATATTGCATAATTCAGATACAAAAATGTTTACACATACACACACTTATAACTAGGCAAAAGCCATACTCACATTCGTCAAAACAAAAATAGAAAAACAGAAAGTGATACGCATATATGTAATATATATATATATATAAGATAATTTAGCGAAAGTTTGGTATAAATATCATGTAAATAAACTAAATCTTCGTTACCGTACTTAAGCATGAGCGTTAATATCTTATATTAATCCCAATTCAAAACTCAATCTTTTTTCGTCACCTCTTCAGAATGTCATCTACCAGGATCATATTTTCCATTCCGTTTTTCTGTGTGTATCTATTTATCTATCTATCTATATCTATATAATGTTGATGTATTGGAGAGTAGTGATTTTGATGAATTAACAAAACAAAATAAAAACGAAGTTAATCAGTAAAAAATTTTTGAAAATTACTTTACAGTCGAAAAGCTTCGTGTTTAATTAATAAAAAAAATTTTTTAGTGATTAACTTCGTTTTTATTTTTTGTTAATTTATATCTATCTATATATATATATGTGTGTGTGTGATTGCAAATTTGCTACTAGACAATAGACTATTTAACCAATGACATCTAAGAATCAATCTGCGGCTTGTCGGCGAGTCCTCCTATTATCAGATTAAATCTCCCGCCTTTGTTCTCTGCACTTTCCTTAGATCTAGGTACCTACAAACTTTTTTTCTTTTTTTGGGGGGTTCGTTATAGATGTTTACCGTTAATTTCTCGTAGTGCTTGCTCCTTATACACTTAAGGTTTGAATGCGATATGTAATTGGTTACACGTCGTGATACTGTGTGTATTTGGTTAAAAAACTTGATTTGTAATTTGCTTATTTTGTTTGTATTTGTTTCTCTTGTGCACCGATCGGTTTTAGCGTGGTTTTGTGTATATATAAAAAAAGGAAACATTGGCCGACAGGAGAATTCAACGCGTAAAGTAAATTCTTATAAGAAACCAGCGGTATTTAAAAAGGTAAAGAAAAAACAAGTCGAAACATAAACGTCGTCCATATTTTACCGATGGAATCTGGAATCGGCTCTTTGAAAGTTTTTCGCAACCGGTTGACAAGACGTTAAAAATCTGTCGTTAAAAGGCAACCAACGAAATGCGGATTAGATTTGCAACCACCTCGCGCGTAAGACGAACAGTTCGATTCTAGACGATCGTTGACAATAGGAAAGACGAATGGAGACGAGAAATAACAATCGGTTGTAAATATCCCAGCGATCAGTCTTTAGCTTATCATTAAATAGCTTTAATAATCATCATCATTATCATAATCACTCCGTCAGTTGATTCGTTTCATGTATCATCGACTCCGATAGGAGATATAGAGACGTTCTTCGTACGGGAAATAATTGAACAACCTTGAAGCGGTTAAATTGTCGATTCTCGACTCTATTTTATAGGTAAGGCGACGAAAGTCAACGTACATAAAGTCGTCATATATATATATATATATATATATATATATATATATATATCTGCGCAAGTGTGGCCAACCACAATAATTGTCTTAATATCTCCAGGTAGGGGCAATATCAAAGAGACCGCAGATGAAAACAAGACGTTAATTCCGAACCTTTAGTGCAGGAAAATATTCTTTTTCGCTGATATTCTCATTGTTCGCAATGATGGGAGTTAGATATTTATCCAATACGTGTACATTCGTATTACTATTTTTCTTATTATTGACGATTCTGTTATTACTATCATCGCTTCTAAAACGATAAAGGGCAAATACAAGACGGCCCAGAGAAGGCGGACGTGTTTTTTTTTTTTTTGTTTGAATAACGCGGTTGGTAACACTCCTACAACGCAAACCGCGTGCTCCACCCAGTTCCAGTTATCGCGGAAACCTATAACGAGGAGCGCTCATTTTGCGTGGAACGTTATTTAATCGATCACGACAGTGCAGAAAGAGTTTCGAAAAGAATTCGAAGTTAAGCAATTTTTTTTTTCTTTTTTCGTAGGGATACCTTAACACGTCCGCGAGATTTGGAAGAGCTGAAAACTCGGGTTTCGGAAGAAATTTCAAAAATTCAGCGACCAAAAAGTGTTCGAAAATGTTTTGTAAAAAGACCGAATGAATGTATCGTTGCAAATGGCCGTCATCTGAACGATATTATGTTTCACAAATGATTTATAGCTAATCTCTCGTTCTTCTTTCTAAATAAAATTCCATTCGATAATTTTGTTCGAATAGTTTTCGAGTTATTTTTAAAAAAAAACCGTCTGTCTTATATAATCTTCACACTAATCGAATTTGATGAAAATTTTTGCACGTTATTAAACCGTTTCGAGTTCGGCATTTTATTATTTCAGTTATCCTGTTCCGTCGTTGATCGAAGTTAAATATAATTGTCCGTTGAAATAAAGTTACCATCCTGGCCTATTTAAAACTTTGATGATATACCGGCGACAGTATCTCTAATTAAAATCTTATTAAAAATAAGCAAGATATTTCGGATCGATTTGAAACATTTCGAATTTATCATCACGAAACTCCCGTGTCTAAGCTATCATTAATTAAACGGTATTTGTACACATAAGCGTATATGATAATAAAATTGTGTCGCAAAACGGATGACCAGCATACCCGATAAATGTCAACAAGTAAAATTTATTGTACATACGCCGTTAAATTCGAAAACTATCACCCATTGCTTTCTCTTCTTTCACTACGTTTACACGCATACATATATTATAATATATATATATATATATATAATACATACGTGCGCGTATATTCGGGACTAACGATAGAACTCAATTCGCGCTTCTGGGTTAATTAACGAGTTATTATTATCGGATAAGTTTATAGGATGCAGAATGAATTCGGAATTACTAAAAACTTTCAGAAGCGCAATGACTGTGATTTCTGTCACAATGATTTACTCCCACTTCTTTTTATATCGCAAAGTCGTGTTAATTTGTTTTTATTTTCTGGTAAACATAAAAGTGTCAGCAGTAATTTTCTCAATAAAACATTTCTATAACCCGGATAAATAAGTTCGAGCTAATAAATTAATTTAAAAATTAAATAAATTCCCAGGAATAAACAAATATATAAATATTCGTGACGTTGTTAGGAGATTAACTAGGGAGATGGTTAATAAAATTAGGAAAGTCGCGCGGATTTTAAGATCGAAAGACTGAATACGCAGAGAATCCCGGATAAGATGTAGATTCTCGGCCGCAGTAGCAACAAGATGTTAATTAAATAATAATAACGCTTTAGAATATCGAAACAGAAAAATATTAACGAGATAAAATGTACAATATTTGACGATTTAGCTGATATTTAACGATGTGGGCTAATTTTTCATCGATATTTCGGAAAAGATCGATTATAAACATATGGTAACACGCCGAACTCTCAGTATAGCAACACATCTGATACCGGGTTAACATATCGCGTACGAGTGTTCTTACTTTGAAGAATACATAGAGATAACTTCTACATAGAGAATTTTCCGCTTGTTAAAATAAAAATAATTACTCACGTCGACCATAGTACTTTCATTAAATAAAAAGTTGATAGCGAGTCGTCCACTCCGTGTAAATTATTGATTTGATGTGTAATTATAATATTATTTTTTTTTAAATTATATATGGTTTTTTCTTAATGATAACAACAGAAATATTATTAATAAACAATTGTTGTCATCTTCGGTGTAGCAATAGTGTAGAACTATACAGATTTTCAGTGTAAACTAAATTAATTGTTAACCCTTAACTACAGACGTCATGATCTAGTTTTTTTTCGTTTCTTTTTTTTTTTTTTCGTTTTCAAGAACCATATATACGTTTCTCAGTACTCTTTCATAGTTTAGTATCGTGTCTATATTCGAAGTATGTATACATTACGTTGTAGAAAAGTTAATTTTTATATAACAATCGCTACCGGTTGTCTGGGTTGATGTAATAATAATGTTATTTCGTTTTTTACTGGCGTGTTTGTAATGCATCAGTCCTACGGGGATAATAACTGAACTAATTCGATATAATTTTATAAAACAGTTGGGAATAGTTTTACGCCTGAAATGAAATGGAAATTGCAGATTATCAGTGTCCATAAGTACGATTTGTATAAGTCGCATACTAACAAGATAGATGAATTAGCACTGAGAATGGATACAAAACCATCAATCAGAACGACTTGCACTGAAAAATGAACGAAAAACATTCAATACACGGTCTAATATGTAAGTCGCCTACATGTATGAAATATACAACACGTTTTTTTTATAAGGACTTCTAAATATGTGCATTCGAAATATTATTAACTATTATTATTATTATTATTATATTTCTATTCTAGGACGGCTCGACTACAAAATGTCATTTGCGCCCACGGAAATTAGATACAATAAATTACAGAAAAATTGTGTACTACTTCAGTGGCGTAGCAAGACTTGGTCGAAGAGAGGGTTTCAAACAAAACTAAATTATAACAGTAAACCCGAGTTAAATTGAATTTTACGTAAATAACCAAAACACAAATTTCTTCTAGTACCTCCTATGTTACAAAAATATTTATTTACTTCAAAAACAACGAAATTTAAATAAAATAAATGAAAACAGAAAAAACAATAAAATATGATTAACAAATGCAAAACTGCATTTAACAACTATGTAGTACATATTTTCTTATTATCAGATTGATTCCAAAGGGGGGTGTCAGACCCACAAAACCACCACCAGGCTACGCCACTGTACTACTTACAACACTATTTGTCATTTAAAATACATTGTACGTTTTTACACAAAATATTACATTTTTAAATATTACTATTTTTTTTTTTTACGTTTAAACAACATTAATTAATAAAATCTTATAATTAAAAGTAATATTTAATCATATTATATATAGATATATAAATATTCCATAAATTACGCTTTAAATAAAAAAAACTTTTTATTAACATACATTTTAAGCGCAACTCGTTTTACTTTAAATTTATTGATATTTTTTTTATGTACACCAATTTAAATTTATTGATATATATTTTTTTTTTATGTACACCAATGTCACGAAATTATTCTAGTCTAATAAAATATTACTTAAAAAAAAAAAAATAGGTAGATATATTAATAATTTAAACACGCCGGGCTTGAGCACATCCACACTATATATACATATACATATATATATATATATATATATATAGATATATATATATATATATTGATTTTTTGAAAAATGTGAAATGTAGTTAGTTTAAAAAAAAATAAACAACAAAAAAGAGTCACTAAAATTGTCTTTATAAAAAATCGTAAAGTTTTTCGACTGTTAAGCAATCATCAAGTGAACATAAAAATTATAAGAATATATAAATATATACAATATAAAAATATAAAATGTAAAATATACCGATTTAGATAAACAATTTATAAAAATAATTTTATAAAATAATCTGACAGCGAACGTAGTAAACAACACAATCTACAATCGGACATATTAAAATTATATATCTCGATATTAGTATTTGTTACATTTTACATTTTTATACCCTATATATGTATATATATCTTTTTTTTTATATTTTATCTTTACGTTCGCTGGATAATGTGGCTTAAAAGTTGAAAAAGCTTTTGTTGCTTTATATTTATTTTTTTATTTTTATAATAATAAAAGTTTAGCGATTTTAACTCATTTAACGTCGTTTATACGAGATTTTTTTATTAGAAAAATGTAAACCTATATATAAATCGCTATAATTATATTCGATTAAAAAAAAACTTCAATAAATCATTCGGAACACTCACGCCATCTTCAGGTTACAAAAGTTAATTACGCGTCCCGAACGACAATAATAACGATAATTAATATTATTATGGTAATAATAATAAAAATTGGAATAAGTTTATTCCTAATACACGCCGAGTTAATGATTATTTTATTTATTTTATAACCTAAAGGTAGCGTAACTGTAGAAAGGCTTTGCCACAAGCGAACGTAATTAATGATTTACACTCACGAGTTGATTGTTTATATATTATATACATATATATATATATATGTATGTATACACGTGTATGTGTATAAATTTAATTTCGCAGTGAGGCTAATCCTTTAGTTGGTGTATAAAATTTTTACGAATTTCATGTTCTACTTAAACCACCGATTATTTTATTATATTGTGGTTAATTGCCGTTTTCAAAAACGCGATTCAGTCTACTAATTGAGAACACTTCAATTTTTCTAACGATTTAACGATTCGCTTTTAAAATTCTAACCATTCCACAATATCGTACGTTAGGGTACGTAAAAAATTCCAAGTTGGAAGTTCTTAATTTATTTTTTATACTTTTTCCTCCGCTGTAAAGTTTCGAATTTTATTTAATTTACACAAAAGTACATATCCCCTCGCCGGACTGGTGAACGTATAACTTACTACATATACTCGGTTAATTAGCAATTTCAATTTACAAAACTCGACATATATAGGCGTATTCGCAGACTTACCCATCGACATCTGTAGCGACATTATGGTTGGACACGGCCTTGTTTTTCATACACTTGACACGAATGTCGCTGCTACCTTCATTACTATCATTATTTATATTTTTTTATCTTTATTATTGTCGTTTTCTTAATTAATTTATTTTTTTTTCATACTTTTTTCGTGACGTGTCGAGGAATCGTTAATCCACTTTTAATGACGTAACACTTCTCTACTACTAGGGTTTTCTTTTTTATTTCATTAAAACTGTCCCCGGTTCATTTTTATTACTTACAGCCAATTACGATTTTTTTTTTCTCTGTTTTAACACGGGTCCGTTTAATTTTACCAGGTAAGTAACACACGTCAAGGACACTTACGTAATTTCCGCTCTGAAAGTACCGGCTGAATCCCCCCCCTAATTAACTACCAATTCAAATGTTAAATATGTTCCATACGAAATGTATTCAAATATATATGTAATATATATTTTTTATAAATCATGTATTGGAAGAACGTAAAAAATCATTAATTAAAAATTATTGCTTGTTTTTAGTCGGATACAGCTGCTACAGCCAGAAGTGCCTGGATTGTGATTTTTAAATGTTTTACGGACTTCATCGTGCCATTAAAAAACAACAAAAAACAGCGATTGCGTGTCAGATACGATTGTAGGAATTAAATATGGTGCGAATATTCTATAGCCGCTTTGTCTGAAGATTTATTAGATTAAAGAAAGAGAAAAATAATACACGATTTATAATCCTGTAATAAAGTTTAATTAAGGGATTATCAAATAGTACGTAATTTATTAAGAGTCTTAATGGAAGGTAACGTATTTAAGAGATCTATGTGTACTTTGTAGCGAGGGCGGTAGCGAATATAGCCCCGGGTAGGTTATATTGCGTACGGATTAGTAGAAAAAGTGGTGGTGGTATGTAAAGGGTCACTCTGAGACTTTTGTTTAGCTTAAAGAACGGATGTTAAGTTCTCTTATATCCTAGGGCGTGACAAAATAAAAATAAAAAAATAGTTGAAATGAAGCCAATATTTTTGAGTAGGAATTGACTAAACTTTCTACGCATCAATTCATTATATATATATATATATATATATATATATATATATATATATATATATATATAAATGAATAATTTCAAATTATATTTTAAAAGATGTAACTAAATTTTACAGCGTGAATTCATTCAGTATATATCGTTATTATCTTATTACGTATACTTTTAAATATATAAGGATTTATTTTGTTTCAAACTGATAAAAATCAAATTAAAAAAATATAAAATTAGACGGGGTAAAATCTTCTTTTAACTGAAATTGAGCCCATATTATTCAGAAGCGTATAATCGATGTCCGTTTAAATTTATACACGCAAAAAAAAAATTACATTTAATTTATAGGATTTTGCAGACATTTCAATATAGTGAGCTAATATGTGCGCATACATATATATATATATGTGTGCAAAGATAAGATGGTAATAATTCGTATATGTGAAGAGAACCGTGAGAAGTAAGACAATTTACAAGCGTTTCCGGTGAATAATTAGAGGTAAAGGTATTTCGGGCAAAATCTACTCCGACAACTTTACAGTGCTGGAAGATCATCGTCTGGTTATAAGCGTGCGAAGAGATTCTATGCGAATGACACAATCGGTTTTAATGAACGAACATATACACATAGACACACGCATAAATATATATATAATATATATATAATATATATATAATATATATATATATATATAAATATATATAATATATATATAGGAAGCATTAAATCTTCGTACTCCTTGAGGAAAACCATATTTTTGCATTAGTGCCGCAACGTTGAACAGATGGAAGACATTAAAAAAAAAAGAAGCTAATATTCCGATAGATAATTACTTTTTTTCTAGTGTAAGCACTTCAATTTTTTTTTTTTTAATAAAATGCACTTTAAGCTTAATAAGAAATAAAATACCGGTTAATCACTTACCCAGAATAATAAATCCGGACAGCCGCCTAGAAAATATCCCGTTGTCTGCATATTTATCAGGCTCTCGGAAGTTCATGCGCACGGACAAAGACTAAACATAATACCTCGTTTGAATTCTTAAAAGATAAAGCTGAGCTTATAGCAGAACACTTTCAGAATATACATGAACAGAATAAAGCAATGTCTACACGATATCACGAACGGAAATTAACACAAACAATAAATATATTTTTAACAAATAACGTACCTACATTAAACTATGCTGACTTAACCTCACCGAAAGAGGTCAAAGAACTGCATTAGATCACTAAGAAATACATACTCTACCGGACACGATAAAATTAGCGTAAAAATGATTAAAAATTTATCTCGTAAAGGTGTAGTTGCTCTCACAGTGTTATTTAATTCCTGCACTCGTTTGTGCTACTACCCTCTGTCGCGGAGACTGTCCTTAATTGTACCTCTTCCTAAACCTGGCGAGGATGCTTCCCTGATGAAAAATATACGACCTGTTAGTTTGCTCAGTAACGTTAGCAAAATTTTTGAGAAAATATTACTCATTAGATTTAGAAAACATAGCGATTTAAATGGTATTCATAATAAGTTCCATTTTGGTTTTCGACCGAATTTAAAAAAAAACCACGCAGCTAGTAAAAATTTGTGATCTAATTACTGATAATTTTAATAAAAATAAGCACACTAGGCTATGCTAGACATTGAAAAAGCTTTCGACACTACATGGCACGATTGGAATTCTGTATAAATTAATAAAATACGATTTTCCATATCAATTAGTTTCCATGACTAAAGCATATTTATATAGCAGGAAATTTAATGTGAAAATTAAAAATCAGATAAAATCAAATATGCATCGGTAGGAATACCTGAGGGCGGAATCCTTGGTCCATTCTTGTTTATTATTTACATAAATGATATTAGCGCAATTAAAGAAGTTGATGTCAATTTATACGCTGACGATACTGCTCTGCTGACGTCAACATACCGTATTGATATGATTAGCGACAGATTAACCGCTGCAAATTAACAAAATATCCAAATACTTTCATAAGTGGAAAATTAAAATTAACGATAGTAAAACAGAGACTATTATTTTCACAAAGCGTAAACCCGCTATAAAAATGACTTTGTTCGAATTCATAATGAGTACCTAGACTGGAAATCTAAAGTAAATTATCTCGATGTAACATTAGACAGTAAGCTTTACTAAACATATTAACGAGTGTGTATCCTACAGGAGGGGGGGGCATAAAAAAATATGAGTGCGCTGTTTCCAATATTTAACAGGAAATCTACGCTATCACCGGTGAACAAGCTTTTGATTTATAATCAGGTAATTCAACCTAAAATTCTTTATGCTAGTCCTGTATGGTCGAACACATGTCTAAGTAATATAAACAAATTATAACGATTACAAAATCATTGTCTAAGAATAGTGTTGAACAAACACAGATACACGCTCATTAAAACAATGCGTGACATTTTAAACTATCCCTATATACGAGAAATGATAAAAAACAGGACCTTAAAATTTTCTAATGCGTGCCGCGTGTCTGCTAACCAAAATGTCGATGAAATTGGAAACTACGATTATCATCAGTCTCTACGACACGGGTATAAAAAATATAAACATAGACGAATTATATCTTACTAGGGTAGTAGTATTAGGTTTAAAATTCGATGATATTATAGATAAATTTTATTTGATTTATTTTTGTATTCTTTTCTCTTTTAAATTTTATAAATTATTTTAACCGTTGTGTTGAAAATTTACTTATGAATTATACATTGCAGGTTTTTTTATGGAGTTTTTCCTGTAAATTTCATTAAACGATGAATGTTTATAACTATCACTCGTGTATATTATTAAAATTTATCATCAAGTTTATCAAGAAATTTTTTATTTTCCGAACGATAGAACGGTATAAGTTATTCTTTTCTTGTAAAATTTAATCAATCAAAACATACTTCTTTTCTTCTTTCTTTGAATTCTTAAAAGCGAACAATTTTCCTAGATATATATTCCATTTAATAATATGATAAGCGACTGAAACGCAGACCAGCCACCCAGATATGTATGTAATACAAAGATTTCAGGATAGACATTTAAGGCGAATAACATCGCCACACTGGTATGTCTGAAAGGTTTCGATCCAAAGTGGCTTCCATGTAAATACTGTTCTCCGGTATGTCGAGGATTATTCAGCGCTATTTAATAAGAAGTATCGAAATGCTTTGACCATAAATTTGCTTTAGCCGCTATTGTTTTCTCCTAATCGCAATGATTCAACATTATTTTTTTACTTTTTACTTATAGCTGTTGTAATGCACTCATTAAATCGTTGATTATTTTTATTGAACTTAGTAGTTGTAACTTTGTAAAAATTTACTCATTGAAATAAATTCGTTCTGTTCACTATTTACGTTTAAAAAGTTGCGAAACTTATATTTCACATCCAAAATATTTTTTTTTTTTTTTTTTGGTTCCCCCAACTCGTGAAATACGCGATGGAGTAAGTTTATTTATAAATGTTATAATACAAGTACACTTGAAATAATGAACTGTGACCAGAGTCCATCCAATTAAGTTTGCGGTATTCTAGTTTGTCCATTTTACAATTTTAAAATTTATATAACTAGGATAAATGTAGATGATTCGGTATGTTATTTCGGATATTGTAAAATTATTAAATGTTGATGAACTTTTTATTTACTAATTCGGTACCGCTGACGTCTATAAATCCAGCGCTAGGATATGCTTTAGTCAGCTGTATTGTTAGACAACTGTTTGAGTACGCTAATACTTATATAAGCGTGGCCCAATATCCGCCCGCGTACTCTATCTGCTTTCCTCTTCAACAGTTCTTCAACTATTCCCTCAGTTATACAGTTCCTTTCCTCTTCCAACAGCAGTGTTACTACATCTGTTAAATCACCAGTGTCGTAATAGCCTCGGTTAAACACGACACTACAGAAAAAAATAAAACAAATAATAATTTGGCGTAAATACAACGTTGTTTAGTCTCGGCTATCTATAGTTGAAAAGAATTGTATTTATCCCAATAATGCTCGATATTTTTTGATATAGTAATACTGTTTTAAAATGTTTAAACATTTTTTTTTTTTTTAATCGTGCAGATAATACGGATGATGATATGTAGCGTTGATAGATTCGCGATTTATATTTATGTTATTTTTCATCGGGAAGGTGTTGTTTCTCCTATTTCATATATTTGTAGCTTAATAATGACAATGCTTGTGCTATATAGCTGACTGTTCTATATGAGTTGCTTATGGCGATAATTCTCTGAAAAATCTTTAATCTTTGTTGAAACCGTTTAATATTAATCACATATCAATTTTAATCATATCAATATTGATCACATCGATATTAATCATAATTAATCATATCAATATAAATACAGCGATAGGAAAACTTGTTAAATCAGAAAACATTCAATTCGCATCACGCATAGCAAACAACCAAAATATTATATCTGATTTCTGGTCTCTCCAAAACACAGGAGGTTTTAAACTATATCGAAATAAATAAAACTAGTTTTAAATTTATTACTATATATATTAGGACGCCGAAACATTCGAATTAATATGTAAATCTTCGAAAACTCGTGCTTAAACCACTATATATAAAAATCATGTTTAATACGTACACACACGCGCGCGCACAAATACATTTATTATTATTATTATTATTATTATTATTATTACTATTATTACACGTTACGAGTTCAACACCAGGAATTAATTTATAATGTCCATTTGGAAACATGTTCTAAATGATCTTAAAATCGTACCATAACGCGTTGAAAAGCTTAACGAATCGTGCTCTTAAAAGCGGTTTCGAAATAAATCTTCTTAATTATTCAATTACCCTTATCAATTTCGACCAATTTTTCGTCGTAAATATGATGGAATTAGGAAAAAAAAAATTGTAATAAAAACTGGAATAAATATTCCGTTAAATTCTGCGGACGTTAATCATCCCAAACGGGTCAAATTATTAATATAATTTTTTTCGCATCCGTTTATTGCTGGAACAAGAAGTATGAAAAACAGGTGTTCCAACTAGAGAGTAATTAATTCCTGCGGCCTTCGCAATTATTCCTCGAAAACCGGAACTTATTTACCCAGAACTTTCGGAAACGGTTGAATTTCCATTAATTCCTAGCACATTCTCGCCTATTACGATTATCATTATTATTAATAATATTACTAATGACGATAAGGAAAGACTATAAATAAGGCGTTCGCAACTTGATGCCGGACAACGTTTCCAAGAGTAGTTTCACGTCCACGGTTATAATCGCTCTCTCTCTCTCTCTCTCTCTCTCGTAATAATCGAGTAAGTGGGAAATTTTTTTCCAGCGCACGAACATAAGACGGAGTGAGACACGAATGAAAAATATTCCGTCCCTATTAATTATTTCGATCATTAGCAACTGGCCAAAGTTTAACATTTCGAAAAGAGCCAAGCTTTAGGAGCAGAAAGGATTTACCTAAAGTATCGAAACAACTGAAGTATACATCGACCGTAGCTTGAACAACGATGTTTAGATTATTTTAATTTTAGAAATTTTAAAATCACGTACAAAATTGCAAAAAAACGAAACCAAAATAACACGGTCTATTGCAACGATGGTTAAAAATATTATCGCGTACATAACAACTACTAGTGAAAATACTGTTTTAGAGACTTGGGTAATTTTTCAGTAGTCTTTTTTAAAAAGGCGATTCGCTAAAAAAAAAACAACGAAATATATGTTAAAATCATTAATCTTTACGAGAAATCACAAAGACGTGTATAAAATATAAAATACAATTTATAAAAAATAAAAAAATTACTAATTTAGATATACGAAAATTAACAAAGTGAAAAAAAAACAAGATTAATGAAATAGCGAAAACAATGCGATCGACAATGAGCAATATAAAATTTATATATAAACGGTATTGTTTTTTTGCGACCTCATTTATTTTCCATTTGCTAGATATCGTCTAATTAATTTCTACGATTACCGTTCGACCGTTTCATATATCGATGTAGATGTCACACTATAGCACGCTGAAAGACGCGGGAAGTAAAATGAAAACGAATATAAAGTCGAAAGTAAATCAGCGGACGTATGCAACTGACACGTACACGGTTAAATGATTTTCATATGCGGTCGTTAAGAAGAAGACGGCGTATAGTATGGGCAACAAACTGTATAATACCAAAACGGATTTGGATAGACAAACATTAAAGAGACAAGAAGGAAGAACAAAGAAAAGACGGATACCACTTACGCTATCTGTTCGAGGTAATAAGGAGGAGAAGAAGACTAGAGATGATGAGGACCGAACCTAGCTTCAGAAAAAGGAAAAAATCAGAAATGATGGTAAAAATAAAAACCGATGATGATGATAATGATTATATACATATATATTATATATATATATATATATATATATATATATATAAGCTTAGAACGAATCCGATAATATAGGCTATAAGCTGTGAGAATTTCATCATTATGACTTTAATAGTTTTGGAGTTAAATCGAAACAGACAGACCGACAGCAAACAGAAAGACAGTCAGACAAAAATTTAAAAAAATAGATTTTACATATATATATATATATATATATATATATATATGCATAAAGAGAGAGAGAGAGAGAGTGAGAGAGGGCGATGATCGTCGTAGGATTCACCTGGCAATGAAGGAATGAACGATTAGGCAGAAAAACTACTTATCCATTATACTATGTATATCTTATACACATTATTACATATTTTATAATTTTTCAATTAAAGCCGGTATCTCTAGCCCGCATGCGTGATCGCATTTAGCAGCCTGAAATATAATTATATATCTGCCTCAGAAATATCGCTCGATACGGAACACTGTATAAGTTAATCAGCAACGTTATTAAATAGGTAATAATGTTTAATATTAATTTCGATATTATAGCGAACGAAAGATTTATCTTATTTATTTCGGCGGATATTTAGCTAAATCCTACGTAGGTTTCAATCGACACATGCTATCGTGACAGTTGTTGCAAACGTATGTACCCCTATAGTCCCAGTTTTTATTATAATTATTATTGTATCTTAACTCCCTACTATCGTGTAGTAGTAATAATAATTTAAACGGAAACCCCCTTATAATTTCAAAGAGAGACGATATTAAAACTTGCGCACACTCAAACTTACCACCTGTAAGTATCCAGTGAAAAGGAAAAAAAAAGTAAATAAAGGAAAGTGTGGCCACGCGTAAACTTCGTCACACGATCTACAAGAACAATCAGTGAGCATGAGCAACGATAAGAAATTAAATTGGAAAAAACAGAATCGGACACGTGATTAAATAGTAATTATACATATATAAGTATATATAAAAATATAGGGTTCTAACAAAAAGGGGAAAATAACGAAATTCGCACGCACGATCTGTTCTCGAAGTACCCACGAGGAAGAGGTGGGAGAACAAAAGTTCAGCAGAGTCATAATATTCAGTTCGATTTTGCGAACTCAAATAATTAGCGAGTAAAAAAAAGTTCTTATCGTGCCGGTGAGAAATTAATAACGATTCATTAAGCCTATTGAAGCGGAAGCTTAAATACCAGGTAAATTAAAACACATGGCAAATCAGGTTAGTTTTCTTAATTACTAACCAGTTAACGTAAAAGAATATATTTTTAGAAATTACATCGTTTAAAAATGATTTAGAGAAAAATTAAATTCAGTCCCGCTTTTCATCGAATTATCATCGCTATCGTTATTCAAAAATTTAATTAAATAATTTTATGTATATTATAGTTAAGATTAGATTGATTTCTTTAAATACATATATATATATATATATATATATATATATATATATATATGTACCTACCGGGCCGGAGCTTAAATCGGAACGGGACGTGTCCACAGGTGGAGGATAGTACAATGGCCTAAAGATATGTAGGTTAGGTGTGAATAAAACATTAGTCAAATAAGCAGTCATAGACCAAGAGCGGCTACTGGTTGGAAAAAATCAGGTAGATGATTCCAGTAGTGTCAGGGTAGTTGGAAAAAGACGACAAATAGACAGGTTGAGAGCAGTCTATAAAACATTTTTGACATTTACCCACCCACCATTAGAGGAGAAGATATATACACATACATATACATCTTATTACACTAAATAATATTTGATGTACATAAATAAAAAAAGTATCACACTTAATTTAAAAAGGTAAAATATAGATAAATAGTAGTAGGAAATATTTAGGACAGACAAGAGACATAATATTTAGAAAGAAAGGAAGAAAAATTAAGTAAAATTATATTATACTAGGATCCCAGTAAAAAGATCGAACGCCAGCCGAGGCACGCCCTAGGCTTATATATATATATATATATGTGTGTGTGTGTGCGCGCTAACCATCTTCTTCTATACGTTTTCCTGTTATTTTAATAACGTTATTCGTCCATTTCCTGTTTGATGAGCTTGCTCTATTTTCCTATCGTATGTTCTATAATCTTCCAACATGTCCCGGGTCCACTCTCGCTTATTCCTGGCTATTCTTTTACAATTTTTTTGAGCATTTTTCCTCTAATCGTTTCGAATTTTATTTTATTGTAATTTGTCAGTGGCATTATATCAAAAGTTAGAA